>CM022298.1:71856069-72392304 GCA_011799875.1 Thinopyrum elongatum | reverse complement strand
ATATTGGAGCAAGATATAGTCCAAAGTATTTTTGGGAATTATTTGGGAATTTTCTGAGCATCATAGCTATAGGTTGCTTCACAACCCATAGTAATGCCCTAAATTCTCAAATAAAAGAAAAAGGGTTATGAAAAATAATCTAAATTGGAAATTTGTATCCTTGGGATACTTGGCATGGTTTTGGCAAGGTGATGAGGCTTTGGATCACTTGGAAGAAGTTTCAAGAATCTCCAAGACCAAGTGAAAGATTCAAAATCCATTCAAATTCCAAATAAAGCCAGGAAAAGTTTGAAAAGAAAAAGTTGCCAAAATCAGGGTGTCACAATAATTAGCTTACTTAGGTAAAAAATGGCATACTAACCTTGGTTTAGCTCCAAAATGACCTATACTTAGCTTATTTTCCTCGAAAATGACATAATAACCTTACTTAGCTCCAAAATGACATACTTTACCTAGGATAGCTATAAAATGACCTAATGTCATCGAGGGTGATTCTCCTCTCCACTTCCGATACAACGTCTGTCTGCGACCCTCAGTGTGAAACCTTGAGGGTGATACCTCCTACGTTCACCCTGATGATTGACCACACGGCTACTTGACCTTGTTACAGCGGGTCCACCCTGGTGGATCCCGCTGGGATCTATGATTTTCGGGTGGCGCCAAGGGCACTCGAGTGTGAACTTGTGGCGGAGCTCAGAAACTCTGATTGTCTCTGCTTGATACTAATTGAGGCCTATTGGATTTGGGTGTGTGATCTGATGGGTCGACGTGCCCTATACGCCCTAACACCACTCGGATATACTGGTTATGGGACCCTCTGCAAAGTACGTTTTCTCCGAAAGCTCTCGTCTGACGTGCACGATTCACCGTGCGGGCTGATGTCGGGATTGGGCTGGATACTTCACGACGAGTTTCAGTGTCGCGCCTGCACCCCGGCCAGTCTCGCAACGCGCAGGGTGCCCAGGGCGATGGCCCGAGACCCTCGGGTGCATAGGTTCTCCGGCGTGCTGACCTCTCTGCGCGAGCCTAGGTAGAGCGCTTGCTTTGTGTTGATCTTCCGAGGACGGGCATTACCCAGCAGTGTGGTCCCGGCCAGAGTTGATCGAGCGTGTTGGGTAACAGTAGTGCACCCCTACAGGGATGTATCTTCTATCGATAGCCGGTCCTACGGTAAAGGACGCTCATTTGTGTATCCCGATCTACTACTTAAACTGGATACTTGTACTTAATTGAAGCTCGGGATCGCTTTCTCCTCGCTGGGAGTCGAGGAAGGATCTTTAAGCTGTACTTCAACATGTTTGCTAAATAAAATGCTATTCTACTCTCTTCTACTGCTGCAGATGATGGCTTGTGAAGATGTTTGAAGATGCTGAGTCTTCGTAGACTGAACCTTCTCTCTATTCTAGCATTCTGCAGCCCAGTCCACATATACACCCTTCTCCATTGATAAGTTGCATATGTAGTATAGATCCTTGCTTCTGAGTTCTTCGGATAGGAGTCTCGTGGTTGCTTTACTTTCTCTTTTCCCATATACCCCCTTGATGATACACAGACGATGGAGTCCAGGAGCCAGATGCCACCACCGGAGCTTACTACCAGGAGGGTCCAGAGGGTACTTACTACTGATCGAGCCAGATTACCAGGAGTAGGATCGGAGGCTCCCAGGCAGGGGCCAACGCCTTTCGATCTGTGTCGCTGTTTGTGCTAGCCCTTCTTAAGGCAAAACTTGTCTAACTATTTCTGTACTCAGATATACTTGTAATGACTGACTTATGTATTCGGATCTTCGGATCCCTGTTTGTAATATTGTGGACCTTCCCGTTTAAATTGTGTTAGAGTTGTGTTGTGTATCTTCCCGTGAGTCCCTGTGCTTGATCGTACACTTTGCGTGTATGATAGTGTACATTGAGTCGGGGGCGCCACAAGTTGGTATCAGATCTGACTGCCTGTAGGAAGCCCCTTCCAATTCCCTGGCCGAAGTTGAGTCTAGCATAAAAAAAAACTTTTACTACTTGGCTGTGTGGCTTACGGGCCCACGTCGCAACTGGGTGGTATTAGGATCTTTTATTCCTCGTCTATCCTCTGGACTCTGATCTCTCTCCTACTCGGGTTAATAAATTTTACTAACGCCGACACTTAGGATCTCGTAAATCCCGTCTACCCGGAGAGCTGGATATCTGTGCTATTTCCCTGTCATTGATCTGATTAGTCTAATATTATTTTCCTTTCCATTGTTTTGTTTAACCTTTCTCTCCGAGTTGTGTATGATAGTGTACGATTGAGTCACGGGCGCACACCATGGACACATCAAACGAGATATGACCTCAAGAAGATGAAACAAGAGAAAAGCGTAGCCTCTTTTATATAATTTTTGAGTTACAAGGATGCCACACTATTAAGAGGGGATCCAAGTGGTATGTTCAAGATTTGCTCAGTGTCAACATCATGTCACTATCATACTAGAGGTACTATAATGCCCCTATATATAAGCTACGTGATTTCACCCTAATGATGCCATGCCATCTTATTTGCTGAGCTTATTGCCCCTTGATAAAAAAAATCAAATTCAATTCCACATTGCAAGTCAAATTAATATTTCCTCAAATAGTAAACAAAAATGTTGGTGTTGTTGCAAATATTCACTAAGTAATTGTCATGAAGAAACCAACATCTTCTCAATATTTAAATGCCCTTAATACCCTTTAAATAGAACCATCAATATTAATTGAACATTTCAATTTTAATTTTTTTTACAAATTTCAAAATAAGTGAAACTTGGTGGGCTGCTCAAAACATTGCCTACTATTTATGTGACAAGTTTCATCATCATTTGTACAAAAATAAAATGAAAATAGTAAGAAAGATAAACATAAATAAAGAAAATAAACTAGCAAAGACCAACTCTGACTTGGGCCATCACTACACGGTGCGTCCTGGCCCAGCCCACCTGGGTCGTCCCCTACCGTAGTTACACAGAGGCGAGGTGGGCTTCATGCGGCAACCCATGGCAAGGATTGCCACATGCCGGCCATCCAGACCCTCCCTGCGACCCCCTTGTTGAACCCTAGCTCACCATCTTCCTCCTCCGCACTGCTTTTATTTTCTCCCACGCGAACTCATGTCGGCTTCGCCATGGATGACCTCCTCCGCGTGGCCACTGAGCTCCTCCTCCCAGAGATCATGTCTAGGCGCTTCGTCGCCGTCGCCTGCGGCCACGAGCTCAAGTCGGGAGCCCCTACATCACCGGGATCGATGTCGTCTTCAAGTCTGTCGTGCCGCTCATCGACCAGAGCCTCGCCAAGCCCGCTTGCACCTATATAGGCTCGCTGTTGAGCCCTGCCGTCTTTCCCCTCTATCTTTCTGCTAGCGTGCGCCCCTAGCTAGCTCCTGGCCATAGATAGTGCTCGTTGCCGCCATCGCATCATCGTCGCAGCCACTACTTGCCAAGCTTGCATTCGAGCACCAGGAACCCAATGCTCCTGTCTGTTCACCTTGTCATGCTCCGCAGCCTCGCCAGCGTCCACCCCAATCTCCAACCGCCAGCTCACCTCACGCTGATGCCAACTCCGGACCATCTCCAGAAGACTGATCCACCGTTGCACCCGCGCGCTTCCCTGATTCAAACGCCGTTCCTTCTTGTGCCAAATGTTTCTAGAGATGCAATCCCGAGCAGGCCACCGCATTTGGATCGTCTTGAGTCACCTGACTCATGGGCTCGGCCAACCATGAACTCATTAGCACTAACAAAAAATGTAATATGTCAATCACACATGCCCCCATATTAGCATTAGTTTTAAATATACCGTATTAATTAACCCCTATCACTGACCACTAGGCCCACCTCCTAATTATTAATTAAACCAATTAACATGCTGACTAAACCCCAATGATAGTGGGTCCCATTGGTCAAGTTGACCAGTCAAGCTGACTGTTGACTACTGACTCAGCAGTCATAGGCCCCACCTGTTAGCCACACAATCGTGTGATCCATAGTTTCCGATTTATGCACGTACTCCCGTTGGTTATCATGTATAGTAGCTTTGTGGTTCTCCTTTTGTAATATCCGATATGCTATGCAAAGGAAAATCAAGGATTACTATTCTTTGTACAATGAAGTGTATTTTTCTTTCCAGTAGTAATAGTTCAAGTATAGGAGGCCAGATCAGCATGACTAGATAGTCGAAGGCTATTTGGGGCAGCCCCAACCCTACCTCACTTGTTGCTCCTCCCTGTTCAAGAAGGAGCCCTCAGGAGATAATAGATGCCAAAATACTTTACTTCTCCATTTTCGAAGCAAGCTTCGCTCCTTTTTTTTATCAATTCATTTATGCAACTCGCACGTGCCCTCTTTCTTCTGCGTGAACCCGATTGGATGTATCGCGTGTCGATCTCAATCATTGGAAGTAGGAGATTACACAACGCTCCTCGGTATACTTCCTTCAAAACCTCAAGTAGATTGTAAGATTTTAAATATATAACTCGTCGACACCGAGGGAGGCTGAATGGCGGGGCTAGAGCCAAATGTGAAGTTGTGCTTGCTGATGTTGCAAAGGAGAAAGGTCGGGAAATAAATGTGGTAATACCATAAATGCTAGGATTTCAAATAAGGGGTCTTTTGAACCTTGCTGCACCGTAGATGCACTAGTAGTGAACTTTTCTCAGGCGGTGGATGGGTGCATGGCCAGTTAATTTAACTTACACGGACATGGCAGAGATATGAGGGTGTTTGCCAACAGTTTTATATAAAGGGTCAGTGATGGATTATAATAGCGGTCATTATTGGATACGCCACACTGACCATTAACTGGCAATCTGAACCATATAACAGTTCACATATTATAGTCGAATAATTTTCCTCTCAAAGGGTACATGACTCACAACTGAAACCTGAGTTAGTGAGAAGCCTTGGCCAAAAATAGAAAGACATATAGATATATCGATCCAATATATCATGGGTACCTTATTATTATGGATAATGATGTCTTGCCATTAACATGATTCACAAATCAATGTTACATTTGAACCAGCAACCAACAACGGAGACCGAAGCAAACATAGATCAAAAAGTTATACATTGTTTTTTCCTCCATCACTAGCAAGATGACTTGCGCTAGACCATGCCATTCTTCTTCTTGCTGATGACCTCCTGAATGATAGGGCCGAGAGCATCCATCCTCATTGGTTTGGGCATAAATAAATCAGCACCAGCACTCATGAACGCCTCCATGGCATGATCATCGGCAGAAACCCCAACCATCTTCACATCATTTTCCCTCATAGCACGAATCTTCACAATTACCTGTCGAGCAATATAAATATTATATTGTCTAATTTTTGTAAATAAGAGGATTATATTTATAAAAATACATGCCAAATACTTGCAATACATGATATAGAATAAGTCCTCTGGACCAGTCATGATGGGCATATTCTTATTGAACAAACAATGTCACCTTTTTCCCCTCAAGGAACAAATCAATATCTCCTTCCCATTCATGGCTAGAGTACCTCACAGTGAGTCCTGAGTAGAATTGTTGAGAGGACCAACTACAAGACTTCAATATCCTTTCAAGTAGTGCCTTGATAGAGGTGGATCCTTTTGCCTTGAGCTCCATGATCACCTAAGGCGAATTACAAACACATGAATAATTTTTATTCATGATCCACGCTGCCATTTAGTACTTGCAGCACACATGTTATTATTGAAAAGAATCAACTAGCAAAATCTATATATTACTAAACTCATAGTTTAAACATCGCATAACACAATGAAACAAATTGTCTATTTCAAATGAAACAATGACATAGAACAATCGATTGTGCCGTGCATGCAAGTTTCTCATGTTGGATTCTTTTTCTATGATATATAGGATTGAAAAACCGATGCGCCTAGATAACATCAACATGAAAAATAAACAATGAACATGCCAACAATTATACATAATGATATAGATGGGTGCTAACAACAACACAACAATGAAGATATTGATTAATAAATCAAATAAAATGGATACTTCCACCCTATACTGGTATAGATCCACCTCTAACATTCTCATGGATGTAATCATGGACACTAAAACGCACCAAAAGCCTGATGATAAACTAAAAGCACCAAAGCCTGATGATAAAACAGGCAGGAAAACAAATAATGGAACTGTACCTGAAGGTTAGAGCCAGATGGTGCTGGAGAGATTGGGGATTCTTCTACTCTCCCCACTAATTGTCTAGTGGTTGGGTGCTGGTATGCCTCGTATGACAAGGTATTTATAGATGGGAAAAGGTAGAGGGCCAATGGACAACCTATCTCCACCGCCTCACACGCATAGAAATCAACACCGATCTTGCCCAAGTATAAATGGGGAAATCATATTGGTCGCGAATATTTTGTTATTAATGAGTCATGTCCCCACATAAATATTCTCCTTTATGTTATATAGCACTTAATGTTTCATATCTAGGTCTGTATAATACATATGACCCAAGTTACTAGAAGTTGTATGAGTTATAGTTCCAAATTTTGAATGTTGGCCAATAATATATTAATATTTTATTTTGAGAGACACATTACAACGCAGACTCACAACACACACACACACCCCTATGAAGGCGCACACATATCCTACCAATTGGAGCAGCTGTGTGATGTTCAGTCAATAGATGTTGAGATTGAAAATGCCACCACAGGCACTTCACTTTAAAAGTCCAAGTCATAGCATTGAAATAATAATGTCAGTAGATGGATCTAAATATAGAAAATTTTGAGCACCCATGCGACGTCAGAACTTGAATCCCAGGTAGGCTTGTTGCCTAAAAGTACCTGGCCATCTATGGCCAACCCCGCACGACCACAAATGACTCCGCGCGTGTCCGTTTGGGGCTAGGCAGACACAAACAAGGCCCAACGCGCGGGAAAAAAATGGGACAAATGTCCTCTTTCTGTCCGCTTTCAAACCATTCCCGGTCCAAATTTGAGCCACGTTTGCATCGAAAAGACACAGGCGGATGACCGCGACGTGTGCCCTTGTCCTCTCTTGGCCCGCCTGTCGTGGGAAACCATGGCACCTATGGGGCCATCAGCCCCTTTTGGTTCGGCGGGGGATGGACACGTCGCACAAAGTGCGGAGAAGCGTCACGCAACACGACAGAGATCACACAGGTAGTCTTTACCCAGGTTCGGGCCACCGTGAGGCGTAAACCCTACTCCTGCTGTGGGGATTGATGGTGGATAATGGTGGTGAAACTTAGCACACTCGCCGGCAAGGTTGCTCTGGGGGCAGAGTGGTTACGCGCGTATGGATATGCGAGCATCCAACCACTTCTAACGTCGCCATGGGCCCCTTTTTATAGACTAAGGGGGCCTCACCGTGGCAAATCAGTCTTTGCATACTGATTAGATACTAACAGGTGCTATCATATCTACTCTGCAGGCTGACGATTGCATTAAATGCGCCGCTCTGTCACTCACAGCTCGCCCGGCAAGCCCTGTCGGGCCGTTTGCCAGCTTCGCGCCTGCTTGCTTGACACGTCTCAGGACGGTGGTCTATGGAGGTGTTTGCTGCAGAAGTGGCTGCCATGTGGAGAAAGCAGCCACTTAGTCACTTGGAGCTTGACACCGCTTCGATTGCTGACTTGCGTCGCTTGTGGGTGGAGGTGGTGGGGGAGTGCTTGCCTCCGCCAGCCCCGGCAGGCCTGCCGGGACGATCTGGGAGCTTGCTTCCGGGCAAAACCCAACCCTGCCAGTGTCGCCTGCCCGGCAAGGTAGGCCCTTCCCTTAGCGATGCCCTCGTTCCTTTGGCTCGCCTTGCCTTCTCGACTGCTCTTGGTGCTTCAAGGATTGATCCTCCTTGCTTGGTCTGATCTTGGTCTTGCAATCTTGTCTCTAGCCTGTGCACAGTCCGTGCAATGGACCCGGGTCTGTTGCACTGATATGAGCCCCCGGGCCTGGCACGGACGCGCTGCTGGGCGTCGTTGGGGTAGGCCCTAACCATGCACAACAAAATGTAGGGGCGGCTCCGCCCTTTGAGATCTTCTTTGTTGCTTCATTAACTTGAGCTTGGGTCAGTTTTTGGGTTTTCCCGCGCACCGTGCAATGCCAATTGTAGTGGGGCCATTCTTGTAATGGCCCGTGAATGACTTTAACGGCACGGGCGGGTAACTGCCAATTCACCCTTCCCA
The DNA here is from genome assembly GCA_011799875.1 of Thinopyrum elongatum. Classification (NCBI taxonomy): domain Eukaryota; kingdom Viridiplantae; phylum Streptophyta; class Magnoliopsida; order Poales; family Poaceae; genus Thinopyrum; species Thinopyrum elongatum. Next base: position 72,384,129 of record CM022298.1, on the reverse strand, counting down.
CCGCGCCCTTATCCTCAGCCACGTATGCTGCATTCATTGAGTGGGGTAGGAAATGGGGCGCGTGGTGCGGGAGAGCATCAAAGCAGGGGCCTGATCTCCTTGGATTGGTCAAGGAGGATGGCGGGTACTCGCCGGGGACTCAGCCCCCACAAAGCCCCGCTCAACTATAAAAGGAGAGCAGGGGCATTCATCCACATTCCACTCCTCCTCCGCCTTCTGTTTCTTTGGGTATGCTGAAAGGAAAGAGCCTGGGGCCAGCCCCGGGCCCTGGCTTGGAGTTTTGTGCGAGCCCCATGGGAGCGCTCGGGCGGCGCGGCGGTAAGCACCGGAGGTGGCGACTTTGTGTGCCATCGCCGGGTCGTCGCGTGGCTTCAACTTAGTGGAGACGGCGCGAACGACACCATGCCGAGGCCCATAATGGCAGAAAGGGTGATAGTCAATTGCGGCTCATCCCCCCTTTTCCTGCGGCGTCGGAGGGAAGTCGCAAAAATGGTTCGCCATTGGTGGAGGGTGGACCCTATCCCCCGTACCCTGTCTGTCCGGCACATGGGAGAGCTCTAGTCCTTGTGCATGCTTCCTTAACGGCGGGTCTTCGTGTCGTCGGGCTGTCGGGGACGCCCATGCTCTCTATGGGGGTCTCCTGGGCCGCGCGACGTTCGCATTGAAGGTGCGGCACCCCACGACGCGTCAAGAACGGGGGCGACCATTCGGATGAGCCGTGTTTGCCGGTGACTTCGTCTGGTTTTCGCGGCAGTGCCACCGCCGCGCTGCCCCCGGTTTCCTCCGTCGGGGCGTTCTCCTGATCCTGGGGAGGCGCCGACCGGCCCGCCTTTCGCCTTCTCCGTTCCTTCCTGCGATTTCCTGAAGGAGATGGAAAGGGGCAAAGGCATCACGGGGCACTTATCTTTTTTCAGTCTTAAATCTGTAGGCACTTGCAAATTTTAGTTCAAATAATGTAATCTCTTGTATTCATGTTTTGTTCCGTGAGATTGTACTTGTTGATCGCTATTAATGAAAAAGATAGCTTGCCCAGCACTTGTGCATGTATGACCTCCATGCAGAGGTGAAACACCTCCAAACTTTCACGTAAACAAGTAGGTCCCGGTAAGCTACCTTGCCAGCACCCCAGAGGACTGCTGCCGTGAGGCTGAGCCTGCCCGGGCGCAAAACCTATTGGTAGAGAACCAGGCCCCCGCCAACCCCTTTCAGCAAAGGCCACTACGACCACCCTGATCGAAGCGCGTTTCTCCCCAGTAGATGGGAGCACCTTTGTTCCTGAGGCGGCGAGGTTTTCGTATGCACAATTTCTACTCACGGAACATGTATGGATAGAGATGGAACTTATCTGTTTGGCTTGCTGGAGATCGCAGTGTTGGCTTTGTCTTCGCATCCTCTTCCTAGGACTAAGTCCACAGCAGGATCCTGCAGTTTATGCAAATGAAGATGATGCCAGATGCAATCTATCTACATGATCATGCAACCTATCTACGTGAATCATGCAATGCTCATGAAATGCTTATGCATGCATGCAACTTGTCGGGGCCCCCAGCACTTCATTTATTTCTCTGTTGCTCAGGGTCTTCGCCGGCTTTGTACAAGGGGTTACATGCAGCTGAGGCAAGGCCTGTACAAAAGGGTGGCTACCAGGCAGGGCCCGACAGCCGTGCCTTACGGGTAGAACTTACGGAGATGCTCAATATCCCATGAGTTTTGCAATTGAATGCCATGTCCGTGTCTCCAGACAGACTGTGCCAAGTCTAGTGACTCATACTACCCGGTAAGGGCCTTCCCACTTCGGCGATAACTTGGTTGTACCCTTGGCGGACTGAACGCGCCTAGGACAAGGTCGCCTTCCTCAAACACCAGGCATGACCCTGCGGCTATGATAGCGACGTAGGGTTTGCTGATGCACTACTGGAATCAGGATCTTTGCCGTCAGCCAGCTCTTTGCCGTCTGCTAGTTGACGGTAAAGAAGGTCTTTGCCATCAGCTTACAGAAAACTGACGGCAAGAAAGAGCTGACACAAAATCATGTTTGCCGTTAGCCAGCTCTTTGCCGTCTGCTAGCAGACGGCATAGAAACTGTGTCGTCTGCTAGCAGACAGCAAAGGGAGGGTGGCCCACTAACGAGACCACCTACCGGCCACTTTCTTTGCTGTCTGCTAGCAGACGGCAAAGAAGTGGCCAACCTAACGGCCGTTCCCCCCCGGCCCCACCCCACTACCTAGGATCTTTGTCGTCTGCTGCAGACGGCAAAGAGATTTAACCTAACTAAAAACGGTCAGCGCCCCGCGCCCCACCCCTCTCTCTCTCCCTCACCTCACACCGCGCCGCCCCTGTGCCCGAGCCGCCGCTGCCCCTCAACCCGCCCCTTCCCGCCCCCGCCTACCCTGCCCGGCTGCCCCGCCCAGCGGATGCAGCTACGACGGCACCCTGCCCTGCCCCATCGCTGGAGTCCGCGCCGCCGCCGGAGCCACACCGTCGCCGCCGCCCTTCCCCTCGGCCTCGTCAACCCCGCCCCCTCCCCGTGGCCTGCCTCCTCAACCCGCGCCCCTCCCCGTGGTGAGTTTCTCTGTTTTTTAGATTTAGTTTAGGTTTGTTTAGTTTAGTTTAGTTTAGTTTAGTTAGTTTAGTTTAGTTTATGTTAGGTTAGTTTAGTTTAGTTTAGTTTAGTTTAGGTTAGTTTAGTTTTACTTTAGGTTAGTCTAGTTTAGTTTTAGGTTAGATTTAGTTTAGTTTAGTTTAGGTTTTTTTCTTTCTGTTTTTTAAGAATAAACAAGAAAGTAAAAAAAGAAGTAAAAGAAGAGGAGAAGAAAGAAGAAGAGGAAGAAGAAGAAGATGAAAAAAGAACAATAATTAGAAGAAGTGAAGAAGAAGAAGAGAAGAAGAAAGAAGAAGATGAAAAAAAAAGAAGTAGAAGTAGAAGATGAAAAAAGAAGTAGGAAAGTAGACAAGAGGGTCGCCGAGGAAAAGAGGGTCGCCGAGAGGTCGAGGGGTCGAGGATCGAGGGAAAAGGAGTCGAGGGTCTAGGGGTCGAGGATCGAGGTGTCGAGGGGTCGAGGGTCGAGGGAAGGCGAGTCGCAGGGCGGAGGGTCGAGGTCCGAGGGCGGGGTCGAGGGGTCGAGGATTTGCCATCCCGCCCCCGACACCCCGACCTCGACATGACACCCCGACCCCGACCCGCCACGACACCCCAACACCTCGACCCCGCACACGCACCCTTACACCGACAAGGCACCCCCGACCCCGACACAGCACCCCGACACCGACATGACACCACCGAAACCCCGACCCCGACACGACACCCCGACACCCCGCACACACCCCCCGACCCGACACGCACCCCGACCCCGACACACACCCTGAACACCCGACCCCGACACGGCACCCCCGACCTCGACACAGCACCCCGACCCCGACACGACACCCCCGACACCCCGACACCTCCCGAAAAAGGTGCTCTTCGGCCTTCCAGAGGCCGACGGGGTCATATATTTGTGAATTATGAGTTAGGTCATATATTTTTCGATTTATTGATCCCGAGCATATATAGACATGAGAGTAATATTAGTAATGTCAGGTATTCAATTATCATGTACATATATATATATTATTAATTAGTTCATGTTATTAGGTATTCAATTTTTTATTATGTTCATGATGATGATACACACTTAAATTTTTTATTATGTTTATTGTTGTACTAATTCCGTTTACTATATCATTGCAGGGTGTTGACAGATGGTGGGCGGCGGGCCGAGAGCGCTCCGAGCCTCCTTCCTCGGCGCGTGCTGGGAGGGGTGCTATTATTCCACCCAGCACATCCAGAGAGCGCTGGTAGACAGTATGTAGACACCACGGACACTTCTTCCCGGCCGGGAGAGGTCGGGGGAAGACGAGAGGGGTGCTAGAGGTGGACGTGGCGGCGGGAGAGGTAGGAAGGCTGCGCGCCTTCCTCGCCGCCACCCCTAGCTGATTCTCCCGACCACAGGTTACTCCGTCTCAGGTGGACCTGTCTGACTTGGACCCGTCTCGGACTCCAGTCCATGAGCCTCGGGCCGACGAGCCTTGGCTCTCCGACGTTTCGTCCCACGAGACTCAGGTCGCTGAGCCTTCGTCCCACGAGACTCGGGTCGCCGAGCCTTCGTCCCAGAGACTACGGTACCAGATCTTCATCCCACGTGACTCCGGAGGCTAGTGGCCATGCTGATGGTGGCGAGGACAGCTTTTCTGAGGATAGCTTATAGCAAGGCGACTCGTTGAGGGGCAAGAAGGTCTACCAGCATGGTGGTACAAAGCTCCTGCCCGTGCCGCCGACCAGCGATCAGAGTTGGTTGATTGAGCCTAACGGGGAGAAGTAAGTGCATTTACTCTTTTTAAACCTTTTGCCTTCATTTTTCTTCAAATTAATATCTAATGTGTTGGCCTTGTCATACTGCAGGGGCTGGAAACACGCCTCTGGTGTCTGCAGGCCCAACCAGTTCCTTGGTGTGCTTTGCCGGCACCACTTCCCGGGGTGGGTCACGTTCCCGGTGAGGGTGAGTTTCCATAGCTAGCACTGAGCTGGGAGCTGTACATGGCTGCCCCGGCCCCGCCGGAGGAGAGGTCGATGGTGTCTTGTGCGAGACGGTGGCCGACATTTTGATCCGGCGGTTTTTGGGTAATTTCTCCTTTACAGAATAAAAATCAACAGTACTAGTGATTGTACTAATCAGTGTTGTCTTGTTTGATTGCAGACCTTCTACAGGTGTCTTGAGGAACACGAGGCGGACACGGCTATGGTTCTCGAAGCCGTGTCAAGCGCCTACTTCAGAACTTACGGCACAAGGCTCGGGTGCAGGCTGTTCGAGACTACTATGCCTCGACTAACATTAAGAGGGCCAAGAAGAAGTGCCGCCCCAAGTATCTGAGTAGGAGAAGTACATGAAGGTAATTACCTATTCTTGGCCTTGTACTTAGTTTCCTTGATTTGATTCATAGGCGTAGCGCTGAATTTCTCTTTGTCTAACTTAGGTGCCCCCGAATGGTGTGTGGATAGGATGGACTGTTGTGAGGCGTTGGTGGATGAGTGGTGCTCTCCCCAATGGCTAGCCGTCCAGAACAAGGCCAGGGATAGCGTGCCCAAATGCAAGGTGTGCCACACCATCAAGGGAGCTCCAACCTATTTGAGTACGGGGATCACTGGGTATGTGGTTTGCTTCACGATTCATGCGATTTCATTCTTCATGCAGCTTGAGCCCTTAACTAATATTTTGTTCCTCTCTTTAGGCGCGACACAACAAGAAGTGGGGCACTGCTGTTCGACCTCTATAGCATGGCCCATACTTCCCCGTACAAGAAGGCCAAGGCATTCTCTCGAGGATGACCTCGATCATCCAGAGAGCTTCACCAACATCTCCTCCCATAACAAGCTCGTGAGGTACAGAGACGTTGGAAGATGAGGAAAGGGGGAGCTTCAACCAAAGCCAGAGTCCTTTTGATCCAGAGATCGTGATGCTATCTGGTGGCGAGGTACCATGGCTCGTTAGCCATTGGGGATGGACTCATACGTTTCCTAAACTCTCCCAAAGATCAAGAGGGCCAGACGAGCTCCGATACTGAGATAAGGCTCGTCCATGGCCAATGGAGCTCACCATCGAGGCTAGGGCCCAGGACTTCTGGCAAGGCAAACAGGCAGGCGGCTGAGAGGGAGGGGACATGAAGGAGAGGATGGCTAGTCTGTTGGAGGCGGAGAGGAACCGGAACGACGCGTCTCACCGGGCCCTATATGAGCTCCTCGTGGTAAGTTTCTCCTACATATTAGCCAAACCATGCACGTAATGTTCATTTCATTACTAACTAATATGACTGACTCTGAAACAAAATGTGCAAACCGTGTGCCAGAACAATCACGACCCCCTCGCCGTGCCCCAGATTGGTATAGCGCCCACGATGAGTTTCATTTGAATGGTCATTAGTTACTAGTATTCACATATGAGTTGCATCATGCTAACGAGACATTGCAAATGATCTTTGGTGCGGCATGCCTCCCGACAAGCATCAACCGATCCTTCTCCGTCTGGCACTGGCGCAACCCCGACCGGTCCTTCTCCGTCTGGCACTGGCGCAAACCCGACCGGTCCTTCACCTCCGTATGATGGTAAGTTTTCACAAGTGTTTTGCTTAACAAATGCATACTTAGCTTAAGAAATGACCTACTTAGCTCCAAAATGACCTATACTTAGCTTATTTTCCTCAAAAATGACATATAACCTTACTTAGCTCCAAAATGACATATTTATACTAGGATAGCTATAAAATGACCTATACTTAGCATTTTTTCCTCCTAAATGACTTGATATGCTTAGTTAGCTAAAAATGGCATAACTACCTAGGATAGCTCAATAATGATCTATACTTAGCTTAGCTAGTTCATTTATGACATAATAGCTCACTTAGGTAAAAAATGGCATAATAACCTTGGTTTAGCTCCAAAATGACCTATGCTTATCTTATTTTCCTCGAAAATGACATATAACCTTACTTAGCTCCAAACTGACATACTTTACCTGGGATAGCTATAAAATGACTATAATTGCATTTTTTCCTCCTAATGACGTAATATGCTTAGTTAGCTAAAAAATGGCATAACCACCTAGGTAGCTCAATAATGATCTATACTTAGCTTACCTAGTTCATTTATGACATAATTAGCTTACTTAGGTAAAAAATGGCATACTAACCTTGGTTTAGCTCCAAAATGACCTATACTTAGCTTTTTTCCCTCGAAATGACATAATAACCTTACTTATCTCCAAACTGACATACTTTACCTAGGATAGCTATAAAATGACCTATACTTAGCATTTTTTCCTCCTAAATGACTTAATTGCTTAATTAGCTAAAAAATGGCATAACTACCTAGGATAGCTCAATAATGATCTATACTTAGCTTACCTAGTTCATTTATGACATAATTAGCTTACTTAGGTAAAAATGGCATAATAACCTTGGTTTAGCTCCAAACTGTCATATAATTAGTTTATTTTCCTCGTAAATGGCAAAATAACCTTACCTACTCCAAAATGACCGATGTTAACTAGATAGCTCTAAATGATACACTTACCATTTTGTCCTCAAATGAATAAATATGCTTAGTTAGCTCAAAAATGGCATAACTACCTAGGTTAGCTCAAAAATGACCTATACTTAGTTTCTTTAGTTCATTTATGCATAGCTTAGCTACTATGTAAAAATGGCATGATAACCTTGGTTTAGCTCCAAAAATTCATATACTTAGTTATTTCCCTCCAAGACAAAATAACCTTACCTACCTCCAAAATGACCGATTTTAACTAGGATAGCTCTAAAATGACCTACACTTGCCATTTTGCCTCCAAAATGAATAAATATGCTTAGTTAGCTCAAAAATGGCATAACTACCTAGGTTAGCTCAAAAATGACCTATACTTAGCTTCTTCAGTTCATTTATGACATACTTAGCATACTTAGGTCAAAAATGGCATGGTAATCTTGGTTACCTCCAAAATGACATAGACTTAGCTTATTTTCCTCGAGAATGACATAATAACATTACTAAGCTCCAAACTGACCTATTTACCTAGCTTAGCTCTAAAATGACGTACACTTAGCATTTTTACCTAGCTTAGCTAAAAAATGGCATTTTTACCTACCTTAGTTAGAAGAAGAAGAAGATAAAGAAGAGGAGAGGATAAAAAGAAAGAGAAGAAAAATTCTTCTTCTTCTTCTTTTTCTTCTTCTTCTTCTAGCTAGTCTTCTTCTTCTCCTTCTTCTAACTTTCTTCTTTCCCAATTTGTAGATTTGCTTTAGATGAGGAAGCTTGCATTGATGGAGTCTAATCTTCTCCTTGTGCTTCCTTTTTGTTTTGATTTTGTACGATGAACAATGTGAAACTTGCGACCTATATATGTATGTATGGATGAAACCATTGTATGCTTGTTGTTGGATATGTTGGCTAGCTATATATGTTGCATATGGACTTTTGATTTGGTATGTATATATGTTGGATGATCATATCCATATGGCAGGGATATGATTTGGTATGTATATGTGTTGGTATGCTTGTTGAAAGTATTTTCAAATGTGTATATATATATCTATCAAATTCTGTGAAATTGAATGAATTTAAGAAAAAACAAAAAAAATAGGGGCTATACAGGCTCTTTGTCGTTTGCTGGCAGACGGCAAAGAGCTTTGCCATCAGCCAGCAGACGGCAAAGCTGCCACATGGCAGCTACCTGTACAACCTGGGGGGGCACTGGGCTGGCCTATATGTTTGCTTACGGCAAAGACCTTTGCATCTTTGCCGTCTGCCAGCAGATGGCAAAGTGCCCTTTGCCATAGTTGGTTCAGCCGGATGTGTTGCCGTCTGCTGGCTGACAGCAAAGGGCTTTGCCGTCCGCCATGCATGCCTTTGCCGTCAGCCATGGCAGATGGCAAAGTGCCTGATTCCTGTAGTGTAGCGTGCAGCACGCGCAGCAGCCCAGAGACGGTTCTCCTTGAGAAGCACGGCGTCATCACGCATGTGCTGTTCCTGCGCTACTTCATCGTAGGCAAGCACTCGAGGTGAACCATAAATGAGTTCCGTGGGGATAACTGCTTCTGCCCCATAGATTACGAAGAAGGGAGTCTACCCGGTAGCTCGGTTTGGTGTCGTTCTGAGGGACCAAAGAACCACCGGCAGCTCATTGATCCATTGCCTACCGTGCTTCCGCAGCTTATCAAATGTTCTCGTCTTGAGTCCTCGCAGCACTTCAGCTTTCGCCCTCTCAGCTTGTCCATTGCTTCTGGGATGTGCGACAGATGCAAATGAGATCTTGCTTCTGAGGGCATTAACATATTGCATGAAGGCACGGCTCATGAACTGGGTGCCGTTGTCGGTGATGATCCGGGCAGGAACCCCGAAGCGGCACACCAGTCCTTTCAAGAATTCGATAGCTGACTGAGCGGTCACCTTTCTCACAGCATCTACTTCCAGCCACTTTGTAAACTTGTCGATTGCAAAGAACAAGAATTCAAAGCCCCCGGTAGCTCGGGAGAAAGGGCCGAGGATATCGAGCCCCCAGACTGAAAATGGCCATGACAAAGGGATTGTCTGGAGTGCTTGGGCAGGCAGATGGATATTTTTGGAATGGAACTGACAGGTTTCACACTTGGTGACGAGCTCAACCACATCTTGGAGGGCTGTGGGCCAATAGAATCGTTGCCGGAATGCTTTCCCAACCAAAGCCCTTGATCCAATATGGGAGCCGCACATGCCTTTGTGTATCTCTGCCAGCAGTTCCTTTCATTCTTCCCGACAAATGCACTTCAATTTCACACCGTTGGGCCTTCTTCTGTATAGTGTGTCATCGACAAACTGATACATACTGGCCCTCCGGGCTACTCTTTCTACTTCTTCTTGCTCTTCGGGAAGTTCTCCGGTTTCGAGGAAATGGACTATGTGCCTTGCCCAAGTTGGAGCCTGAGGCTCGGCAACAAGGACTAGCAGCACCTCCTCATTCGTGGGGGCACATCCCTTGACTGTGAGGACCAATGGCCCGGCAGGAGGGTGCAGCCCGGCAGTCGAAGGGGGGTTGTTTTTGGCAGGGTCCCTGCCAGGATCCCCGAAAGGCTCTACCGGGAGAGGCTTACCGGAGTCCAATTTCCTCCTCTTTCGGGCCATTGTTGTTGGGGATATGGAGGGCTGAGTAAGATGGAGAACAAAAGTCCCTGGTTCCACAGGATGCTTCTGCGCAGCGCACTTTGACAGGTGATCAGCAATGCTGTTTTTCGCACGGTGTACGTGTTTTGTTTGCAACCCGTCAAAGCGCTCCTCCACTCTTCTCACTTCCTCGACGTATGCCTCCATCAATGGGCTTTGGTAATCCTTGTTGACTTGTCTCACCACCAGTTGTGAATCTCCTCGAATGGTCAGCTTCTTGATTCCCAATTCTGTGGCAATTCTGAGCCTGGGAAGAAGCCCTTCATATTCTGCTGTGTTGTTGGTTGCCTCCTCCCGGGGAAAGTGCATCTGGACGACGTACCTCAGGTGTTCTCCAATGGGAGCCACGAGAAGCACGCCTGCCCCTGCACCTTGTAGGGAGAAGGCACCATCGAAATACATGATCCATTCTTGGGGCGCTTCCTTGCCGGGGATAACTATTTCCTGTACTTCTTCATCAGGGGTCGGCATCCATTCTGCAATAAACTCTGCCAACGCCCTGGTCTGGATTGTTGATGTGCTTTCAAACTTCAGGACAAAGCTAGATAACTCCAATGCCCACTCCACTATCCTGTCGGTGGCCTCTGGGTTTCGAAGTATCCTTTGCAACAGGAAGCGGGTGACAACCGTGATCTCATGGGCTTGGAAGTAGTGGCGCAGTTTTTCTTGAGGCCATGACAAGGCCAAAGATCAACTTTTGCATGCCAGAATACCTGGATCTAGCCCCCTGCAACAGGGAGCTGACGAAGTATACTGGGCGCTGCACCACCTTCTTCCTTGACGTGTCCTTGGGGTTGCTTCCGCTGTCGTGCTCTTCTTTATCCAGATCTGTATCTGGCCTTGCCGGGCCGCTCTCTTCCTCTTCTCGTTGTGCTACTAGGGCCGCACTAACCACTTGATTAGTTGCTGCCAGATATAGCAGTAATGGCTCTTGTGGTTTGGGTGTGACCAAAGTAGGCACAGAAGACAAGTAGGCCTTCAAATCCTGCAGCACTGCATCTGCTTCCGGAGTCCACTTCATGGGTCCTGCCTCCTTCAAAATCTTAAAGAACGGCAAGGCGTGCTCGGCAGACTTGGAGATGAACCTGCTAAGCATGGCAATGCATCCTGTCAAACGCCTCACATCCTTAACTGTCTTGGGTGCCTGTATCTGCTCAATAGCCTTCATCTTATCGGGGTTGCCCTCTATCCCACGGTGGGACACAAAGAAACCAAGTAGCTTGGCGGAGGGAAAGCCAAACACGCACTTTTCCGGATTCAGCTTCAAGTTGATCTTACGTAGATTAGCAAATGTCTCTTCTAAATCCTGAATGAGGGCTGATCTTTCCTTGGTCTTGACCACAATATCATCCATATAGGCTTCAATGTTCCTTTGCAACTGTGGTTCAAAGCCAACCTGAACTGCTCTTGCAAAAGTGGACCCGTCACTCTTCAACCCGAAAGGCATGCGCACAAAGCAGTACGTTCCGCATGGGGTGATGAATAGGTATTTTCTTCGTCTTCCTTGGACATAAAAATCTGATGGTATCCAGAATATGCATCCAAAAAAGAGAGCAACTCACATCCTGAAGTAGAATCCATGATCTGGTCGATGCGCGGCAAGGGAAATGGGTCCTTTGGGCATGCCTTGTTTAGATCCGTAAAATCTATGCAAAGCCTCCATTTTCCATTAGCCTTGCGCACAACCACTGGGTTTGCTAACCATGTTGGATGCAGTACTCCTCTGACCAAACCAGCTGCTTCAAGTTTCTTGATTTCCTTGGCCATGAACTGCTGCTGTTCCAAGGCCTACTTCCGAACCTTCTGCTTGACGGGTCTGGCATGTGGGCAGACAGCAAGGTGGTGCTCGATTACCTCCCTGGGAACACCGGGGATATCAGATGGTTGCCAGGCAAACACATCGATATTCGCCCGCAGGAAGGCAATGAGCGTGCTTTCCTATTTGCCATCAAGGGTGGCGCTAATAGTGAAAGTACCATTAGCGCCAGCCAGCCCTGCCGTGACCTTTTTCACTTGGGGTGGAGTAGCCTTGGATCTCTTGCTGTTGGAACTCTCTGGTGTGTCATCAACGGGCGTGACACATTCCATAGAGGTATGCTTCCTAGATTCCTTGCCAGTGCCTTTGCTATGCTTTTCCTTGGCGGGAACTATGGCTTCCGCCACCTCTGCCACGACCGCGTCCCAGTACATCTTATCCACACAAATAATTGCGTCTTTCTTGTCCGATGGAACGGAAATGATGTCATCGGCCCTAGCATCTTCTAGGTGTTGTAGGCATAGTGGGATGCTGCCATGAATTTGGCCAGGGCCGGGCGCCCAAGGATCCCGTTGTACGACAGAGGGAGGTCAACCACATCAAACACAACTTTCTCAGTCCTGTAGTTCAACTCCCCTCCAAATGTCACTGGCAACGTAACTTTTCCCTTAGGACGGCTCCTGCCGGGATTGACTCCTTGAAACATGCCTGTTGCCTTAAGTTCTTCTGCTATCTGGAGTTTGCTGATAACTTTTGGGGAAATCAGATTCAACCCGGCCCTGCCGTCAACCAGCATCTTTGTGACCTTGAGGTTGCGAATTGTTGGTGAGACCAACAACGGCAAGCACCCTACCGCAGTGATGCGGTCGGGGTGGTCATCTTTATCAAAGATGATGGGCGTGCGTGACCACTTGAGCGGGTTCCGAGAATCTACCATTTGCTCCATGGCATTGACTTCACGTGCCCACTGTTTAAGTTGGTGGTGAGAGGAGTGCAAAGATGCAATCCCGTCAATGCGCAGGTCGTCAGTGGCCTTCTGGAATTCCTGCTCGCTGGCTTCCTCTTCATTCCCTCCATCACTCTCATTGCTGCAATCCTCCTTCTCTCGGCCCTTGGCGGGTTTCCCTTGGTTCCGAGGAGCCTTGCCGGGGCGATTTGCTTCACCATCCCGGCCCTTCCCGCCAGCGCCATTCTGACCTTTTTCCTTATCATGCTTCTCATACTCAGCCTTCTGTCTCTTGATGAGCTGCTCAACTTGATAACACTCCTGGAGATCATGGCCCTTGGTCCGATGAATCTTACAGTACGGCCCATAACCTTTCCCAGCTTTCCTGGCAGTCAGCGCATGCGGTATCCTCCTTGCCGGGGGCTTCAGCCTTGGCCTTCATGCCGGTACTAGGCATGCCTGATCCCTCAACAGCCATCACTATCTTAACCTTGCGCTTCTTGTTGTGCTTCTTGTTCTTCTTCTTCTTACTGATGGTTTTGTCGTCATCTTCTGAGTTGATGTCGACGCAATCTTCCACCCCAGTTAGCTTCCTCCCCTCCTCCACCCGAGCACACTTGTCCACCAAAGTGTAGAGCTCCTTCATAGTCTTGGCCAACCGAACGTTCATCTTGGAATGTATCCTGCGGTTGCGCACGTTGGATTGGAAGGTAGCTATCACGGCAGCTGGGTGGATATCTGGGATATTTCTATGGACTCGACTGGATCTCTGCAAATACTTCCGCAGACCTTCTACTTCTTTCTGCCGGAGAAGCTGCAAGTGGCTGGGCCGCCCTGGTTCTTGATGGCCACCCGTGAAGGCACCAATGAACTCATGGCACAGGTCAGCCCAGGTCGAAATGGAGTTCTCCGGCAGGTGCATCAGCCAAGACCTCACATTTGACTTGAGGGCCAAAGGGAAGTAGTTGGCAAACACCTTCTCATCTCTTCCTCTGGTAGCTTGAATAGCGATGGTGTAGATGCTCAAGAACTCTGCCGGGTTTAGTCTCCTGTCATACTTCTCGGGTATCTCTGGCTTGAACGTGCGAGTGGATGGCCAACGGACTTGCCGTAGCTCACGCGTGAAGGCAGGGCACCCAACCTCGAAAGGCAGGCACCCGCCATCTCCGAGGGCGGGCTCGTCGACATTGGGGCCATTGCACCCATTGGTCTAGCGGGGGTTGTCACGGCGCCACTCGTTGATGCAGCGCGTGCCTTCCCTCCGCCTGCCCTCCAGGGCACGCCGTAGGCCTTGACGCGCTCGAGGATCTGATGAGGCCATCGAGACGTCATCACGTGCCTGAACTTGCGGCTCCCGGGCGGCTTGCCGTGGCGGGGATTGCACCGTGAGGGTGGCCCCTCCCACACAACCAGCCACACAAGCCGTTGTTCCTGCCTGGGGAGGCTATGGCGGTCCGGCCCGCTGTGATCCTTCCACCTCAGCAAAACCAATCAAACTTTGGATGGTGGCTCGCCACTCATCCATCTGGTCTGCCGCCGATGGAAATCTCAACAGCAGTTGGGCTCGCGCCATGGCCTCTGAGGCAGTGCTTGGCATAGGTGATGACGATGTAGATCGTAGTGTCGCTCGTCTCCTGACGTTGCCAGTGGCGACTGCGCCGCGCCCTTGCTGCTGTGAACCAGCCGTTTGGATGGTATGCTGACGCGGCGGAGGCGCCTAAGGGCCAGCGGCTTCATTGGGCACAGTAGCTGGGTCAGCTCGCCATGGGGGTGGCGCGTGCCCTGCGGTCGCGCCCGCAGCATGGGCGGCCGGAGGGTTGCGATTCGCCCCAGAGCGAGCATCATTACTGCGGCTGTGCCAGTCGGCGAGGAGAAAGGGTCCAGTCGGAATGACCCCTCCATCTGTACCTCGTGGAGCATGGCCGTCGGGATGTTGCTGATGTTGTCCTTCCCCGGTACCTCCCGTTCCTGCTTTGGCCGTGGGGGAGGTGGCGACGGCGCCGCCTGCGCCAACCATGTCCCCCGCAGCATCCACACCGTCGCGAGCCCCCGCATTCCCCGCGACGTTAGCGGTCACGGGCAGCGGAGCCTTCGAGGTGGACTGGTGATTTGTAGCTCCGGGCTTCCTCTTGGGCGCCATAGTCGATGATGCCGTCGTTAATAAAAATGTCGATGAAGATGATGCGCAGCGTACGCTCTCGGTTTCACGCAAGTGACCCCCCTACCTGGCGCGCCAAAGATATCGTGGGAAACCACGGCCACCTATGGGGCCAGCAGCCCCTTTTGGTTCGGCGGGGGGATGGACACGTTGCACAAACAGCGGAGAAGCATCGCGTAGCATGGTAGAGATCACACGGGCAGTCTTTACCCAGGTTCGGGCTGCCGTGAGGCGTAAAACCCTACTCCTGCTTTGGTGGATTGATGGTGGATAATGGTGGTGAAACGTAGCACACTCGCCCGGCAAGGTTGCTCTCGGGGCGAGAGTGGTTACGCGCGTATGGATATGCGAGCATCCAACCCTTTCTACGGTCGCCATGGGCCTCCTTTTATAGACTAAGGGGTCACCACGGTAGCAAATCAGTCTTTGCATACTGATTAGATAGCTAACAGTGCTATCATATCTAACTCTACAGGCTGACAGAGCGCATTAAATGCGCCGCCCTGTGTCACATCACAGCTCACCCGACAAGCCCTGCCGGGCTGTTTTGCCAGCTTCGCGCCTGCTTGCTTGACACGTCTTTGGACGGGTGTCATATGGAGGTGTTTGATGCAGGAAGTGGCTGCCATGTGGTAGAACGCAGCCACTTAGTCACCTTGGAGCTTGACACCGCTTCGATTGCTGACTTGCGTCGCTTGTGAGGTGGAGCGGTGGAGTGGCTTGCCTCCGCCAGCCCCGGCAGGCCTGCCGGGATGATCTGGGAGCTTGCTTCCGGGGCAAAACCCAACCCTGCCAGGCTCGCCTGCCCGGCAAGGTAGGCCCTTCCCTTAGCGATGCCTCGTTCCTCTGGCTCACCTTGGCCTTTCCGACTTGCTCTTGGATCCTTCAAAGAATTG
Organism: Thinopyrum elongatum; assembly: GCA_011799875.1. Classification (NCBI taxonomy): domain Eukaryota; kingdom Viridiplantae; phylum Streptophyta; class Magnoliopsida; order Poales; family Poaceae; genus Thinopyrum; species Thinopyrum elongatum. The sequence goes on along the minus strand of CM022298.1, from coordinate 72,368,649 downwards.
ATCCTCCTTGCTTGGTATGATCTTGGTCTTGCAATCTTGTCTCTGGCCTATACACAGTCCGTGCAATGGACCCAGGGTCTGTTGCACCGACACCGCCCGTCGGGCACATGGTCGTCCCTTTTTGTTCTCCCGCTCCCCTCCCCCTCGCACCCACCCCCGGAATAGCCGCCGCAACCATTTTCTCGGCCACCTCGCTGACTCATAGTCTAGCCTAGCTGACCATAGCATGACAGTCGGATATGTGCCTCTCTCGCCCTGGCACCGGCGGTCAACCGCTATATATACGGCCACAAGATTTAGCGCACGTGGCTGCCGGATTAGCGAATCTGGCCACATGCGACTGCGCGTTGCCATGGATTGGCCGGGTATCGGTTCGCACAACCATGGCAACACCTCTGCATACCATGTAGGTACCGAATCCGCCTCTTGCCGCTCGGATCTATCCCAGCGACGGTTCACCGGCAAAGACACGGCCGGCCTCCGTCCAGGCTCGGCCCTGACCCAGCGGCTAGTCGGCTCAGCGGCTAGACGGTATTAATTTAGCTGATGTTCTTGATGGTCATTTTGAGATTTTATGCATCTCTAATCAAACTGGAACCAATAAGAAGTTTTGACTATAGATTTAATGAGCAAATGTGAAAGTGCAATCATGCACTTAATCATATTTCGATGTTGACGATAAAATACATATAGGAGACTAATTATGGTTGCTAAGTGAATACACATGATATTAGTCACCTTGACATCATTATGTAGGGATCATGGACACATCAAACGAGATATGACTCAAGAAGATGACAACAAGGGAAGAAGCATAGACTATTTTATATAAATTTTGAGTTACAAGGATGCCGCACTATTAAGAGGGGATCTGTCGGGGGGATGGCCCTCGGGCAGGCAAAGGAACCCGGATGTCTTTCAAAAACATCGGGGCTGGCTAAGCCCCCTCAATCCGGCTCGCCCCTGGCCGGCTCCCTAGAATGAGCCCGTCGGGTGCCGCGACCTGGCCAGCCAGCTAGCGCATGTCGGCCGTCCACGAGAAGTCAACCCTGGCGACAAGCAAACATGGTTACAGTGCCACCTCCTTTACTCCGGCCCCGGCAGGCGCGGCAGCAGCGCTCCCCTTGCCACCGCCCGGGGCGGGCGGTGTCCTGGGGGCGCGGCCCTGTAGCGAGGCAGCGCTGACCATTCTGTGATGCCTGGCGAGGCATGCCACAGTACCCAGTAGCCGGCCGTACCCGCACTCGGTGGACCCGACGACACCCGCACCTTGCGGACCCGGCAGACCCGGCTGCCCCCATGACCGGCTCCGACGCCCAGTTAATGTTACCGTTATAACCCCGGGGGGCCAGCCTATAAGACCCCCCGGTGCCCCTCCATGCAAAGGGTCGACCTCAGTAGAACTCACACACACACACACACACACACACACACACGGAGAAGGAGCATCCTATCCACTGGCCTGTCTTCCTTCCTCCCCAGAACAGCTCTAGGAGCGAGCTTGTATCCAGCTCATATAAACCACACTCGGCAGGATTAGGGGTGTTATTGATGAACCACAAGTATAGGGGATCTATCGTAGTCCTTCTGATAAGTAAGAGTGTCGAACCCAACGAGGAGCAGAAGGAAATGACAAGCGGTTTTCAGCAAGGTACTCTCAGCAAGCACTGAAATTATCGGTAACAGATAGTTGTGTGATAAGATAATTCGTAACGGGTAACAAGTAACAAAAGTAACTAAGTTGCAGCAAGGTGGCCCAATCCTTTTTTGTAGCAAAGGACAAGCCTGGATGAACTCTTATATAAAGCAAAGCGCTCCCGAGGACACATGGGAATTGTTGTCAAGTTAGTTTTCATCATGCTCATATGATTCGCATTCGTTACTTTGATCATTCGATATGTGGGTGGACCGGTGCTTGGGTGCTGTCCTTCCTTGGACAAGCCTCCCACTTATGATTAACCCCTCTCGCAAGCATCCACAACTATGAAAGAAGAATTAAGATAAATCTAACCATAGCATGAAACATATGGATCCAAATAAGCCCCTTACGACGCAACGCATAAACTAGGGTTTAAGCTTCTGTCACTCTAGCAACCCATCATCTACTTATTACTTCCCAATGCCTTCCCCTAGGCCCAAATCATGGTGAAGTGTTATGTAGACGACGTTCACATAACACCACTAGAGGAAAGACAACATACATCTTATCAAAATATCAAACGAATACCAAATTCACATGATTACTTATAACAAGACTTCTCCCATGTCCTCAGGAACAAACGTAACTACTCACAAAGCATATTCATGTTCATAATCAGAGGAGTATTAATTATCATTAAGGATCTGAACAAATGATCTTCCACCGAATAAACCAACTAGCATCAACTACAAGGAGTAATCAACACTACTAGCAACCCACAGGTACCAATCTGAGGTTTTGAGACAAAGATCGGATACAAGAGATGAACTAGGGTTTGAGAGGAGGTGGTGCTGGTGAAGATGTTGATGGATATTGACTCCCTCTCGATGAGAGGATCGATGGTGATGACGATGGCGATGATTTCCCCTCCCGGAGGGATGTTTCCACGGCAGAACAGCTCCGCTGGAGCCCTAGATTGGTTCTGCCCAGGTTCCACCTCGAGACGGCGGCGCTTCATCCCGAAAGCTTCCTTCTGATTTTTTCCAGGTCAAAACACACCATATAGTGGAAGATGGGCGTCGGGGGCCTGCCAGGTTGCCCACAAGGTCAGGGGTGCGCCCTCCACCCTTGTGGATAGCAGGTGGCCCCCCTCACTACAAGAAATATGTCAACTTGCGACCATCACTATTGGTCACTGAAAGGTCATTGTTTTTCATTTGCGACCTTTTTGTGACCAAAAATAGATGGTCAAAAGCTGGCCGTCGTAAACTAAAATTAACGACCTTCACTGTGAGAAGGTCGTAGAAGGCAACGACCAAAACAAAAGGTCATTGGTTCAACGACCTTCTATTTTGGTCACTAGCTGTCTACCCAGGCCACGTCGGATCCGACGTGGCAAGCTGACGTGGCAAAATTGCAACTAATTGAAAAGGTCGTTGTTTAGAATCAGCCCGGTCCAATTCGGTGTCTATATGGGCCGAGCCCATTAATTCAGCCTTTTATGATTTTATTTGCTTGATGTTTTTGGGCCTTTTCTATAATGGGCCTTTACCTTTCCACATAGTTCGTTTCCTTTTTGTTTCTGTTTTCTATTTGAGTCGAGGCTTGCTTATAGTACTTCTGAATAGCTTTTCAGCCCAGGTTATTTTGGGCCATGGCATCTTAATAGTACAAGTATATTTGGGTTGTGGCCACTATCAGGTCCAGTAAGAACATTTTTCTGGAGAATTTAATGTTCAAGTAAAATGTACACAACACATTACAGGAAAATAGCACATACAACAGCAGATAAAATTTCATTTCACTCCTACTACAGCTCACTACAACATAGACAGTACATGACACTTCATCCTTCAATTTTTTACCATGCACTAGACGAGTACATCTCACTTCAAATAAACAGTACTGTTCTCGGAAGCAAAATACGCCACCACACGCCATGGTGCGCATCTTACTCGATCTGGCCTCAAGGAACTAGCAGCGCTGCTTGCTCCTTTGGCCCAGAGCTCCTTGCTGCAGAGGATGGCCGAAACTCGAATGCGGAGCTCCCTGCACATGACATATTGTGTCAATGCTTGCAGCAACAGAAAGGACTCACATACCATAGAACTTGCACAGTAGTGTATCAACACCCCAAAGGAGGCATTACAAAATTCTCAAAGAATGTTGCCAAAGGTTAACCTCACAGCAACACACCAACCTGAATAATAGACTAGTCATAGAATGTTACAATTAGCAAAATTCTCAAAGAATGTTACAATTATCTGGGAACAATAGACTAGTCATATTATGTGAAATAGCCTCATAGAGGCGAGCTTGGCCATTTGTTTCAAGCATGTAAGAAGACAAGGTTAACTCTATGAACCTTAATCTACCAACAGAATCAGAAAGGCAAGCTTGGCCATTCCTCCAAAATCTTAGTAGGGAACAACAAACTACTAGTCACCACGTGTGAAATGACCTCACAAAGGTACGCTTGGCAATTCTCAAGCAGGGGAGCAGCAGAGGTTGACTCTGAAAGCCTGAACCTACCAACAGAAATGAGATTTGTGGGCAGTACAGTTCCTAGGGTTTATTAGCAATCTGAGCCAACTCAAGGACTACAACCAGATCCAGTTACTACTAAAGCATGTGCAAGATGTTAGTTAACAGCATCATAACCAGTTGAACCTAGCACCTAATCATCAATCAACCACCAAACAGTATGAAGCAAAAACAAACAAGAGGGGGAGGAGTTTATACCTGATCTTCTTGAGCCTCTCCTTAAGCAAAAGCATCATCCAAGGTAATCATCTAAACAAGAACACTCCTTAAGATTTTGGAAATGGACCAACATAGTAGTAGTGAAGCTATGCGGGGATCTTTGTGAAGCAGTTTATCGCTTCTTGGAGACACCAACAGTCTTTCCTCTCCTGCCGATAGTCTTGGTGTGCTGACCACGGACACGCATGCCCCAGTAGTGACGCAGACCACGATGGTTCCTGAGAAAGAGAGCAAGGTTTCAAGCATAAGTGATCGCTCATACATCTATGCACTAAGGAAAAATGCGACTGCAACAGTGAAGTTTTAAGGAATCAGCCATCAAGCATCAGCATACATCTATTGGAAACAGAGCATTGATATACAGATTAGCTGGGTCACATACAAGGTACACTAGAAGGGTATACATGAATACATTGGCAATCATCAATACCAGATTGCAAGACATAACAATTATGTACCTAAGCAAGTCGACAAGGGCATAGGGCAGGATATAAAATCTGGATACAAGTAATAGACAAACTAGTTCCAATAGATTGACTTAATTGAACTGCTATATAACCTAGTTAGAGCTGGCAGAAGTTGTAGGTAAATAAACATCCATAGAGCTAACAGTAGCAAAAGATGACTTATGTCTCTGCTTGACTAATGAATTAGTACATCTTCAAGCAAAAAATCATGAAGATCACACTACGATGTCCCTAACAACAGTAGAAGCTCAGAGGTGTGACAATATTTCATAATATATAAGCCTTGGTTACAACTTTCCGCTTAACATGCAAATAAAAATCAGCCACTTATTGCTTATTTCATGCTTCAATTTTTATTTTCAGTTTTGTTAGGATAATCTGTATGCATAGGTACAGTTCTATACTTGTTTGGAAAGTCAAGATATTCATGTCAACAATTATATAGAGCCAAACAATCATTTAAGCATAGAAGGCACGTCATTCCTATATATAACTAAAGCATATTCAGCAAGCTACCAAAGCCAACAACTATGATTAATTAAGAAGGAAAATAGTCATCATAAGCCTATATTTCTTCAGGTTGGGCTCATGCACCACGAAACAACTTTAAAAATATAGAACCAATCCAGTAGGGGAAATTGATATGTAGTAGAGTTGCCTTAACTAATATATTGTGCTAGCTAGTGTAATGAGATGGATACAAACTCAGAATCTTTCTTAGCTTAAATAAGAGAAGATGAAAAAAAGAGCAGAGTCAAAGAAGGGGTGGATTGGAAGAAGTATCGCTTTGTTGAAGCGATGCGAGGCTTGGCTTCGGCGACTAGCAGGTCCAATGCTGAAATGTTATTGAACATGAGGAGCGACAGCGACAGCCCCACTAAAGAAACCACATATAGTCCTTTGTTGCGGCATCAGAAAACATGTGAGTAGCGAGCGCGGCATCCTGTAAGTATGAGGAAAACGAAATTGTTACAAAATTCAGTACATACGAAAGAGATATGCATCCTTGAGAGGTCAGACAGACAGACACAGAAATAGCCTGGCGTATGTATGCATCTATGTAATGTATAACAAGAAAATAGCAGGGGCGGATGTATCTGTACTTGTGCAATGCAGATGCAGATGTGCAGACTGAATTTTGTTCAGAGTAAATACATACAGAAAGATAGACGGTAAATAATACTAGATGGGATGGGATCAACCATGAGAGTAGTTGATTCATTCCGTTGTAATATATTAGCTAGTGTAATGAGATGGATGCAAGGGATTTCAAGTACAGATGGCGAGGGACAGAAGAATACCTGCTGAACTGCTGAAGTTGAGGACGCGGGCGTCAGGTGCTTGCATCGCCCCTGGCTGTATGGAGGAAGAACAACGGCCTCTGCATCTTTGGTCCCGCGGACGAACGCCGGCGTCGGCACCTTCCCCGATGCGATGACGATGCAGCGATGGCGACGACGCCGTGGTGTAGATGAACGCCAGCAGCTGCTGAGCCGCACGCCGTGGAGCAAGTCCTGGCCGCCGCTAAGCTGGACGCCGTGCCGCACCAGCTGCAATGTGGTGTAGATGAACGCCATCAGCCCCACCGCGATGATGTACCTAACGAGCCAGCTGCCGACACGCCTGCCCCAAACCCCTGACTCCTCCTTCGAATCTGGGCATGGGCGTGGTTGTAGAGGACGGCGGTGGCGTATCTGGGCGCCGCCTGAGCAGCTCAGGAAGGGGAGAGGGTGGGGGCGGCAGCGGTGAGTCGATGGGAGAGACCCTGGGGTTGGAGTAGAGGAGGCCGAGGGCGGCGGGGTTGGAGGAGAGGAGTTGGTCGGCGGCGGGGCTGGGGCTTGGGTTGGGGAATCGGGAGAGGAGGAGGAGGAAATTTGGCTGGAGAGAAGATGGGGGCGGGTGAGGGGAGGGAAGATGGCGGCGGCGGGGGCGGGATGAGGAGGAATTGGTGAGCGCTGCGACGGAGGGATGGGGAAGGAGGGGGCGGCGACGGAGGGACTGCGGGCTGGATCTGGATCGGGGAGAGGGGGAGAGAGAGGCGGCCGCGGGCTGCTAGGGTTTGGGTGGGGTTATTCGGGAGAGGGATGTGGGCTGCCGTTGGATCTAGTAGCATCCGACGGTGCTTAATCCATGATCCGCGTGAGATGGTTTTGGACTAATCAGAACGCAGTACATATTTGATGACGTTATGACCATTCAAATTGGTCGTAATCGATTAAAAATAAGATGCTAAATCATGCCAGTTATTTTACGGTCTAGGAAATTTATAAAACTAAATAGAAAAGAAAAACATTTGCATTTTGTCACCAAGTGTGACCTACTTGTCAGTAAAAATAACAAACTTTGAATAAAATAAATAACTTAAAAAAGTGTTCCCAGAAATGAGTTTTTTTTACAAGAGAATCATTTTTCGAGTGCCAAAATGAGTTTTTTGTGAAGGACCTACCATATATTTGTTGCAAAATTGGACAAAATCAATTTTCTAAAATATTAGGCCATATTTAATGCACAATTGACGAAATGGTTGGGTGTCAAAAACTTTTATTCACCTCTCGTGAGAAAGACAAATTTCCGCCGATTTAGCAGGAAGCGGGTCAAATTTGAACTGCAGTTGCCGTATAGTTTGCTCTTTACTTTTTCCAAAAATAATTTCTAGGTACATAAGTATATCTTTAATCAGAGAAATACCAAAAGTTTTCCAAGATTCAGCCACTGGCTAGAAATGGTCATGCCAGCCGTTTTGTCCGCCTTTTGAAACGGGCATGAAAAATCTCCAAAAAATCAAAAAATTGGAAAACCTTCGCATTGTGTCATTATATGTGACCAAGTTACCAGGAAAAATAATAAACTTGTAATACACCAATTAATTTAAAAAAGTGTTCTCAGAAATGAGCTATCACGTGTGAAGATTCATGGCTTTCAAGCCAAATGATCAGTCTTATGGCCACATTCATGGCATAGTTTGTTCAAATGATCTCATATTGTGCACAAGGGTGCATCTTGGAATGGCAAACAATGTTGCCTAAGGAAGTTTTCATTTTCTTTGGACAAAAAATTTATTTTCCATTTTTCGAGTGCCCAAAATGAGTTTTTCTGTGAAGGACCAATCATATATTTGTTGCAAAATTGTACCAAGTCAATTTTCTAAAATACTAGGACATATTTAATGCACAATTGACCAAATGGTTGGGTGTCAAAAGCTTTTATCCACCTCTCGTGAAAAAGACAAATTTCCGCCGTTTTAGTAGGAAGCGGGTCAAATTTGAACTGCAGCCGCCGTATAGTTTGCTCTTTATTTTTTCTAAAAATCATTTCTACGTACATAAGTATATATTTAATCAAGGAAACACCAAAATTTTTCCTAGATTCAACCACTGGCTAGGAACGGTAATGCCAGCCGTTTTGACCGCATTTTGAAACGGGCATGAAAAATTCAAAAAAAAATCAAAAAATTGGAAAACCTTCACATTGTGTCATTATATGTGGCCAAGTTACCATGAAAAATAATAAACTTGTAATACGATAATTATTTTAAAAAAGTGTTCTCAGAAACGAGCTATCATGTGTGGAGATCAATGGCTTTCAAGCCAAATGATCAATCTTATGGCCACATTCATGGCATAGTTTGTTCAAATGATCTCATATTGTGCACAAGGGTGCATATTGGAATGGCAAACAATGTTACCTAAGGAAGTTTTCATTTTCTTTGGACGAAAAAATCATTTTTCATTTTTCGAGTGCCCAAAATGAGTTTTTTTTGTGAAGGACCTACCAAATAATTGTTGCAAAATTGGACCAAATTAGTTTTCTAAAATACTAGGCCATATTTAATGCAAAATTGACCAAATGGTTGGGTGTCAAAAGCTTTGATCCACCTCTCGTGAAAATGATAAATTTCTGCCGATTCAGTTGGAAGCGGGTCAAATTTGAACTGCAGCTGCCTCATAGTTTGCTCTTTATTTTTCCCAAAAATCATTTTTAGGTACAAAAGTATATATTTAATCAGAGAAACACCAAAAGTTTTCCAAGATTCAACCACTAGCTAGGAACGGTCAAGCCCGCCGTTTTGACCGCATTTTGAAACGGGCATGAAAAATTCAAAAAAATCAAATAATTGGCAAACCTTCGCATTGTGTCATTATATGTGGCCAAGTTACCAGGAAAAATAATAAACTTGTAATACGATAATTATTTTTAAAAAGTGTTCTAAAAAACGAGCTATCATGTGTAGAGATCAATGTCTTTCAAGCCAAATGATCAATCTTATAACCACATTCATGGCATAGTTTGTTCAAATGATCTCATATTGTGCACAAGGGTGCATATTGGAATGGCAAACAATGTTGCCTAAGGAAGTTTTAATTTTCTTTGCACGAAAAAATCATTTTCCATTTTTCGATTGCCCAAAATGAGGATTTTTTGTGAAGAACCTACCAAATAATTGTTGCAAAATTGGACCAAATTAATTTTCTATAATACAAGGCCATATTTAATGCATAATTGACCAAATTGTTTGGTGTCAAAAGCTTTGATCCACCTCTCGTGAAAAAGACAAATTTCTGCCGATTCAGGTGGAAGTGGGTCAAATTTGAACTGCACCTACCTCATAACTTGCTCTTTATTTTTTTTAAATCATTTCTAGGTACATAAGTATCTATTTAATCAAAGAAACACCAAAAGTTTTCCAAGATTCAACAACTAGCTAGGAACGGCCATGCCCGCCGTTTTGACCGCATTTTGAAACGGGCGTGAAAAATTCAAAAAAAATCAAAAAATTGGAAAACCTTCGCATTGTGTCATTATATGTGGCCAAGTTACCAGGAAAAATAATAAACTTGTAATATGATAATTATTTTTAAAAAGTGTTCTCAGAAATGAGCTATCATGTGTGGAGATCAATGGCTTTCAAGCCAAATGATCAATCTTATGGCCACATTCATGGCATAGCTTGTTCAAATGATCTCATATTGTGCACAAGGGTGCATCTTGGGATGGCAAACAATGTTGCCTAAGGAAGTTTTCATTTTCTTTGGACGAAAATTCATTTTCTATTTTTTGAGTGCCCAAAATGAGTTTTTTTTGTGAAGGACTACCATATATTTGTTGCAAAATGGGACCAGGTCATTTTTATAATATATTAGGCCATATTTAATGTACAACTGACAAAATGGTTGGTCATCAAAAGTATTTATACACCTCTGGTGAAAAAGACAAATTTTCGCTGATTCAGTTGGAAGCGGGTCAAATTTGAACTGCAGCTGCCTCATAGTTTGCTCTTTATTTTTCCAAAAATCATTTATAGGTACATAAGTATCTATTTAATCAGAAATACATGGTTTGGTGGCTATATGTTGAGGTTTGGATGGTGGCCGAGGGCCGCAACTCCAGAGCGCGTAAACTCACATGCCTGCTGCATGGTCACCACATGACCGTGGTGTTGCCACACGTTCCGGGCGGCCTAGGCATGTCTAGTGGGTTGGGCACTCCCCTGATAGGTGTTAGGAAGAAGAAGGCAATAGAAGAATCTCATGAGGAGACTGAACTGAGCTCAAACATGAATTAGCACCCAAGTGTTTGATTAGTTGTGGGAAAAATGCACATGGCCAATGGGCCTGAGTTTTGGCCGAGGATGATCATCTACTAAGGACACTATCTTGGAAAATTTGCAGCTCAAATGGATGAGCCTAGGTGTCACTTGCTTTGCAACGTTCCACACTGGACAGAAATATGAATGTTGAAGCTAGACTCAAATGAATGAATGGATTGATCTGAAATTTGGAGGAGGATGATAATTTGGGCATATGAAGGCACTTTAAAATTTTCATACCATTTGGATAAATAAAAATGGTACTTCCTTCATAGTGCTCTCCACTGAACAGAAAATTGGGAAAAATGCTGAGGGAAATTGGCTAGAATAAATGAGCTAAATTTTGGGGGAGGGAGGTTCTATGGGCAAAGTCATGTCATGGTAAATTTTCAGCAATTATAAATTAACATAAAATATAGTTGCTTCACACACTGAAAATATCACCAGAAACAAAGATTGGATGCTGAGCTCACATGTATTATTAGATGGGGCTCAAATTTTGTGGAGAGCTATGATTTGGGAATATAGAATATGTGGCAAAAATTCAGCTCATTAGGATATGCCTAGCTAGTACTTCCTTCACAACAGTTCGAGCTGAACAAAAACTTTGGAAATTTGCCGAGGAAGATTTACCAGGCAAATGGAGTTGAATATTGTCATGGGGCAATGATTTGGATAGTAAAGAATGCCAATTTTTTTTGGGAATTTTGGGAATGACAGAAATATAGGTTGCTTCACAACCTAGGGCAAAAAATGACACATGGACATGCCACATAGGCAAAACTGATGAGGTGGCGCCTAGTCATAGCAATCCACCACAATTTACAAGGTTATGACCATCTATATTGGTCATGATCAGCTAGAAATAAGGCAGCGGACCAGTGCTGTTTGCTTTATGACCATTTCGTGTAAGAAAATTACAACCTTTCTGACCAAAATGGTCGTTATATTTTAGGGTTTGGAGCCCCCCGAACAGCTTTTGACCAATTGGTCTCAAATGGTCGTAGATTTATGACCAATTCTTCCAGGGTCACTGACAGAAGGTCACAAGTTGACATATTTCTTGTAGTGCCTCTGGTACTTTCTTCGCCCAATATTTTTTATTAAATCCAAAATGACTCTTCGTGAAGTTTCAGGACTTTTGGAGTTGTGCAGAATAGGTCTCTAATATTTGCTCCTTTTCCATCCCAGAATTCCAGCTGCCGGCATTCTCCCTCTTTATGTAAACCTTGTAAAATAAGAGAGAAAAGGCATAAGTATTGTGCCATAATGTGTAATAACAGCCCATAATGCAATAAATATTGATATAAAAGCATGATGCAAAATGGACGTATCAACTCCCCCAAGCTTAGACCTCGTTTGTCTTCAAGTGAAAGCGGAAATCGAAAAATATGTCCACATGTTTAGAGATAGAGGTGTCGATACAATAAAATACAGACATGAGGGCATCATGATCATCTTTAGAACAACAACATATATTGTCATATAATTTTTTATGTCAAAGTAACAATTCATTCACAAGGTAAAGTATGAATCAGAAACTTTATTGAAAACGGACAAACTATGATCTCAGTCATTGAAGCAATTGCAATTTATCATACCATCGGAAAGAGTCAATATAAGAGCTTTTCAGCAAGTCCACATACTCAACTATCATTTAATCTTTCACAATTGCTAACACTCACGCGATACTTATGGGTTCAAAGCTTTAGTCGGACACAGAGAAAGATAGGGGCTTACAGTTTCGCCTCCCAACCTTTTACCTCAAGGGTAATGTCAACAATAATACTTTATGATGACCTACATCCGAATGGATATATGTATCTGGATCTTTCTCCAACACATAGCACTTGCCAAAGGAAAAAGTGTAAAAAGGAAAAGTGAAGATCACCTTGACTCTTGTATAAGGGTAGAAGATAAAAGTAAAAGATTGGCCCTTCGCAGAGGGAAGCAGAGGTTGTCATGCACTTTTATGGTTTGATGCACAAAATCTTAGTGCAAAAGAATGTCACTTTATATTGCCACTTGTGATAAGGACCTTTATTATGCAGTCCGTCGCTTTTATTTCTTCCATATCACAAGTTCGTATAAAGCTTATTTTCTTCACACTAATAGATCAGACATGTTTAGAGAGCAATTTTTATTGCTTGCACCAATGACAACTTACTTGAAGGATCTTACTCAATCCATAGGTAGGTATGGTGGACTCTCAGGGCAAAACTGGGTTTAGGGATGTTTGGAAGTACAAGTAGTATCTCTACTTGGTGCAAAGAATTTGGCTAGCATGAGAGGGAAAGGCAAGCTCAACATGTTGGAGGATCCATGACAATATAACTTCTAATCGGATATAAGAAAACATAACCCATTATGTTGTCTTCCTTGTCCAACATCAACTCTTTAGCATGTCATATTTTAATGAGTGCTCACAATTACAAAAGATGTCCAAGATAGTATATTTATATGTAAAGCCTCTCTTTCTTTATTACTTCCTATTAATTGCAACAATGTCCAAAACTATGTTTGTCAACTCCCAACAAATTTTATTCATCATACTCTTTATATGTGAAGTCATTACTCTCCATAAGATCATTGTATAATATTTTTATTTCTTTTTATTCCTTTCTTTTATTTTTATTCCCTCAAGATCATAACAAGAAAACAAAGCCCTCAACTCAAAACTACTCTTTATTATATAACTCATGGACTCAATTACATAGATAGAGATCAAAAAAAAATTCAAAGCTAGATCATACTGAAACTTTATTCTACTAGATCAAGATATAACCAAAAGGATGGAACTAAGAAAAACGATAAAAGTAAAGGTGTGATGGTGATACGATACCGGGGCACCACCCCCAAGCTTGGCAGTTGCCAAGGGGAGTGCCGATACCCATGTATTTAGATCTCTTTCTTCGGAGGTGGTGATTGTGGAGTTGTTGATGATGAAATCTTATCCTCCGTCTTCCAAGGCATAGGTTCACCATCATAAAAAGATGAACGAGTCTCCGGGATCATCAAATCTGCAGCCAAACTCATCCTCTTAAATCTATATTCATACTCACAGTTTTGGTTCTGCAGGTCATAGATCTGGGCTTGGAGATGCTCGATTTTCTCATGAAGCTTGAAGATGGCCTCCCCAATGTTCTCGGCATCCAGCTTGTGACCACTAGTAAATTCAGCGATCATCATGTGGTTGGCGTTGAGTCCGTGTTCCACCATCCCTTGGCACTTGAAAACTTGTTGCTCCATTGCTTCGAGTCTTGTCTCCACGCTTTCGGTCTTCTTCGGTCCCTCAACATCGCGGATGTGCAGCACCCCCTCATGCATCTCAATGGTTTGAGGGTGTTGCAGCACCTCCGTGAGGTAAGGGTTGATGACCTTCTCAAAAAACTTGTCCTTGGGGGTGCTTGGAGACGTCATGGTGATCTAGATCTGTCAGAAAAACAGCTCGAAACAAAAATAGGAGACTTTGCCGTGGTACGGTGGTCAAAACCTTCGGGAGATTATATAATGAATTTTTACCGACCAAAAGAAGTATTGTGCAAGAAAACGGAGTCCGGGGGGCACACGAGGTGGCCGCAAGGTCAGGGGGCGCGCTCAGGGGGGTAGGGCGCGACCTCCACCCTTGTGGTCGCCTCGTGTCTCTTTCGGACTACTTTTAATTTTCCTAATTTTTTAAATATTCCAAAATAGAGAAAAATTATCATTGGAAACGTTTTGGAGTCGGTTTACTTACCGTACCACATACCTATTCCTTTTTGGAGTCTAAAACATTCTGGAAAGTGTCCCTTATGTACTCCTCCGGTGTTACGGTGTCGATAATATTGGTCTCAACATTTATGGGAGTACCTGAGATATAATGTTTGATTCTTTGGCCATTTAGCACCTTCGGATTTGTGCCTTCGGCGTTGTTGATTTTTATGGCACCAGAACATAGACCTCCTTGATAATGTAAGGACCTTCCCATTTAGAGAGAAACTTTCCTGCAAAAAATCTTAAACGAGAGTTGTATAGCAAAACATGATCACCTACATTAAACTCACGCTTCTGTATCCTCTTGTCATGCCATCTTTTAACTTTTTCTTTAAACAACTTGGCATTCTCATAGGCTTGGGTTCTCCATTCATCAAGCGAGCTTATGTCAAATAACCTCTTCTCACCGGCAAGTTTGAAATCATAATTGAGCTCTTTAATAGCCCAATACGCCTTATGTTCTAGTTCAACAGGTAAGTGACATGCCTTTCCAAAAACCATTTTATACGGAGACATAACCATAGGGTTTTTATAAGCAGTTCTATAAGCCCATAATGCATCATCAGGTTTCTTAGACCAATTCTTTCTAGATCTATTAACAGTCTTTTGTAAAACCAATTTAATATCTCTATTGCTCAATTCTACTTGACCACTAGACTGAGGATGATACGGAGATGCAATTCTATGGTTAACATCATACTTAGCAAGCATTTTACGGAAAGCAACATGACTAAAATGTGAAGCACCATCAGTCATTAAATATCTAGGGACTCCAAACCACAAAAAAATAACTTCTTTAAGCATCTTAATAGAGGTGTTATGATCAGCACTACTAGTTGGAATAGCTTCTACCCACTTAGTAACGTAATCAACAACAACTAAAATATGTGTATACCCATTAGAGGAAGGAAAAGGTCCCATATAATCAAAGCCCCAAACGTCAAATTGTTCAATAACAAGTGAATAATTCATAGGCATTTCCTGACGTCTACTAATATCACCAATTCTCTGGCATTCATCACAAGACAAGACAAACTTACGAGCATCCTTGAAGAGAGTAGGCCAATAAAAACCAGATTGCAATACATTAAGTGCAGTTCTATCTCCAGCGTGGTGTCCTCCGTAAGACTCGCAGTGGCACTTGCGTAGGATCTGTTCCTGTTCATGCTCAGGTACACAACGTCTAATAACACCATCTACTCCTTATTTATAAAGGTGTGGGTCATCCAAAAAGTAATGTCTTAAATCATAGAAAAAACATTTTCTTTTCCTGGTATGTGAAACTAGGTGGTATAATTTAGCAACAATGTAATTAGCATAATCAGCATACCATGGAGTATTACGAGAAGCATTTATGATAGCTAATTGCTCATCAGGAAAGCTATCATCAATAGGCAGTGGGTCATCAAGAACATTTTCTAACCTAGACAAGTTGTCTGCAATGGGGTTCTCAGCTCCCTTTCTATCAATAATATGCAAATCAAATTCTTGTAGCAAGAGAACCCATCTAATAAGTCTAGGTTTAGCATCTTTCTTTTTCATAAGATATTTAATAGCAGCATGATCAGTGTGAACAGTTACTTTGGAATCAACAATATAGGATCTGAACTTATCACAAGCAAAGACAACTGCTAGAAATTCTTTTTCAGTAGTAGCATAATTTCTCTGGGCACTGTCTAGAGTTTTACTAGCATAATGAATAACATTCAATTTCTTATCAACTCTTTGCCCTAGAACAACACCAACAGCATAATCACTAGCATCACACATAATTTCAAAGGGTAAATTCCAATTAGGTGGCTGAACAATATAGCATCTACTTTAGCTTTATCAACTTCAATACCTCTTTCAAAAATTTTATGCCCCAAGACAATACCTTCATTAACCATAAAGTGGCACTTCTCCCAATTCAAGAAAAGATTAGTTTCTTCACATCTCTGCAAAACTCAATCAAGGTTGCTTAAGCAATCATCAAAAGAAGTTCCGTAAACGGAGAAATCATCCATGAAAACCTCAACAATCTTTTCACAAAAATCAGAGAATATAGCAGTCATACATCTTTGAAAGGTAGCAGGTGCATTGCATAAACCAAAAGGCATACGTCTATAAGCAAAGGTACCGAAAGGGCAAGTAAAATTGGTCTTTTCCTGATCATCTATTGACACAGGTATTTGAGAAAAACCAGAATAACCATCTAGAAAGCAAAAATGTGTATGTTTGAATAATCTTTCTAGCATTTGATCAATAAAAGGTAGAGGGTAATGATCTTTTCTAGTAGCTTTATTTAATTTACGAAAATCAATTACCATTCTATAACCTGTGACAATTCTTTGTGGAATCAATTCATTCTTATCATTAGGAACAACAGTAATACCTCCCTTCTTAGGGACACAATGAACAGGACTTACCCACTGACTATCAGCAATAGGATAAATTATACCTGCTTCCAGAAGCTTTAGTATTTCATTTCTTACCACTTCTTTCATCTTAGGATTTAACCGTCGTTGGTGATCAACAACTGGTTTAGCATCTTTCTCCAATTTAATTTTGTGCTGGCATAGAGTGGGACAAATGCCCTTAAGGTCATCAAGAGTATATCCAATAGCAGCACGGTGCTTCTTCAGAGTTTTCAATAATCTCTTTTCTTCATGCTTTGAAAGGTTAGCACTAATAATAGTAGGATATATCTTCTTTTCATCAAGATAAGCATATTTCAGAGTATCAGGTAATTATTTAAGCTCAAACACGGGATCACCCTTAGGTGGAGGAGGATCCCCAAGGATTTCAACAGGAAAATTATGTTTCAAAATAGGCCCTTGATTAAAGCATACTTCATCTATTTCCCTTCTTTCATTCATAGACAAATCATTTTCATGGTCTAGCATATATTGTTCTAAAGGATCAGTAGGAGGCACGGCAATAGAAGCAAGACCAATAATTTCATCCTTACTAGGCAATTCTTTATCATGGGGTTGTCTATGAAATTTAGAGAAATTAAAATCATGAGACATATCCCCTAAACCAACAGTAACAATATCTTTCTCGCAGTCTATCTTAGCATTAACAGTATTCAAGAAGGGTCTACCAAATATAATAGGACAAAAGTTATCTTGTGGGGAACCAAGAACAAGAAAATTAGCAGGATATTTTATTTTCCCACACAAGACTTCAACATCTCTAACAATTCCAATTGGTGAAATAGTATCTCTATTAGCTAACTTAATAGTAACATCAATATCTTCTATCTCAGTAGGTGCAATATCATTCATAATTTCTTTATATAAGAAAAAGGAATTGCACTCACACTAGCACCCATATCACATAAGCCATGATAACAATGATCTCCTATTTTAACTGAAATAGCAGGCATGCCAACAACGGGTCTATGTTTATCTTCACTATCGGGTTTAGCAATTCTAGCAGCTTCATCACAGAAATAAATAACATGCCCATCAATATTATCAACCAAGAGATCTTTAACCATAGCAATACTAGGTTCAACTTTAATTTGTTCAGGGGGTGTAGGTGTTCTAGTATACCTCTTACGAACCACAGTTGAAGCTTTAGCATGATCCTTTATTCTAACAGGAAAAGGTGGTTTCTCAATATAAGCAGTAGAAACAATAGGATCAACATTATAAGTAATAGTTTCTTCTTCAACTCTAATAGGTTCTACTACTTTAACTTCAATGGGATGATGATATTTAAACCACTTCTCCTTAGGGAGATCAACATGAGTAGCAAAAGATTCACAGAAAGAATCTACTATCTCAGAGTCAAGTCCATATTTAGTGCTAAAATCACGAAAAGCATCGGTATCCATAAAAGATTTAACACAATCAAACTTAAGGTTTATACCTGAATCCTTACCTTCATCGAGGTCCCAATCTTCAGAGTTGCGTTTAATTCTTTCCAATAAATCCCATTTAAATTCAATATTCTTCTTCATAAAAGAACCAGTACAAGAAGTACCGAGCATGGATCGATCATTATGAGAAATCCTAGCATAAATTTTTTGAATAATAATTTCTCTTGGGAGCTCATGATTGGGGCATGAATATAACATTGACTTAAGCCTCCCCCAAGCTTGAGCGATACTTTCTCCTTCATGAGTTAAAAAATTATATATATAATTCCGATCATGATGAACCAGATGCATAGGACAAAACTTCTGATGAAATTCCAATTTCAATCGATTGTAGTTCCATGATCCAATATCATCACATAACCTATACCATGTCAATGCCTTCTCCTTCAAAGATAAAGGGAAGACCTTCTTCTTGACTTCATCCTCGGGCAAACCTGCAAGCTTAAATAATCCACAAACTTCATCCACATAGATTAGATGCATATCAGGATGTAATGTTCCATCTCCTGTGTAAGGATGAGCTAGCAGTTTCTCTATCATACCCGAAGAAATTTCATAATAAATATTTTCAGCAGGTGCAGTAGGTTGAGGAGCAACTCTCTGCTCTTCCGGTCGGGGTGAAGATACCCCAAACAAACCCCTCAAAGGATTATTTTCCTTAGTAACAAGTGATAGCAAATTTCAGCACACTATATAAATATTTCCTTAGCAAATTCCACATACCAAAGGCGCTTCACTCCCCGGCAGCGGCCCCAGAAAAGAGTCTTGATGACCCACAAGTATAGGGGATCTATCATAGTCCTTTCGATAAGTAAGAGTGTCGAACCCAACGAGGAGCAGAAGGAAATGTCAAGCAGTTTTTAGCAAGGTATTCTCTGCAAGCACTGAAATTATCGGTAACAGATAGTTGTGTGATAAGATAATTCATAACGGGTAACAAGTAACAAAAGTAACTAAGGTGCAGCAAGGTGGCCCAATCCTTTTTGTAGCAAAGGACAAGCCTGGATGAACTCTTATATAAAGCAAAGCGCTCCCGAGGACACATGGGAATTGTTGTCAAGTTAGTTTTCATCATGCTCATATGATTCGCGTTCATTACTTTGATAATTTGATATGTGGGTGAACTGGTGCTTGGGTGCTGTCCTTTCTTGGACAAGCCTCCCACTTATGATTAACCCCTCTCGCAAGCATCCGCAACTACGAAAGAAGAATTAAGATAAATCTAACCATAGCATGAAACATATGGATCCAAATCAGCCCCTTACGAAGCAACGCATAAACTAGGGTTTAAGCTCCTGTCACTCTAGCAACCCATCATCTACTTATTACTTCCCAATGCCTTCCCCTAGGCCGAAATCATGGTGAAGTGTTATGTAGTCGACGTTCACATAACACCACTAGAGGAAAGACAACATACATCTTATCAAAATATCGAACGAATACCAAATTCACATTATTACTTATAACAAGACTTCTCCCATGTCCTCAGGAACAAACGTAACTACTCACAAAGCATATTCATATTCATAATCAGAGGAGTATTAATTATCATAAAGGATCTGAACAAATGATCTTCCACCGAATAAACCAACTAGCACTACTGGAATCGTGATCTTTGCCGTCAGCCAGCTCTTTTCCATCAGCTAAAGGAAAGCTGACGGCAAAGAGAGAGCTGACGGCAAAGATCATGTTTGCCATCAGCCAACTCTTTGCCGTCAGCTAGCAGACGGCATAGAAGCTTTGCCATCCGGTAGCAGACGGCAAAGAGGGAGGTTGGCCCACTAGCGAGAACCACCTAACGGCCACTTTCTTTGCCATCTGCTAGCAGACGGCAAAGCTCTTTGCCGTCTGCTAGCGGACGGCAAAGAAAGTGGCCAACTTAATGTCCATTAGCTAGGCTCTTTGCCATCTGCTAGCAGACGGCAAAGAACTGTGACCTAACAAAAAAGCGGTCAGCGTGCACCCCACCCCTCTCTCTGTCCGCTCTCCCTCTCCCCATGCCCGAGCCGCCGCCGCCCTGCGCCACCCCCGTCGCCGGCCGCCCTGCCCCGCACCCGTGCCCGAGCTGCCGCCGCCCCGCGCCAACCAAAATTAGAAGAAGAAAAGAAAGGGACGGCACCACAGACGCACCCCCCTGGCGCAGGCAGCATGCCACGCCCGCAAAGCCCCCGTGCCCGAGCCGCCGCCGCCCCGCGCCACCGCCATCGCCGGCCGCCCCGCCTCGCCCCCATGCCCGAGCCGCCGCCGCCCCGCGCCACCCCCGTCGCCGGCCGCCCCGCGCCGCCCCTCCTCGTGGTGAGTTTTTTTTCTGCTTTTTTAGATTTAGTTTATGTTTGTTTAGTTTAGGTTAGTTTAGTTTAGTTTAGTTTAGGTTAATTTAGTTAATTTAGTTTTTTTTTCTATTTTTTAAGAATAAACAAGAAAGATGAAAAAAAGAAGTAAAAGAAGAAGAGGAAGAGGAAGAAAAAGAAGAAGAGCAAGAAGAAGAAGATAAAAAAAAAGAAGTAGAAGTAGAAGATGAAAAAAAGAAGTAGGAAAAGGGGGCGCCCGGGGACGAGCGGGTTAGGGGGTTCCTCGATGTCGATGGAACCCTAAATAGCAAGTAACGTCGGTGCGAGATACATGTCGAGGAAACCCCTAACCCGCTCGTCCTGTTGTAAATATTTAGTTAGGTTGACGGAAAAAACAAAATAGCTATGTTACTCATCTTTCGATTTAAATGTGCAGTTTGTTCGTCGCTACGAGGGTCTAGTGTTCGACGAGCTCCGCCCCTGCATTCGTGGGTGAGCACAAATGACATCTCCTCCTCCCCCCTTCATTTGCTCTGTTCCGGTCTTCGTGCCGATGAAACTTGCTAGCTATAGGTGTCTTCAATCATCAGTATGCGTGACCACTATGCGTCTCCCGTTCGAAAAGGTTACATCTATAAATATGCATGCATTTGCATATTTATAACCGTGATTCTTTCGAATTGTCCAATGTTATCCATGGACAGCCTGAGTATGTGTAGATTGGGTTCATTTTCCCATGTGCTCTGCTCCGGTTCCAATGCAGAATTTTGTCAGTGCCTCCCTGTTGTTCTCCGGGTACACATCCTCTCTGCTTATTGCCGAGACGTGTATCAGGAGAACAGCGGGGAGGTGCTGCCAAACTTTTGCGTCAGATCCGGAGCAGAGCATGGGAAAATGAACCCAATCTACACATACTCGGGTGGGATTAGGACCTATCTTTACCGATTAGAGTCTAGGTTGCATGGACGTAATAAAAGTGACAAACTCCATTAACTGATGAATATATACATGCTGATATATATATATATTTCTTATGTGTCCAGTAGCTAGGCAAGATGAGTGATCGTGTGTGGATGTACACCGGTCACACTAGTTAGAAAGACATGACCATTGAATGGTTAACAAAAACCAAGGGTTTTCTGAGAGCCGCATTTGCAAATGGCCAGAGGACAACATGGTGCCACTATGCCGGGTGCAACAATTGGCACAAGAGGACAGAGGATGAAATGGGCAAACACCTGCAGAAGAGGGGTTTTACGCCAGATTTTACGGTGTGGACATTTCATGGCGAGTCTGCCCAACGGGCCAGAGCTGAGGTGCTTCATCGTCGCACCGACGAGCATGGTACTGGGATGCAAGACATGGTGCAAGACTTTGATGATGCTCGGGACTCGGACGATGAGATGGAGGAATCTGCAAAGGCCTTCAATGAAATGTTGGAGTCTTCAAAAGGTCCTCTCCAAGAGCACACTGAGCTTTGCCAGCTGGAAGCCATCTCACAAATAATGGCTCTGAAGGCTCAATTCAACTTGGGCAGAGAATGCTACGACGCAATGATGACAGTATTTGGACGTTTTCTACCCAAAGGCCATGTACTACCTGCAAACCTGTACCAGTCAGACAAAATCCTCCATGCTCTTAAGATGCCCTATGAGAAGATTCATGCCTGTGAGAAAGGATGTGCCTTATTTAGGCTTCAGTATGCAGACTTGAACTATTGTCCCATTTGCAAGTCATCCAGGTATGTTGTGGTAGACAACGGTATGGGTGAGAAGACGTAGACCAAAATCCCCGTTAATGTTCTTCGGTATATGCCAATTGCACCAAGACTTCAACGTCTTTTCATGGTCGAAGAGACAGCCAGACATATGACATGGCACAAAACAGGCAAAAGAACCCAACTAGATGCAGATGGAAGCAGATGATGGTGCACACATCAGACGGTGTAGCATGGAAGCGCTTCGATGCATTACATGATGACAAAGCGGCAGATCCGAGGCATCCTCGAGTCGGCATCAGGACGGATGTGTTCAGTGTGTTTGGTCTGACGGCAGCCCAATACAGTTGTTGGCCCGTATTTGTCTTTCCACTCAATCTCCCCCCCGGACAGATTATGCAAAGAAAGAACATTTTCCTGACGTTGATAATTCCAGGGCCCAACTATCCGGGGAAGAATATGAATGTGTACATGCAGCCGCTGAAGGACGAATTGCAAGAAGCCTGGGATAATGGGTTCAAGACATACAACGCCTTTAGCAAACAGAACTTCATAATGCGTGTCTGGTACATGTACTCCACGCATGACTTGCCGGTGTATGCGCTATTCGTTGGCTGGTGTGTGCATGGAAGGTTCCCGTGCCCCACATGCAAGGCAGCTCTTGAGTTTTGTTGGCTTCAGGCCGGTCGCAAGTTTTCTTGCTTCGACATGCATAGACAGTTCATGGATCCTCGCCATAAGTTCAGGAAAGACAAGAAGAACTTCATCAAAGGTAGAGTTGTCAAAAACTATGCACCACCTGCGTTGACAGGCCAAGAGACCCTGGATTAGTTAAACGCTCTTGAGCCAGATCCAGAGCGTCCAGGGTATTTCAAGGGGTATAATTCGAAACACGCCTGGACTCACAAGACATGCTTGTGGGATCTGCCTTACTTTAAAGACTCCTTTGCCCACACAACATCAACGTGATGCACACTGAGAAGAATATCGCCGAGGCACTTTTTGGTACATTGTTCGGCATAGATGGGAAGTCAAAGGATAATACTAAGGCTAGAGTCGATCTGGAGGTGCTATGTCATAGACCGTTACAAAACATGCAACAACCCAAAGGAAAGCAGAACTGGACAAAGCCAAAGGCATGGTTTAATCTTGGAAGGCCAGCTATGAGGGAAATTATCTTGTGGGTGCAACAGCAGTTGATGTTCCCCGATGGGTATGCAGCAAATCTAAAGAGGGGAGCGAGTCTTGATAAATTGAAGATATTTGGTCTCAAGAGTCATGATTGGCACATATGGATTGAGCGGGTAATGCAGGTGATGTTGCGTGGCTTCATCCCTAAGGATGAATGGCTAGTACTGGCAGAGCTGAGCTATTTCTTTCGTGTTCTTTGTGTGAAAGAACTATCGCCTGGCCTGCTACAAGAAATGGAAGAGTTGGCATCAGAGTTGATCTACAAGTAAGAGAAGATCTTTCCGCCGGGCTTCTTTAATCCAATGCAGCACTTGATTTTGCATCTCCCAACCGAGGCAAGATTGGGGGGGCCCGTGCAAAATCGTTGGTGCTACGCAACTGAGAGGATGCAGAAGACGCTACGAGCAAAATGTAAAAATAAACGTAGAATTGAAGCATTGATGGCTGATGCATTCATTACTGAGGAGGCGGCAAACTTCATGACAGCACACTACGAAGCCAAAAATCGTCATTTGCATAATCCGAAGCCTCGGTACAATGCTGACGACCCTAAAAAGGGTGGATCAAACATCAGCCTATTCAAAGGGGATCTCGCACCAGCCGGTGCTTCTAATTCCTTAACGTTAGATTTCGAAGAATGGCAGATCATTTCGTTGTATATCTTCACCAACCTAACAGAAGTGCGGCTGTACATCGAGTAAGTTCTCGGTACATTGTTTTGCAACTTCTAATTCTTTTGAACTGCTCTTATTCCTGGATAATTTTGATACAGTCGATACGTCGCCAAATTCTCGTATGGAGCGGTGATCCAAAAGGATTCCATCGAAGAGTATGAGCTTCTGGCAAAGCATGGAGGCAGCTATCCCGGTTTCATCTCTTGGTTCAAACAAATGGTAATTTCCATTAGACCATTTCATTTCTTCGTCTAATTTGTGGCTAATGCAACAATCCCTTTCGTATTAAACTTGTAGGCTAATTCAGAGTTTATGGACGCCGATTTGAGAAAAGTCACTAATGGTTTTGACTTTAAGGTCCGTTCATTTGACAAATATGACATCAACGGGTATCGCTTTCGTACCTATGGCAAAGAGCTATCTATGGCCGACCGAAAGTCTACAAATTCTTGTGTCTCTGCTATCGGCGAAGGAGATACCAAGTATTATGGAAGAGTTGAAGCAATTTATGAACTTCAATTCTATGGTGCAAACCCACCAAACGTCATAGTCTTCAAATGTTATTGGTTCCAGCCGAAGGAGACTAGAAGGACTCATGAACACTTAGGGCTAGTGGAAATCAAACAAAGCACCCATTTGGATGTTCCTAATGTATATATTATGGCTCAACAGGCAACCCAAGTTTTCTATCTACCATGGGCCTGTCAAAGTGTTCCAAATCTCAATGGTTGGGATGTCATTTATGAAGTGCCGCCATGTGTTAGACCACCTCCCCCCAATGAAGAGGATTATGAACCTCACATTAACCCAGACACATATGAAGGAGAATTCTTCCAAGAAACACGTCTTTCCAAAAAATGTTTCAAGAACCGCTCTACTTCACCCCAGAACATTGAAGTAGACAGCGACAGTGAACCCGACTTCACCCCTGAGCCGAAACAAGAAGAGCCTGAACTAGAAGAGGTTACTACTACGGATGACCTGTCAATGCTTGACCGATTACGTAAAGGTGGCCTTCCACATGATGATGCATTTATTAATAATGATGATGAGCATGTCAGTACTGATAGTGATGATGATGATGCACTTATTTATCCCGGAGCATTTATTGAACCCGACGATCCAGATTATTATTAGGTATTCAATTTTTTATGGTGTACTTGATTTATATAGTTACTTGTATGATTGTATGATTTATATACTTACTTGTATATTTTTCTTACTTTGTATGATTGTTTCTTATACATAGTGCCATGGTCTTGATGTTCGTCCCCGTCGGCCCTCGCCCGCTTTATGATTCGGATGTGGTAAATTCTCTTTTATAACTATTTGTTGCATTTCAGATTTATGACAATTATAGCCATCAAGTTGACATAGAGATATTTTAATCTAGGAGGTATGTGAACCGGAATTTGAAACCGACCTTCTTGTCGAGAAGTTAAATTTAGTTGAAAAAGAAAATGAGTATTTGAAAGAACAAATTAAAAGAATTGAAGAAGAGAAGATGACATTGGAGTTGTATGTTGCCGATGTCGTCGATGATCACAAGATGAAGTTGAATGCAATGCGCTTGAAGATGGATGCAAAGCGCCTGAAGCTTAAGAAGATTAGAAAATATGCCATTGATAATGAGGCTTGGTATCATTATGCCGTTGGATCAATTGTTACCTTAGTTGCGATCTTCATCGCATTTGTTGTGATGAGGGTAAGTTTTCTCTAGTGTTTTGCTTAACAAATGCATACTTAGCTTATTTTCCTCCTAAATGGCATAATTACCTAAGTTAGATAAAAATGGCATTTTTACCTACCTTAGTTAGAAGAAGAAGAAGATAAAGAAGAGGAGAGGAGAAAAAGAAAGAGAAGAAAAATTCTTCTTCTTCTTCTTCTTCTTCTAACTTTCTTCTTTCCCAATTTGCAGATTTGCTTTCGATGAGGAAGCTTGCATTGATGGAGTCTACTCTTCTCCTTGTGCTTCCTTTTTGTTTTGATTTTGTAGGATGAACAATGTGAAACTTGCTACCTATATATGTATGTATGGATGAAACCATTGTATGCTTGTTGTTGGATATGTTGGCTAGCTATATATGTTGCATATGGACTTTTGATTTGGTATGTATATGTGTTGGATGATCATATCCATATGGCAGGGATATGATTTGGTATGTATATGTGTTGTTATGCTTGTTGAAAGTATTCTCAAATGTGTATATATATATATCTGTGAAATTCTGTGAAATTGAATGAATTTAAGAAAAAACAGGGCCTGTACAGGCTCTTTGCCGTCTGCTGGCTGACGGCAAAGCTGCCACGTGGTAGCTACCTGTGCAACCTGGGGTGCACTGGGCTAGCCTATTTGGCAGCTTTGCCGTCTGCTGGCAGATGACAAAGACCTTTGCATATTTGCCGTCTGCTAGCAGACGGCATAGCTTGTCACGTGGCAGCTACCTGGGGGCATCTGGGCTGGCATATTTGTGCACTTTGCCGTCCGCTGGCAGACGACAAAGATGCAAAGGTCTTTGCCGTCTGCCAGCAGACGGCAAAGCACGCCGTTAACCCCCTAACGGACCTAACCAGCCACGTGTGCCGTCCAGGCTCTTTGCCATCTGCTGGCGGACGGCAAAGTCCATTTCATCTTTGCCGTCCGCCAGCAGATGGCAAAGAACCCTTTGTCGTAGCTTTTTTAGCCGGACCTGTTGCCGTCTGCTGGCTGACGGCAATGGCCTTTGCCGTCTGCCATGCACATGGCAAAGTGCCTAATTCATGTAGTGTAGCATCAACTACAAGGAGTAATCAACACTACTAGCCACCCACAGGTACCAATCTGAGGTTTTGAGACAAAGATCGGATACAATAGATGAACTAGGGTTTGAGAGGAGATGTTGCTGGTGAAGATGTTGATGGAGATTGACTCCCTCTTGATGAGAGGATCGATGGTGATGACGATGGCGATGATTTCCCCCTACCGGAGGGATGTTTCCCCGGCAGAACAGCTCCGCCGGAGCCCTAGATTGGTTCTGCCCAGGTTTCGCCTCGAGACGGCGGCGCTTCGTCCCGTCCTTCTGATTTTTTCCAAGTCAAAACACACCATATAGCAGAAGATGGGCGTCGGGGGCCTGCCAGGTGGCCCACAAGGTCGGGGGGGCGCGCCTAGGGGGTAGGGCGCGCCCTCCACCCTTGTGGATGGCAGGTGGCCCCCCCTCTGGTACTTTCTTCGCCTAATATTTTTTATTAAATCCAAAATGACTCTCCGTGAAGTTTCAGGACTTTTGGAGTTGTGCAGAATAGGTCTCTAATATTTGCTCCTTTTCCAGCCCAGAATTCCAGCTGCCGGCATTCTCCCTCTTTATGTAAACCTTGTAAAATAAGAGAGAAAAGGCATAAGTATTGTGCCATAATGTGTAATAACAGCCCATAATGCAATAAATATTGATATAAAAGCATGATGCAAAATGGACATATCAGTTATCTCTCCGGAAAGCCCCGAACCTGGGTACGTCTCATGTCGCACACTTGCTCGTGCCAACCTCGCCTCTGGAGCCCACCAGTGCCGTTGTGTCTGTCCCCGTCTTTAGCTATCCTATGGCATCTGCCGTGAGATCACCACGACAATTGGCGCCCACCATGGGGCAGCTCACGGTACCAGCTGGAGTCACGTTCCAGACGGGGCCCTTCACTGACTCCGGCGAGCACGTCATGCACGGCTTGGTCCGCGCGGCCGGCGTGGCGCCGGCCGGCTCGTCCGTCGTCCCTTTCGGCGCGCAGTGCGTCTTCGTCACGCTCGCCTCTGTCAAGTACCCCAGCGAGGTGCTCGACGTCACTGACTCCCCCGTCCCCGTTGGCTACGACATCTCCAGTTACGTGGCGGATCTCTACACCCGCGTGTAGGTGCTCGTCACCGGTTCTGCCTCTACTTTGTCTAGTGCCGCGAAGAAGGCCGCAGCCGCTCACGCCAGCACGGCCGACCCGCTGCGCACAACACTGCAGAACCTCAGCATCCCCATCACCACTGACGCCGATGACAAGGAGGACAGAGCTCGGCTCGACGAGGAGCGCGTACTACTGGTGGACGAGGCCATGGTGCTCACTGCTACGCAGCGCCGGCTGGAGTCCATCCAGCGGGAGCGCGACACCGCGTATGGCTTTACGCCAGCCGCGGCCGAGCCCAGCCGGGTCGCCGAGGTGCGGACCTGTGGCGGCGCCATCGGCCGCACCCTGGGAGTGGTCCCGCTCGTCTACGACACCCCCGTCAAGAACATGCATGTCACGGAGGCGGTCGCAGAAGGCCGGGAGCTCATGCACGGCGAGGAGCTGCAGGAGCCCCTGCAGCACATGTGTGAGCTTCTCACTGCTGCGAACACGGAGCAGGTTCACCTCGATGCTCCTGTGGCATCTGAGTCACACCCCTCTAGAGTCCCTGAGCACCGGGACATGGCGTCCTCACCGCGCCCCAGCGAAGCCTAGTCCGGGTGGACCCGAACCCGGCGCGACCACGCCCTAACGGCTGGCGACGACCTGGGCAATGATCCGGCTGTAGATGACCGGTGCTGGCAAGATCCACCCCGCCTTCCAGATGGCGTGGCCGGCCGGCTTGAGCCGGTCCGGCTCCCCGCGACCCAGTCGCAAGCTGGCTGTGCCCACACGACATCGACAACAATGACGCTTGCCACCGCATCGAGCAACTCGCCCTCTCCCTCGAGCTGGAGGAAGGCAACGCGGTTGGTCCGGCTTGTTTTGGCCCGCGCATCCGCGATGAGCCCTTCACCAAGGGGTTCACGCTCCTAGAGATACCCGCAAGTACAACGGGACCGTCAAGCCGGAGGACTGGCTCATCGACTACACCACTGCCATAGGCATCGCGGGCGGCAAGCGGTGTCTGGCCGTGCGCTACGCCCCGCTCATGCTGCAGGGCTCGGCCCGGAAGTGGTTGAACAGCCTGCCGGCTGGCAGCGTCAACTCGTGGCTCGACTTCGAATAGGCATTCGTGCGCAACTTCACCGACACCTACAAGCAGCCCGGCCATCCTAGCCAGTTCGCCATGTGAGTGCAGGGGCCGTGTGAGACCGGCCGTCAGTACCTCGCACGCTGGACCGAGCTCCGGAACAGCTGCGAGGGGGTCCACGAGGTTCAAGCCATCCAGTACTTCGTGAGCGGCTGCCGAGATGGCATCCTCCTCAAGCACAAGCTCCTGCGCTCCGAGCCGACCACCATTTGGTGGTGCAGCAGACCTCCGATGAATGGGACGCCTGAGATGCCAACATGGCCAGCTACCGCTTCTTGGTCCAGCAGCTTTTCGGCAACTTCGATGCTGCGAGTTCCTCCACGTTCCCCGCGCGGACAAGAAGCCGCCGATGCGCTGGCCAAGATAAGTTCTAGCCGGCAAACAATTCCAGTTGCGTCTCCCTCGAGCACTTGCGCAAGCCGTCCATCAAGCCGTCTCCCGATCCGAGTCCATCTTCGTCCTGGACGACCCCGCGGCTCCCCCACACAACTCTGAAGACCCCGGCCCAGTCCGGGGGCGGCCGGCTCCAGCTCTGGGACTCCCGGCCTAGTCCCGGGAGCTACTGGCTCCGCCTCAAGGGCAACCGGCACAGTCTCGAGGGCTTTGGATCTTGGCCCAGTCCCAGGGGCTGCCGGCTCCAGCCCGGGGGCTGCCATCCCCAACCCGGGGGTTGCAGATCCTGGCCCGAGGGCAGCCGCCTCCGGCTCAGAGGCTGCCGCCCCGGACCCCGTCCAAGTTGCCGTCTTCACAGTGGTGACGGCTCCGTCTTGGGCCCAGCCAATCCTCGCTTTCCTGGAAAGTGGATCGCGTCCCATGGACGAGACTGAGGCCTGACAAGTGCAGCGCCGGGCGGCCGCCTACAACATCATCAACAACAAGCTCGTCAAGCGCAGTGCGACACGCGTGTTACAGCGCTGCGTCGAGCAAGACAAAGGCATGGAGATCCTCCTCGACGTCCACCAGGGTGAGTGCGGGCACCACACATCCTCGAGGTCCCTGGTGGCCAAAGCATTCCGCCACGGCTTCTATTGGGCCTCAGCCCTCAAAGACACTGAGTCGCTCATCCTCAAGTGTGAGGTGTGCCAACGCTTCAGTAAGCGCAGCCACCAGCCGGCTTCAGCCCTCCAAACCATCCCGATCACCTGGCCTTTCGCCGTCTGGGGACTCGACATGGTGGGGCCCTTCAAAACCGCCCGAGGCGGCATGACACACTTGCTGGTGGCCGTCGACAAATTCACCAAGTAGATCGAGGCGCGGCCGATCAAGAAACTCGACGGCCCGACGACCATCCGGTTCATCAAAGATATTGCGGTTCACTATGCCGTCCCGCATAGCATCATCACGGACAACGGCACCAACTTCGCCAAGGGCGCGCTGGCCCAATACTGCTCTGTCTCCGGCATCCGGCTCGACTTGGCCTCTGTCGCAAATCCTCAATCCAACGGCCAGATCGAGCGGGCGAACGGCTTGACCTTGGCTGGCATCAAGCCATGACTAGTCGAGCCCCTCGTCCGCTCACCCGACAGCTGGCTGGATGAGTTGCCGTCCGTCCTCTGGAGTCTCCGGACGACACCGAAGCGGTCGACCAGGTTCACCCCGTTCTTCCTCGTCTATGGAGCTGAAGCAATCATCCCAACCGACATCGAGTTCGACTCGCCGCGGGTCACCATGTACACGGAAGCCGAAGCAAAGGAAGCCCACAAAGATGGCGTCGACCTGCTCGAGGAGGCGCGCCTATTGGCCCTCGGCCGATCGGCCATCTACCAGCAAAACCTATGACACTACCACAGCAAGAAGATCAAGCCCCTCGCGTTCCGCGAGGGCGACCTCATACTCCGGCTCGTCCAGCAGCAAGCTGGCTAGCACAAACTGGCCTCCCCTTGGGAGGGCCCCTTCATCGTCAGCAAAGCACTGTGTGACCGCAACGCCTACTACCTCATGGATGCACACAAGCCGAACAACCACAAGAGAGACACAACCGGCAAAGAGACAAGCCGGCCGCGGAACGTAGAACTCCTCCGCCCATTTTATAGTTAGTCGTATGCACGTATGTATCGCAACCTTTTGAAGTTTAATGAAAGCAGCTCACTGGACCCCCGAATGACACTCGGGGGCTACCTTTTCTATCAAATGTTGTGTCCCGCACACCTTTCTGGTTTTATCCTTTCCCGCCGGGTCGGTTCATCCGGCTCGGGGGCTAGCCGGCTAAACCACATCCTGTCGCCCCCCTTAGTCCATTTTGGCATGTCTGAGTCGCCGAGGCCCTCCACCTTCGCCCTAAGCCACAGTCTAGCTTTGGCTGTACGGCTGGCAGGAACCAAGGGCCGAACGCGCTGGCACGCGGAGATCTACTAAGTTGGGTCGGCCGGATCGGTCCATCCGGCACCACCGCACTAAGTTGCTACATGACCAGCTGCGTGGTGGCCGGCTTCGCCACCCACCGCCAGCCGGCCCAGTGGGTGTTTCCCTCGCGCTCAACATTCGAAAAAGCCTAAGTATTGCGTGTCCCCTCCCAAAGCCAAACTCCTTGTCACAGACCAGAACCCGGCTGTTCGACTAGCAGGATGGAAGCCCAAGGAGGAGGCAAGCAAGAAAAAAGCCTAAGGACGGAAAGCAAAAGCATGAACACTCGCAAAATATTTACATCACAAAAGGCAAGGGCCGGAGTTCATTACAAATTCACTACACCCCCAGTGGGTGGACCTGCTACCTAACAAAGTTCAAAAGAAAAAAGACAGGTCGGCCTCAAGCGGTAGCTGCATCGGAATGCCCACTCGCCGGCTCCTCCGCGTTGGTCGCGGTCGCCGTGGCAGCATCGGTTTGCGCCGGCTCCTCCGCGCCGGCCTCCGGGTCTGCCGAGACGCCGGTGTCGTCCAGCGCAGACTCATCATCCGCGTAGGCACCCGTCTTGTCGGAGTTGCCCGCCGGGTCATCAAGTGCCAAGCCAAAGTCATCTAGCGGGAGCTCCACGCCATCCTCCATTCGCTCCATGTTGAACTCATCGTGAGCGGCGAACGAGTTGAGATAGTTGGCCCGCCCGGCAATCCGGCGCGCCTGCATCTCCAGGTGGCCCTCCGCGCCGGATCCTTGGGCCGCCAGGTGGTCCAGACTTAGGTCTGGATACCATGACATGGTGAAGCAGAACGCCAAGTCCGCGCCTACCCGGGCCGCGGAGATTCGCCACGCGTGGAGACGCCCCACGCCGGCCTCCAGCCAGCGCTCCAGCCACGTTACGCTGTTGGGCACCACCGCACCTGGCCAAAGGGTGGCCGTCATGCCCAACCCGGCCTGGAACAGCCTCGTCATCAGCTTGTCGAGGGCTTTTAGGCGGGTCTCTGCGGCGAGCATGAGCTCTGAGAAGGTCCAAGTGGCGCACAGATAGATGGCGACACCTGCATCTGCTTGGGTCAGCTGATGCGCGCGCACGGCCACCTCCGCCTGTGCCTGCGTTCCCGGGAAGGCCCCTTGCACAAGAAGAAAGGGAAACAGTCAGCCACGTAGAGGTTTGGCCGGCTCGCAACCCGGCAGAATTTCTGAACAAACACGTACGGACATGGACTTCGTGCAGATGCTGCACCTCGCACAACATGCCATTCCACTCCAGGTCCCACGCGCGGCCGCGGGCCTCAAGCGTCTTCTCGAGCTCGGCACGCTTCTCGATGGCCACCTTCAGCTCATCGTCCTTCGCGGCGGCCGCCTTCTCGTACTCGCCCTTTAGCCGGAAGAGCTCCGCCTTGTGGGCCTCTGCCGGCTTGGCGGCCTCCGCCTTCAGCCGCTCCACCTCGGCCCGGAGCTGGTTGTTGTCGGCAACTGACTGGTCGCGTTGTTGGCTGGCTTCGGTCAGCTGGGTTCGGAGATCCGGCAGCTCGGCCGCGGTGGCTGCACGGTAAAACGCCAAGTCAGATGCCGGGAGAAAGAAGAAAAGCACTTTAAGATTCGACCCAACTGCTTTGCAGTTGGCCTGAATCTCGAGGGCTACACACAGTGGGTGCCATGGCGCGCCCCCACTGTAAGCATGCCAAAACATACCTTGGGCTAGCCAGAGTGCCTCCTCCTTAGCGGTAAGCTGCGACTTGGCCGCGAGGTGCTTCTCAAGAAACCGGTTGTGCGAAACGACTCGGAGGCCGTACAGATGCTGCGGGAGAGCAAGTGTTAACAAAACCACAAAAAATGCATATAAGACCCGACCCGGCTGCACTGCAGCTGGCCCGGGCCTCGGGGGCTACACCCATTGGGTGCGCTGGCGCGCCCCCACTGATTCGCCATGAAATCAAGACAAAGGAAAGCCTTACCACAACAGCGCGCTCCAAGTCCCGCGTCCGCTCCAGCTCGCCTTAGCTGCACACGGCTCTCGCGCCCCCGAAGCTATTGGAGCATGGTGTCCATTACCGCCTCCTCCTGGGCACGCGGCCCAAACACGACTTTGCTGGCTCCGGCACGCTGCTGCTGTGACCCGGCGGCGGGGCCGCTCCCCGATGCTTACCTCGTGTTCGCGGCGGCTTGCGACAGCACGATCGCCAAGGCATGATCGCCTCCTGCCGGTGCCCCCGTGGCCGGCGTCGATTTGGGCGCGCCAGCCGGCGTCACCTGCGGTGCCCCGTCAGGGGCGGCGTCCTCTGCGCGCCCCCTCCTTCAACGTCCACCCGCTCGACCACGTCGTTCCCGGCCGGGGTGTCCACGACCATCTCCTCGACCTCCGGGTCGTCGACGGCCGCAGCACCCTCCCGGCCGGCTCGCGCCCCTCGTCCATCTGGGGCTCGATGACGGTCTCGGCCGTTGCCGTGCCGTCCACAATCTCCAGCCAGGCCGGGTCCGTGGTGGCCTGCCCCTTCGCCTCGGCGGCCTTCGCACACGCCAAGGTCGAGACCTCCCTCTCCACCTCGGCGGCCATCGCCTCCTCCTCCTCGGCCTTGTTCCGGTCCTGCCAGGCACAGCGCTCTGTGTCCGCCGGGTCTAGGCCGAGGTCCTCCTCGGGCGAGTTCTCCACCCGTTCAATCACACTGATTCGGGTCTTCCGGAACACGAGGTCCTTCCCGGACATGGCCGCCGTGGCCGCCAGTGCCAGATCAAGGGGCATCCTGTGTGCCGAACGACAACGTAAGAAAATTACGGCTAAGAGACACATGAAAACCAACAAGTCACGCTTACCCAATAGCCTTCAGGATGGCCGGCCTTGACGTTGCGGCCGGCTGCGTTCGGCGCGCCTTCTTAGAGGCAGTCTTGTCGCGCGCCGCCGGGGCATCCACCGCGCGCTTGGTGGCCAGCTTGGGCGCTGCCAAGTGTTTCCCATGCGGCCGGCGTGCTGCCGCCTGATATGTCTCTATCGTATCTATAATTTTTGATTGTTTCATGCCAATATTGTACAACTTTCACATATTTTTGGCAACTTTTTCTGTGACTTATTGGACTAACCTATTGACCCAGTACCCAGTGCCAGTTCCTGTTTTTTGCATGTTTTTGTTTCGCAAAAAATCCATATCAAACGAAGTCCAAATGAAAATATTACGGAGAATTATTTTGGAATATTTGTGATTTTTGGGAGTTGGAATCATCAGAAGAGGAGGCCCACAGTGACCACAACCCACCAGGGCGCGCTTGGGGGCCCGGGTGCGCCCAGGTGTCTTATGCCCACCTCGTACGTCGGTTGGAGCTCTACTTCCTGCGCAAGGAAGCTTATATCCGAAAAAAATGATGTTAAAATTTCAGCGCAATCGGAGTTACGGATCTCCCGGAATATAAGAAAAGGTTTTCGGCCAGATCTGGGAAACGCGAAACAGAAGAGAACAGAGAGGGAGCTCCAATCTCGGAGGGGCTCCTGCCCCTCCGCCGCCATGGAGGCCATGGACCAGAGTGGGAACTCTCCTCCCATCTAGGGGGGAGGCTGACGAAGAAGAAGAAGGAGGGGGGCTCTCTCCCCCTCTCTCCCGGTGGCGCGGGAGTGCCGTCGGGGCTAGGATCGTGACGGCGATCTATATCAACAATCTTGCTACTGTCTACACCAACTTTCTCCCCATCTATGCAGCGGTGTAGCACCTCTTCTCCCCGCTGTAATCTCTACTTAAACATGGTGCTCAACTCCATACATTATTTCCCAATTTTCTATGGTTATCCTATGATGTTTCAGTAGATCCGTTTTGTCCTATGGGTTAATATTGATCTTGGTTGGTATGATCGTATATTTTATTTATGGTGCTGTCCTACGGTGCCCTCCGTCTCGCGCTAACGTGAGGGACCCCCGCTGTAGGGTGTTGCAATATGTTCATGATTCGCTTATGGTGGGTTGCGAGAGTGACAGAAGCTTAAACCCGAGTAACTGGGTTGTTGCGTATGGGATAAAGAGGACTAGATACTTGATGCTATGGTTGGGTTTCACAACCTTAATGATCTTTAGTAGTTGCGGATGCTTGCTAGAGTTCCAGTCATAAGTGCATATGATCCAAGTAGAGATAGTATGTTAGCTCATGCCTCTCCCGCATATAAAATTGCAAGAATGATTACCGGTACTTGTTATCGATAGCCTAGGGATAAATGACTTTCTTGTTGACAAAAGCTATCCACTTTTATTACCTTGCAATTTATTCATAGTTTTATTCTCGCAAAGTATTCATAGTTTTATTCTTGCAAAATAGTTTCATACTTGTTTTAGGTAAAGCAAACGTCAAGTGTGCATAGAGTTGTATCGGTGGTCGGTAGAACTTGAGGGAATATTTGTTCTGCCTTTAGCTCCTCATGGGTTCGACACTCTTATTTATTGAAGAAGGCTACAAATGATCCCCTATACTTGTGGGTTATCAAGACCTTTTTCTGGCACCGTTGCCGGGGAGCAATAGCGTGGGGTGAATATTCTCGTGTGTGCTTGTTTGCTTTATCACTAAGTAGTTTTTATTTCCTGTTCTAAGTTGTTCTCTATCTTTAGTTATGGATATGGAACACGAAACACAAAAAAAAATAGTTGTACTTTCTACTCATGGAGATGGGGAACCTCCTAAAACCCTCGATGATCGTTATGTGAAAAATATTATGCAATACTTTGATAATCCTAAGAAAACCCCGTTCAACTTGATAATGGGAGACACGTTGGATCAACATGAATACTTTAGGGATTATCGCTTGACACAAAAAGGGAAACTCTTATGGGATCAAATTCATATGCTGAAATGGTATGCTTGGAATCTATGCTCTAGATAAGATTATACTTGTTGCTTGATACGTCTCCATCATATCTATAATTTTTTATTGTTCCATGCCAATATTCTACAAATTTTACATACTTTTGGCAACTTTTTATACTATTTTTTGGACCAACATATTGATCCAGTGCCCAGTGCCAGTTCCTGTTTGTTGCATGTTTTTTGTTTTGCATAAAATCCATATCATACGGAGTCCAAGTGAGATAAAAAATTATGGAGATTTTTTTTGGAATATATGTGATTTTTGGGAAAAATAATCAACGCGAGATGATGCCCGAGGGGACCACAAGGACGAGGGGTGCGCCACAGGGGGTAGGGCGCGCCCTGGACCCTTGTGGCCACCCCATAAGTCGGTTGGTGCCCTTATTCGACCGCAAGAAAGCTAATATCCGAATAAAAATTGTGTTAAAATTTCAGCCCAATCGGAGTTACGGATCTCCGGGAATTTAAGAAACGGTGAAAGGCCAGAAACAGGGAGCGCAGAAACAGAAGGAAACAGAGAGAGATCCAATCTCGGAGGGGCTCTCGCCCCTCCACCGCCATGGAGACCATGGACCAGAGGGGAAACCCTTCTCCCATCAAGCGGGAAGGTCAAGGAAGAATAAGAAGGAGGGGGGCTCTCTCCCCCTCTCTCCCGGTGGCACCGGAACGCCGCCGGGGCCATCATCGTGACGGCGACCTACACCAACAACTTCGCCGCTGTCATCACCAGCTCTCTCCCCCTCTATGTAGCGGTGTAACACCTCTTCTCCCTGCTGTAATCTCTACTTAAACATGGTGCTCAACGCTATATATTATTTCCCAATGATGTATGGCGGTCCTATGATGTTTGAGTAGATCCGTTTTGTCCTATTGGTTGATTGATGATCGTGATTGGTTTGAGTTGCATGTTTTATTATTGGTGCTGTCCTATGGTGCTCTCTATGTCACGCAAGCATGAGGGATCCCTGCTGTAGGGTTTGCAATATGTTCATGATTCGCTTACGGTGGGTGGCGTGAGTGACAGAAGCACAGACCCGAGTAAGTAGGTTGTTTGCGTATGGGAATAAAGAGGACTTGATACTTTAATGCTATGGTTGGGTTTTACCTTAATGATCTTTAGTAGTTGTGGATGCTTGCTAGAGTTCCAATCATAAGTGCATATGATCCAAGAAGAGAAAGTATGTTAGCTTATGCCTCTCCCTCATATAAAATTGCAATAATGATTACCGGTCTAGTTATCGATTGCCTAGGGACAAGTAACTTTCTTGCGTAACAAAAAGCTCTCTACTAAAACTAACTTAGTTGTTTCTTTATCTAAACTGTCCCTAGCTTTTATTTATGTGCTCTTTATTATTTTGCAAACCTATCCTACCACACCTACAAAGTACTTCTAGTTTCATACTTGTTCTAGGTAAAGTGAACGTTAAGCGTGCGTAGACTTGTATCAGTGGTCGATAGAACTTGAGGGAATATTTGTTCTACCTTTAGCTCCTCAATGGGTTCGACACTCTTATTTATCGAGAAAGGCTACAACTGATCCCCTATACTTGTGGGTTATCAAGACCTTTTTCTGGCGCCGTTGCCGGGGAGCAATAGCATGGGGTGAATATTCTCATGTGTGCTTGTTTGCTTTCTCACTAAGTACATTTTATTTGCTATTCTAAGTTGTTCTCTATCTTTAGTTATGGATATGGAACATGAAATACCAAAAAAATTAGGTGTACTTGCTACTCATGGAGATGGGAACCTCCTAAAACCCTCAATGCTCATTATGTGAAAGATATTATGCACTACTTTAATAATCCTGAGAAAACCCCATTCAATTATATAATGGGAGACACGTTGGATCAACATGAATACTTTAGGGATTATCGCTTGAGTCAAAAAGGGAAACTATTATGGGATCAAATTCATATGTTGCATTGGTATGCTCGAGAACTATGCTTGAGATATGATTATACTTGTTGCTCTAGGATGAAGGCTCCACACCTTCCCTTTTCATGTAAATTTAATGATAATAAAACCTTGGCTTCTTATGCTAATGGTATATATGATTACTATGATGTGGAATGAATAGAAGAATTCATTGCTTTTAAGGGTGCTTATGAAATTGAAACTTTGTTTGAAAAGTGTGAAAATCTTGATGATGCTGTTTACAGACCTGAAAATTATGCTATGCTTAAATATTGCTATGAGAATTATGAATACAATGCCGATATTGATGCATTTATTGAGAAAGTCTCCGCTGTCCAAGAAGAGACTAATATTTTGCAGGAATCTATGGAAGAAGAAATTACTGAAATTGTGAGCTCATTGGATGAAAAAGATGATGAGGAGAGCGAAGAACAAAAGGAGGAAGAGAGGATTGATCACCCGTGCCCACCTTCTAATGAGAGTAACTCTTCAACTCATACATTGTTTTAATTTCCCTTCGTGCTTACCGAAGGATGATTGCTATGATAATGGCTATGATCCCTTGGATTTGTTTGAAATATCCCATTTTGATGAAATTGATGCTTGCTATGCTTGTGGCCATGATGACAATATGAATTATGCGTATGGAGATGAACTTGCTAGGGTTCCTTATGTTAAGAATTAAATTGTTGCTATTGCACCCACGCATGATAGTCCTATTATCTTTTTGAATTCTCCCAACTATACCATATCGGAGAAGTTTGCGCTTATTAAGGACTATATTGATGGGTTGCGTTCTACTATTGCACATGATGATTTTGATAAATATAATATGCATGTGCTTGCTGCTCCTACTTGCAATTATTATGAGAGAGGAACTACATCTCCGCCTCTCTATGTTTCCAATACGACGAAATTACAAGAAATTGTTTATAGTATGCATTGGCCTTTACTTTGTGTGCATGAATTGTTCTTTTATGACATGCCAATGCATAGGAAGAGAGTTAGACGTCGTTGTTGCATGATATATGTTGCTTTGTGCTCACTACTAAAATACAAATCATTGTTAATTAAAATTGGCTTTGATATACCTTGGGATCCGGGTGGATCCATTACTTGAGCACTATATGCCTAGCTTAATGGCTTTAAAGAAAGCGCTGCCAGGAAGACAACCCAGAAGTTTTAGAGAGTCATTTATTGCTGTTGAACCTAATTTTTTTTCAAAAAGAAAAGTGAAAGTAAGAGAGACGAGCATTGTTAATGTGGGAGCATGCCTTGAACTTTGTTCATGCCCATGGAAACTTTGTGAATCTTAATTACAGAAAATTTTCAACAAAAATAGTTATCTCCTTGTTTAAATCCATTGTATTATAAAAATAATGTGCCAAGATTTTCCTTTACGACGATTAGATTGCTTGTTTGGTTTGTGCGGTGCAAAAACAGAAACTTTGGCTGTAGTGCGTGATTTTAAATTTTTTACTGGAAAGTAAAACATGTCTGAAACTTTTTGAACAATACTTATTTACAATTTTTTTGTCCTAATTTTTCAGAATTTTTAGAGTTATAGAAGTATGGTAGATGTTCAGATTGCTACAGACTGTCCTGTTTTTGACAGATTCTGTTTTTGATGCATTGTTTTGCTCGTTTTGATGAAACTATCGATTGTATCGGTGGTATAAGCCATGGAAAAGTTATAATACAGTAGCTAAAATGAAAAAATAAAATATGAATGAGTTTTCAACAGTACTTAAAGTGGTGATTTGTTTTATTATACTAACGGATCTCACGAGGGTTTTGTTAAGTTTTGTGTGATTGAAGTTTTCAAGTTTTGGGTGAGATCACGATGCATGAAGGAATAAGGAGTGGCAAGAGCCTAAGCTTGGGGATGCCCGAGGCACCCCAAGGTAATATTCAAGGACTCCCAAGCAGCTAAGCTTGGGGATGCCCCGGAAGGCATCCCCTCTTTCTTCTAACGACCGTCGGTAATTTTACTTGGAGCTATATTTTTATTCGTCACATAATATGCGTAAATCTTGGAGCGTCGTGTGCTTTTTATTTTTATTTTAGTAATGCACCATGCTGGTACAAGATAGTCCTTGGTTGATTTATAGAATGCTCTTTGCACTTCACTTATATCTTTTGAGTATGGCTTTATAGAATGCTTCATGTGCTTCACTTATATCATTTGATGTTGGATTGCCTGTTTCTCTACACATAGAAAACCGCCATTTGTAAAATGCTCTTTTGCTTCACTTATATTTGTTAGAGCATGGGCATATCTTTTGTAGAAATAATTAAACTATCTTGCTTCACTTATATCTATTTAGAGAGTTGACAGGAATTGGTCATTCACATGGTTAGTCATAAAATCCTACATAACTTGTAGATCACTGAATATGATATGTTAGATTCCTTGTAATAGTTTTGCGATATAAAGATGGTGATATTAGAGTCATCCTAGTGAGTAATTGTGGATTGGTAGAAATACTTGTGTTAAGGTTTGTGATTCCCAAAGCATGCACATATGGTGAACCGTTATGTGATGAAGTCGGAGCATGATTTATTTTTTGATTGTCTTCCTTATGAGTGGCAGTCGGGGACGAGCGATGGTCTTTTCCTACCAATCTATCCCCCTAGGAGCATGCGTGTAGTACTTTGTTTCGATAGCTAATAGATTTTTGCAATAAGTATGTGAGTTCTATATGACTAATGTTGAGTCCATGGATTGTACGCACTCTCACCCTTCCATCATTGCTAGCCTCTTCGGTACCGTGCATTGCCCTTTATCACCTCGAGAGTTGGTGCAAACTTCGCCGGCGCATCCAAACCCCATGATACGATACGCTCTATCACACATAAGCCTCCTTATATCTTCCTCAAAACAGCCACCATACCTACCTATCATGGCATTTCCATAGCCATTCCGAGATATATTGCCATGCAACTTCCATCATCATCATATACATGACTTGAGCATTCATTGTCATATTGCTTTGCATGATCGTAAGATAGCTAGCATGATATTTTCATGGCTTGTCCATTTTTTTATGTCTTTGCTACGCTAGATCATTGCACATCCTGGTACACTGCCAAAGGCATTCAGATAGAGTCATATTTTGTTCCAGTATCGAGTTGTAATATTGAGTTGTAAGTAAATAAAAGTGTGATGATCATGATTATTAGAGCATTGTCCCAGCGAGGAAAGGATGATGGAAGCTATGATTTCCTCACATGTTGGGATGAGTCTCCAGACTTTATGAAAAATAAAAGAGGCCAAAGAAGCCCAAATAAAAAAAAGAGGCCAAAGAAGCACACCAAAAAAAAGAAAAAAAATGAGAGAAAAGAGAGAAGGGACAATGTTACCATCCTTTTTCCACACTTGTGCTTCAGAGTAGCACCCTGTTCTTCATATAGAGAGTCTCTTGAGTTACCAGTTTCATATACTAGTGGGAATTTTCATTATAGAACTTGGCTTGTATATTCCGATGATGGGCTTCCTCAAACGCCCGAGGTCTTCATGAGCAAGCAAGTTGGATGCACGCCCACTTAGTTTCATTTTGAGCTTTCATACACTTATAGCTCTTGGTGCATCCGTTGCATGGCAATCCCTACTCCTCGTATTGACATCAATTGATGGGCATCTCCATAGCCCGTTGATTAGCCACGTCGATGTGAGACTTTCTCCTTTTTTGTCTTCTCCACACAACCTCCACCATCATATTCTATTCCACCTATAGGGCTATCCAAGGCTCACGCTCATGTATTGCGTGAAAGTTGAAAAGGCTTGAGAACATTAAAAGTATGAAACAATTTCTTGGCTTGTCATCGGGGTTGTGCACGATGAAATACTTTGTGTGGTGAAGATGGAGCATAGCCAGACTATATGATTTTGTAGGGATAACTTTCTTTGGCCATGTTATTTTGAGAAGACATGATTGCTTTATTAGTATGCTTGAAGTATTATTGTCTTAATGTCAAATGATAGACTATTGCTTTCAATCACTCGTGTCTTAATATTCATGCCATGATTAGATTATATGATCAAGATTATGTTAGGTAGCATTCCACATCAAAAATTATCTTTTTTATCATTTACCTACTCGAGGATGAGCAGGAATTAAGCTTGGGGATGCTGGTATGTCTCCATCGTATCTATAATTTTTGATTGTTCCATGCCAATATTCTACAACTTTTACATACTTTTGGCAACTTTTTATACTATTTTTTGGAACTAACATATTGATCCAGTGCCCAGTGCCGGTTCCTGTTTGTTGCATGTTTTTTGTTTCGCAGAAAATCCATATCAAACAGAGTCCAAACGGGATAAAAACTTACGGAGATTTTTTTTGGAATATATGTTATTTTTGGGAAAAAGAATCAACGCGAGGCGA
This sequence comes from Thinopyrum elongatum, assembly GCA_011799875.1. Classification (NCBI taxonomy): domain Eukaryota; kingdom Viridiplantae; phylum Streptophyta; class Magnoliopsida; order Poales; family Poaceae; genus Thinopyrum; species Thinopyrum elongatum. Next base: position 72,326,223 of record CM022298.1, on the reverse strand, counting down.
TGCCCGAGGGGACCACAAGGACGGGGGGCGTGCCCCAGGGGGTAGGGCGCGCCCTGGACCCTTGTGGCCACCCCGTAAGGCGGTTGGTGCCCTTCTTCGGCCACAAGAAAGCTAATATCCGGATAAAAATCGTGTTAAAATTTCAGCCCAATCGGTTACGGATCTCCGGGAATTTAAGAAACGGTGAAAGGCCAGAAACAGGGAGCGCAGAAACAGAAGGAAACATAGAGAGAGATCCAATCTCGGAGGGGCTCTCGCCCCTCTGCCGCCATGGAGACCATGGACCAGAGGGGAAACCCTTCTCCCATCTAGGCGGAAGGTCAAGGAAAAATAAGAAGGAGGGGGCTCTCTCCCCCTCTCTCCTAGTGGCACCGGAACACCGCCGGGCCATCATCGTGACGGCGATCTACACCAACAACTTCGCCGCCGTCATCACTAACTCTCTCCCCCTCTATGCAGTGGTGTAACACCTCTTCTCCCCGCTATAGTCTCTAATTAAACATGGTGCTCAACGCTATATATTATTTCCCAATGATGTATGGCTATCCTATGATGTTTGACTAGATCCGTTTTGTCCTATTGGTTGATTGATGACCGTGATTGGTTTGAGTTGCATGTTTTATTATTGGTGCTGTCCTATGGTGCTCTCCGTGTCGCGCAAGTGTGAGGGATCCCCGCTATAGGGTTTGCAATATGTTCATGATTCGCTTATGGTGGGTGGCGTGAGTGACAGAAGCACAGACCCGAGTAAGTAGGTTGTTTGCGTATGGGAATAAAGAGGACTTGATACTTTAATGCTATGGTTGGGTTTTACCTTAATGATCTTTAGTAGTTGTGGATGCTTGCTAGAGTTCCAATCATAAGTGCATATGATCCAAGAAGAGAAAGTATGTTAGCTTATGCCTCTCCCTCCTATAAATTGTAATAATGATTACCGGTCTAGTTATCAATTCCCAAGGGACAAATAACTTTCTTGCGTAACAAAAAGCTCTCTACTAAAACTAACTTAGTTGTTTCGTTATCTAAACAGCCCCTAGCTTTTATTTACGTGCTCTTTATTATCTTGCAAACCTATCCTACCACACCTACAAAGTACTTCTAGTTTCATACTTGTTCTAGGTAAAGTGAACGTTAAGCGTGCGTAGACTTGTATCGATGGTCGATAGAACTTGAGGGAATATTTGTTCTACCTTTAGCTCCTCGTTGGGTTCGACACTCTTATTTATCGAGAAAGGCTACAACTAATCCCCTATACTTGTGGGTTATCATTGCTCTAGGATGAATGCTCCACACCTTCCCCTTTCATGCAAATTTAATGGCAATGAAACCTTAGCTTCTTATGCTAATGGTAGATATAATTACTATGATGTGGAAAATAGAAGAATTTGTTGCTTTTAAGGGTGCTTATGAAATTGAATCTTTGTTTTAAAAGTTTGAAGATTTTGATGATTCAGTTTATAGACCTGAAAATTTTGCTATCCTTAAATATTGCTATGAAAATTATAAATTCAATTCCGATATTGATATATTTATTGATAAAGTCTCCGTTGTCCAAGAAGAGACTAATATTTTTTGCAGGAGTCTATGGAAGAAGAAATTGATGAAACTATGAGCTCTTTGGATGAAAAAGATGATGAGGAGAGTGAAGAACAAAAGGAGGAAGAGCGGATTAGCTACCCGTGCCCACCTTCTAATGAGAGTAACTCTTCAACTCATACATTGTTTAATGTCTCTTCGTGCTTACCGAAGGATGAATGCTATGATAATTGCTATGATCCCATTGATTCTTTTGAAATATCCCTTTTTGATGAACTTGATGTTTGCTATGATTGTGGCCAAGATGCCTATATGAATTATGCTTATGGAGATGAACTTGCTATAGTTCCTTATGTTCAGAATGAAATTGCTGCTTTTGCACCCATGCATAATAGTCCTATTATCTTTTTGAATTCTCCCAACTACACTATATCGGAGAAGTTTGCACTTATTAAGGATTACATTGAAGGGTTGCCTTTTACCGTTGCACATGATGATTTTGATGAATATAATATGCATGTGCTTACTGCTCCGACTTGCAATTATTATGAAAGAGGAACTACATCTCCGCATCTCTATGTTTCCAACACGAAAAAATTGCAAGAAACTGCTTATGCTATGTATTGGCCTTTACTTGATGTGCACGAATTGTTCTTGTATGACATGCCGATGCATAGGAAGAGAGTTAGACTTCGTCATTGCATGATTTATGTTGCTTTGTGCTCATTACTAAATGCCAAATCATTGCTAATTAAAATTGGCTTTGATATACCTTGGGATCCGGGTGGATCCATTAGTTGAGCACTTTATGCCAAGCTTAATGGCTTTAAAGAAAGTGCTGCCAGGGAGACAACCCGGAAGTTTTAGAGAGTCATTTATTTCTGTTGAGTGCTTTTATAAAGTTTAAAAAAAATATATAGAGGGGAACTTAAAACTTCACAAAAAGAGAAGCGATTGAAAGGTGATGCATTGGAGAAGTGAGGGTCGACCTTGAACACTTGTGTTCACGCTCATGGAAACAATGTAGAATTTTTCATGAAGATTCTCACAAAAATAATTATCCCCTTGTACAAAACCACTGTATTATAAAAATAACATGCCAAGATTTGCCTTTAGGATGATTAGATTGCTTGTTGGTATGTGCGGTGCAAAAACAGAAACTTTTTCTGTAGTGCGCGATTTTACGTTTTTTACTGGAATATAGAAAATTTCTGAAACTTTTTGCACAGTCTTGCTATATAAAATTTTTATTATTTCCTAATTTTTCAGAATTTTTGGAGTAACATAAGTATGGTAGGTGTTCATATTGCAACAGACTGTCCTGTTTAAGACAGATTCTGTTTTCTAATGCATTGTTTTGCTTGTTTTGATGAAACTATCGATTTTTATCGGTGCTACAAGCCATGGAAAAGTTATATTACAGTAGCTACAATGAAAAAACAAAATATTATTGGTTTGCAACAGTACTTAGAGTAATGATTTGCTTTATTATACTAACGGATCTTACCGAGCTTTCTGTTGAGTTTTGTGTGGATGAAGTGATCAAAGATCGAGGAGGTCCCGATATGAGAAGAAGGAGGAGAGGCAAGAGCTCAAGCTTGGGGATGCCCAAGGCACCCCAAGTAAATATTCAAGGAGACTCAAGCGTCTAAGCTTGGGGATGCCCCGGAAGGCATCCCATCTTTCTTTAACAAGTATCGGTATGTTTTCATCTTCGTTTCGTTCGTGTGATATGTGTGAATCTTGGAGCGTATTTTGTGTTTATTTTTCATTTTTATTTTATGCACCATGCTGGTATGAGATAGTCCATGGTTGATTTATATAATGCTCATTAAACTTCACTTATATCTTTTGAGTGTGGCCTTATAGAATGCTTCATGTGCTTCACTTATATCATTTGAAGTTTGGATTGCCTGTTTCTCTTCACATAGAAAACCGTTATTTGTAGAATACTCTTTTGCTTCACTTATATTTATTAGAGCATGATCTTTTGTAGAAAGAATTAAACTCTCTTGCTTCACTTATATCTATTTAGAGAGTCAACAAGAATTGGTCAATTGCATGGTTAGTCATAAAATCCTACATAAAACTTATGGATCACTGAATATGATATGTTTGGTTCCTTGCAATAGTTTTGCGATATAGAGATGGTAATACGTGGGAGGTACTAGTAAATGGTTGTGGTTACTGATATGTCTCCGTCGTATTTATAATTTTTGATTGTTTCATGTCAATATTATACAACTTTCACATATTTTTGGCAACTTTTTATATGATTTATTGGACTAACCTATTGATCCAGTGCCCAGTGCTAGTTCCTGTTTTTTGCATGTTTTTTGTATCGCAAAAAATCCATATCAAATGAAGTCAAAACATGATAAAAATTTACGGAGAATTATTTTGGAATTTATGTGATTTTTGGGAGGAGGAATCAACGCAAACGGGGGCCCACAGTGCCCACAACCCACCAGGGCGTGCCCTAGGCCCCAGGCGCGCCCTGGTGTCTTGTGCCCTCCTCGAACGTCAGTTGGAGCCCTTCTTCTGGCACAAGAAATATAATTTATTGAAAAAAAATGTGTTAAAATCTCAGCGCAATCGGAGTTACGGATCTCTGGGAATATAAGAAACGGTGAAGGGTCAGATCTGGGGAACGCGAAACAGAAGAGAACAGAGAGGGAGATCCAATCTCGGAGGGGCTCCCACCCCTCTGCCGCCATGGAGGCCATGGACTAGAGGGGGAACTCTCCTCCCATCTAGGGGGGAGGCCAAGGAAGAATAAGAAGGAGGGGGGGTTCTCTCCCCCTATCTCCCGGTGGCGCCAGAGTGCCGCCAGGGCTAGGATCGTGACGGCGATCTACATCAACAATCTTGCTACCGTCAACACCAACTATCTCCCCCTCTATGCAGTGGTGTAACACCCCTTCTCTCCGCTATAATCTCTACTTAAACATGGTGCTCAACTCCATATATTATTTCCCAATGATCTATGGTTATCCTATGATGTTTGAGTAGATCCGTTTTGTCCTGTGGGCTAATCGTGATCTTGGTTGGTATGATTGTATATTTTATTTATGGTGCTGTCCTACGGTGCCCTCCTTATCACGCAAACGTGAGGGACCCCCGCTGTAGGGTGTTGCAATATGTTCATCATTCGCTTATGGTGGGTTGCGAGAGTGACAGAAGCTTAAACCCGAGTAAGTGGGTTGTTGCGTATGGGATAAAGAGGACTTGATACTTAATGCTATGGTTGGGTTTCACGACCTTAATGATCTTTAGTAGTTGCGGATGCTTGCTAGAGGGAATATTTGTTCTGCCTTTAGCTCCTCGTTGGGTTCGACACTCTTATTTATCGAAGAAGGCTACAAACTATCCCCTATACTTGTGGGTTATCAGTTAGTAGGAATATTGGTGTTAAGGTTTGTGATTCCCGAAGCATGCACGTACAGTCTCTCGTTATGCTATGAAGTTGGAGCATGATTTATTATTGATTGTCTTCCTTATGAGTGTCGATCGGGGACAAGCGATGGTCTTTTCCTACCAATCTATCCCCCTAGGGGCATGCGTAGTAGTACTTTGCTTCGAGGGCTAATAAACTTTTGCAATAAGTATATGAGTTCTTTATGACTAATGTGAGTCCACGGAATATATGCACTCTTACCTTTCCGCAATTTGCTAGCCTCTACGATACCGTGCATTGCCCTTTCTCACCTCGAGAGTCGGTGCAAACTTTGCAGGTGCATCCAAACCCCGTGGTATGATATGCTCTATCACACATAAGCCTTATTATATCTTCCTCCAAACAGCCACCATACCTACCTATTATGGCCTTTCCATAGCCATTCCAAGATATATTGCCATGCAACTTCCACCGCTTCCGTTTTGATGACTTGAGCATTCATTGTCATATTGCTTTGCATGATCGTAAGATAGGTAGCATGATATTTCCATGGCTTGTCCGTTTTTTTATATCGTTGTTATGCTAGATCATTGCACATCCTGGTACACCGCCAGAGGCATTCATATAGAGTCATACTTTGTTATAGGTATCGAGTTGTAATTTTTATTTCTTTTGAGTTATAAGTAAATAGAAGTGTGATGATCATCATTATTCATTTTTAGAGCATTGCCCCAGTGAGGAAAGGATGATGGAGACTATGATTCCCCCACAAGTCGGGATGAGACTCCGGAAAATGAGAAAAAAAAGAAAAAAAGAAAAAAACAAAGAGAGAAGGGGCATGCTTGTTCCACACTTGTGCTTCAAAGTAGCACCATGTTTTTCATATAGAGAGTCTCCTATGTTGTCACTTTCATATACTAGTGGGAATTTTTAATTATAGGATTAGATGCACACCAACTTAGTTTTCATATTGAGCTTTCATACACTTATAGCTCTTAGTGCATTCGTTGCATGGCAATCCCTACTCCTTGCATTGATATCAATTGATGGGCATCTCCATAGCCTGTTGGTTAGCCGCGTTGATGTGAGACTTTCTTACTTTTTTGTTTTCTCTATATTTACCCCTATCATCATACTCTATTCCACCCGTAGTGCTATATCCATGGCTTGCGCACATGTATTGCGTGAGGGTTGAAAAAGCTGAAGCGCATTAAAAAGTATGAACCAATTGCTCGGCTTGTCATCGGGGTTGTGCATGATAAATACTTTGTGTCGAGAAGACAGAGCATGACAAGACTATAAGATTTTGTAGGAATAGCTTTCTTTAGCATTGATATTTTGAAAGACACGATTGTTTGTTGGGATACCTAAGTAGTGATGTCTTTATGTCAAATTATAGATTATTGCTTTGAATCACTTATGTCTTAATATTCATGCCATGATTAGACATATGATCAAGTTTATGCTAGGTAGCATTCCACATCAAAAATTATCTTTTTTATCATTTACCTACTCGAGAACGAGCAGGAATTAAGCTTGGCGATGCTGATACGTCTCCGTCGTATCTATAATTTTTGATTGTTTCATGCCAATATTATACAACTTTCACATATTTTTGGCAACTTTTTATATGGTTTATTGGACTAACCTATTGACCCAGTGCCCAGTGCCAGTTCCTATTTTTTGCATTTTTTTGTTTCACAGAAAATCCATATCAAACGAAGTCCAAATGCAATAAATTTTTACGGAGAATTGTTTTGGAATATTTGTGGTTTTTGGGAGTTGGAATCATCAGAAGAGGGGGCCCACAGTGACCACATCCCACCAGGGCGCGCCTGGGGGTCCAGGCGCGCCCAGGTGTCTTATGCCCACCTTGTACGTCGGTTGGAGCTCTACCTCGGGCACAAGGAAGCTTATATCCAGAAAAAAAATCTTGTCAAAATTTCTGCGCAATCGGAGTTACGGATCTCCTAGAATATAAGAAACGGTTTTCGGCCAGATCTGGGAAACGCGAAACAGAAGAGAACTGAGAGGGAGATCCAATCTCGGAGGGCTCCCGCCCCTCCGCCACCATGGAGCCCATGGACCAGAGGCGGAACTCTCCTCCCATCTAGGGGGGAGGCCAAGGAAGAAGAAGAGGGAGGGGGGCTCTCTCCCCCTCTCTCCCGGTGGGGCCGCAGTGCCGTCGGGGCTAGGATCGTGATGGCGATCTACATCAACAATCTTGCTACCGTCTACACCAACTTTCTCCCCCTCTATGCAGCGGTGTAACACCTCTTCTTCCCGCTGTAATCTCTACTTAAACATGGTGCTCAACTCCATACATTATTTCCAAATGATCTATGGTTATCCTATGATGTTTGGGTAGATCCGTTTTGTCCTATGGGTTAATCGTGATCTTGGTTGGTATGATTGTATATTTTATTTATGGTGCTGTCCTACGGTGCCCTCCATCTCACGCAAACGTGAGGGACCCCCGCTGTAGGGTGTTGCAATATGTTCATGATTCGCTTATGGTGGGTTGCGAGAGTGACAGAAGCTTAAACCCGAGTAAGTGGGTTGTTGCGTATGGGATAAAGAGGACTTGATACTTAATTCTATGGTTGGGTTTCACGACCTTAATGATCTTTAGTAGTTGTGGATGCTTGCTAGTGTTCCAATCATAAGTGCATATGATCCAAGTAGAGAAAGTATGTTAGCTCATGCCTCTCCCTCATATAAAATTGCAAGAATGATTACCGGTACTTGTTATCGATTGCCTAGGGACAAATGACTTTCTTGTTGACAAAAGCTATCCACTTTTATTACCTTGCAATTTATTCATAGTTTTATTCTCGCAAAGTACTCGTAGTTTTATTCTTGCAAAATAGTTTCATACATGTTTTAGGTAAAGCAAATGTCAAGTGTGCGTAGAGTTGTATTGGTGGTCGATAGAACTTGAGGGAATATTTGTTCTGCCTTTAGCTCCTCGTTGGGTTCGACACTCTTATTTATCGAAGAAGGCTACAAATGATCCCCTATACTTGTGGGTTATCACCGCTGCTACTTCTTGAGCTTGCGTTGGTTTTTCCCTTGAAGAGGAAAGGGTGATGCAACAAATTAGAGTAAGTATTTCCCTCAGTTTTGAGAACCAAGGTATCAATCCAGTAGGAGATAACACGCAAGTCACTGAATACAAGCACAAACAAACACCAAACTTGCACCCAACGAGATAAGGGGTTGTCAATCCCTTCACGGTTACTCGCAAAAGTGAGATCTGATAGAGATCGATAAACGGTAAAGTAAATAATTTTTTTGCTATTTTTGTTTTATAGATTGGAAAGTAAAAGATTGCAAAATAGTAGATCAGAAACTCGTAGATTGGAAAGTAAAAGATTGTATGATGGAAAATAGACCCGGGGGCCATAGGTTTCGCTAGAGGCTTCTCTCAAGATAGAAAATATTATGGTGGGTGAACAAATTACTGCCGAGCAATTGATAGAAAAGCGCAAAGTTATGACGATATCTAAGGCAATGAACATGAATATAGGCATCACGTCCGTGTCAAGTAGACCAAAATGATTCTGCATCTACTACTATTACTCCACACATCGACCGACTCCTGCCTGCATCTAGAGTATTAAGTTCATGAAGAACAGAGTAACGCATTAAGAAAGATGACATGATGTAGAGGAATTAACTCAAGCAATATGATGAAAACCCCATCTTTTTATCCTCGATGGCAACAATACAATACGTGCCTTGCTGCCCCTACTATCACTGGGAAAGGACACCGCAAGATTGAACCCAAAGCTAAGAACTTCTCCCATTGCAAGAAAAACCAATCTAGTTGGCCAAACCAAATTGATAGTTCGAAGAGACTTGCAAAGATATCAAATCATGCAAAAAAGAATTCAGAGAAGATTCAGATAATATTCATAGGTAAGCTGAACATAAATCCACAATTCATCGGATCTCGGTAAACACACCGCAAAAAAGTATTACATCGAATAGATCTCCAAGAACATCGAGGAGAACGTGGTATTGAGAATCAAAGAGAGAGAAAAAGCCATCTAGCTACTAGCTATGGACCCGTAGGTCTGAGGTAAACTACTCACGCTTCATCGGAAGGGCAATGGTGTTGATGTAGAGGCCCTCCGTGATCGAATCCCCCTCTGGTAGGATGCCGGAAAAGGCCCCTAGATGGGATCTCATGGGTACAGAAGTTTGCGGCGGTGGAAAAGTCTTTTCGTGGATGCCTTCGGTGGTTTGGGCATATAAGAGTATATATAGGCGAAAGAATTAGGTCAGGAGACGCACGATGGGCCCACAAGGGTGGGGGCGCACCCTACCCCCTGGGAGCGCCCTCCGTCCTTGTGGCCGCCTCGTGGCTTCTCTGACTTGCACTCCAAGTCCTCTAGTTTCCTTTTGGTCCAAGAAAGATCATCGTGAAAGTTTTATTCCGTTTGGACTCCGTTTGGTATTCCTTTTCTGTGAAACTCAAAAACAGGGACCAAACCGGAACTAGCACTGGGCTCTAGGTTAATAGGTTAGTCCCAAAAATAATATAAAATAGCATATTAATGCATATAAAACATCCAAAATAGATAATATAATAGCATGGAACAATCAAAAATTATAGATACGTTGGAGACGTATCAAGCAACCCCAAGCTTAATTCCTGCTCGTCCTCGAGAAGGTAAATGCTAAAAACAAAATTTTTGATGTGGAATGCTACCTAACATATTTATCCATGTAATTTCTTTATTGTGGCATGAATGTTCAGATCCGTATGATTCAAAACAAAAGTTTAATATTGACATAAAAACAATAATACTTCAAGCATACTAACAAGATAATTATGTCTTCTCAAAATAAGATGGTCAAAGAAAGCTTATCCCTACGAAATTATATAGTTTGGCTATGCTCCATCTTCATCACACAAAATACTCAAATCATGCACAACCCCGGTTGTAGCCAAGCAATTGTTTCATACTTTAGTATTCTCAAACTTTTTCAACTTTCAAGCAATACATGAGCGTGAGCCATGGACATAGCACTATAGGTGGAATAGAAGGTGGTTGTGGAGAAGACAAAAAAAGGGAGATAGTCTCACATCAACTAGGCGTATCAACAGGCTATGGAGATGCCCATCAATAGATATCAATGTGAGTGAGTAGGGATTGCCATGCAACGGATGCACTAGAGCTATAAGTTTATGAAAGCTCAAAAAGGAAACTAAGTGGGTGTGCATCCAACTTGCTTGCTCATGAAGACCTAGGGCAATTTGAGGAAGCCCATCATTGGAATATACAAGCCAAGTTCTATAATGAAAAATTCCCACTAGTATATGAAAGTGACAACATAGGAGACTCTCTATCATGAAGATCATGGTGCTACTTTGAAGCACAAGTATGGAAAAAGGATAGTAACATTGCCCCTTCTCTCTTTTTCTCTCATTTTTTTTCTTTTTTTTCTTTCTTCTTTTTTCCTTCTTTTTTTTTCTTTTCTCTTTTCCTTTTTTTCTTTCTTCTCTTTTTTCTCTTTCTTTCTTTCTTTTCTCTTTTTTTGTCACATGGGACAATGCTCTAATAATGAAAATCATCATACTTCTACTAACTTACAACTCAAAAATTACAACTCGATACTAGAACAAAATATGACTCTATATGAATGCCTCCGGCAGTGTACCGGGATGTGCAATGAATCAAGAGTGACATGTATGAAAGAATTATGAATGGTGGCTTTGCCACAAATACGATGTCAACTACATGATCATGCAAAGCAATATGACAATGATGATGCATGTCATAATAAACGGAATGGTGGAAAGTTGCATGGCAATATATATCGGAATGGCTATATAAATGCCATAATAGGTATGTATGGTGGCTGTTTTGAGGAAGGTATATGGTGGGTTTATGGTACCGGCAAAAATTGCGCGGCACTAGAGAGGCTAGCAAAGGTGGAAGGGTGAGAGTGCGTATAATCCATGGACTCAACATTAGTCATAGAGAACTCACATACTTATTGAAAAAATCTATTAGTCATCGAAACCAAGTACTAGACGCATGCTCCTAGGGGAAGGGTTGGTAGGAGTTAACCATCGCGCGATCCCGACTTCCACACAAAGGATGACAATCAAAAAATATCTCATGCTCCAACTTTGTTACATAACGGTTCACCATACGTGCATGCTACGGGACTCACAAACCTTAACACAAGTATTTCTCAAATTCACAACTACTCACTAGCATGACTCTAATATCACCATCTTCATATCTCAAAACAATCATAAGGAATCAAACTTCTCATAGTATTCAATGCACTTTATATGAAAAAAATTATTATATCCCTCTTGGATGCCTATCATATTAGGACTAAATTTATAACCAAAGAAAATTACCATACTGTTTTATAGACTCTCAAAATAATATAAGTGAAGCATGAGAGTTCATCAATTTCTATAAAATAAAACCACCGTCATGCTCTAAAAAGATGTAAGTGAAGCACTAGAGCAAAATTGCCTAGCTCAAAAGATATAAGTGAAGCACAAAGAGTATTCTAATAAATCATGATTCATGCGTGTCTCTCTCAAAAAGTGTGTACAGCAAGGATGATTGTGGCAAACTAAAAAGCAAAGACTCAAATCATACAAGACGCTCCAAGCAAAACACATATCATGTGGTGAATAAAAATATAGCCTCAAGTAAAGTTACCGATAGACGAAGACGAAAGAGGGGATGCCTTCCGGGGCATCCCCAAGCTTAGGCTCTTGGTTGTCCTTGAATATTACCTTGGGGAGTCTTGGTAATCCCCAATCTTAGGCTCTTGCCACTCCTTATTCCATAGTCCATCAAATCCTTACCCAAAACATGAAAACTTCACAACACAAAACTCAACAGAAAATCTCATAAGCTCCGTTAGTATAAGAAAATAAATCACCACTTTTGGTACTGTTGTGAACTCATTATTTATTTATATTGGTGTAATATATACTGTATTCCAACTTTTCCATGGTTCATACCCCCTGATATTACCCATAGATTCATCAAAACAAGCAAACAACACATGGAAAATAGAATCTGTCAAAAACATAACAGTCTGTAGAAATCTGGAAATCTCGAATACTTCTGTAACTCCAAAAATTCTGAAAAATTAGGAAGACTTAAGAAATTTGTTTATTAATCTTATGAAAAAGAATCAACTCAAAATCACTCATCTGTGAAAAATAAAAATTATTTTCCTGGGCGCAAAAGTTTCTGTTTTTCAGCAAGATCAAATCAATTATCACCGTAAGCTATCACAAAGGTCTTACTTGGCACAAACACTAATTAAAACATAATACCACATCTAACAAGAGGCTAGATGAATTATTTATTGCAAAATAGAACCTAAAAAGCAAAAAACAAAAATAAAATTGGGTTGCCTCCCAACAAGCGATATTGTTTAACGCCCTTAGCTAGGCATAAAAACAAGAATAGATCTAAGTATTGTCATCTTTGGTATGCAACTCTTCAATTACACACTTATTATCCTTAGGAGCTTCTTTGGTTTTATAAATGGTCAAACTCCTAGGCAAGAAATCAAGAAATTCATCCGTAGCAATTGGTTCCTTAATAATATCGAAAAAGTTGGGGTGAACACTTATAGATTTGAGATCTTCATTATCTTTACTAGAAGATTCACCCTTATCCTTAGGAACATAAATAAACTTGGCAATTTTAGTAGGAGGAGGCTTTGGAGTAGTTTTGACGGAGGAAAAAGTGGAACCCAAGTTGGTAATAATATCTTCTAGTTTGCCAATTCTAGTAGAATCTTGATCTATCTTTTCATTAACTATGGGTTCCTTTTCTCTAAGATTCTTTAAACTAACTCCTACTTTAGATCCATATTGAGTAATTTGATTATGAATCTTTTTATCCAAATTTTCAATCAACTCAGCGGTAGCAATCTTATTTTCAATAATATCAAGCCTTTGCATTACATGCTCCAAGGTTAAAACAGTTTCATTGACCAAAAGAGGTGGTGGGCCTAACAAATCTATCATGGCATTGTAAGAATCACAAGTATGGCTACCCAAGAAATTCCCTCCAGTTATGGTATCTAGAATATATCTATTCCAAGGAGTAACGCCCATATTAAAATTGCGAAGAAGAACAGGAATGGATTGCTTTTAAGTATATCTATTTCGAGCATTGCAAATTCTATACCAAGCATCTTTTAAGTTTTCTCCCTCGTTTTGTTTAAAATTAAGAACTTCGTCATCGGGAGTGTTAACAATGACGGGAAGACTAGCCATAGGAGCGAGACAAGTGATCAAACGCACAAGCACACAAAAAGCAAATGAAGAAGATGAACGGAAGAGGGGCGAAGAAAAGGCAAAGAGAGAGGCGAAGAAAAGGCAAACTTTTCAAAAATCGTTTTAGAAGTGGGGGAGAGGAAAACGAGAGGCGAATGGCGAATAATGTAATGTGAGAGATGAGAGTTTATGATGGGTACTTGGTATGTCTTTACTTCGTGTAGATCTCCCCGGAAACGGCGCCAGAAATTCTTCCTGCTACTTCCTGAGCTTGCGTTGGTTTTTCCCTTGAAGAGGAAAGGGTGATGCAGCAAAGTAGAGTAAGTATTTCCCTCAGTTTTGAGAACCAAGGTATCAATCCAGTAGGAGACAACACACAAGTCACCGAATACCTGCACAAACAAACACCAAACTTGCACCCAACGCGATAAGGGGTTGTCAATCCCTTCACGGTTACTCGCAAAAGTGAGATCTGATAGAGATAGATAAATGGTAAAGTAAATATATTTTTTGGTATTTTTGTTTTATAGATTGGAAAGTAAAAGATCACAAAATAGTAGATTGGAAAGTAGAAGATTGTATGATGGAAAATAGACCCGGGGGCCATAGGTTTCACTAGAGGCTTCTCTCAAGATAGAAAATATTACGGTGGGTGAACAAATTACTGCCGAGCAATTGATAGAAAAGCGCAAAGTTATGATGATATCTAAGGCAATGATCATGAATATAGGCATCATGTCCGTGTCAAGTAGACCGAAACGATTCTGCATCTACTACTATTACTCCACACATCGACAGACTCCTGCCTGCATCTAGAGTATTAAGTTCATGAAGAACAGAGTAACGCATTAAGAAAGATGACATGATGTAGAGGAATTAACTCAAGCAACATGATGAAAACCTCGGCCCCTGCTGCTTGAGGAAGAATAGGTGGGCCCACATGTCTATGTCTGGCTCCACGCCCAAGTACCCCTCCTAGAGGGTGGTGAAGCCGGCAAGCTGCAGCACGGTGTTGGCATCGAGATGGTGCGGCTGTAGCCCGAAGAAGTCGAGGAAAGCTCCAAAGAAGTCACTCGCGGGAAGATTAGACCCGCGCTTGAAGTGGCTAGGGAAGACCACGCATTCGCCCTCCCGCGGTTGCGGCTTGGTCTCGCCGCCCGGCACTCGTGCTGCCAACATCGTCGCCGGTGGCAGCCGCTTGGTGTCACGGAGATATTGAATCTCCTCCTGCTTGGTCTCGGACCCCTCCCAGGAGCCCTTTGGACGCGACATCGATAGGGCCTTTTGATGGCGCGGGACGCGGCTGCGAGGAGAAGGCCGGAGCGGTCGACGGGCGCTGAATGCGGCAAGGGTGTGTTCGAGGTTTGAAGAAAGAGAGGAAGACGAGGGGAGTGCGAGGGGAGCGTGCAAGGGTGTTTTCATCGCACCCCTCCCTCCGTTTTTATAACCACATCAAGATGTGTGGAAGTGGGATCGACTGTGCCCATGATTCCACTTCCCCGCACTACGCAAGCACGTTTCCCCCACGACTTAATTACACGAGAAGATCAACCATCCACGGCAGCCACAATAAATCCCCTGCGCTTGGGCCGAGGGCACAGCATGGCGGGGCCCAGCCCGCCGTTGCGTCTCATCGCGCGCATGGCCTGGTAGGGCCTCGCCGACCGCTGTTCACCACGTGGCGACGCCTCGGGCCGTGGAAGGTGCGTCCTTTCACTTCAAGACTCGGCGGGCGCCTCGGTTTTCCGCCCCGGCCGGGATACCGCAATCCGGCTTCCGGAAGCCACCACACAGTGGGTGTTGCCGAGACCCGGCGGCCGGAAACATCATCAACCCAGTCGCCTCCTCAGGGGGTTGAAACTACAAAGGCCCTCCTGCTTGGAGCCGGCGCGCCTGCATAGCTTCGGGGACTACTGTCGGGGGGATGGCCCCCAGGCAGGGAACGGAACATGGATCTCTTTCAAAAACAGCGGGGCTTGTTAAGCCCCCTCAATCCGGCTCACCCCTGGCCGGCTCCCCAGTGTGAGCCGGCCGGGTGTCGTGACCCAGCCAGCCGGCTAGCACATGCCGGCCGTCCATGAGAAGTCAACCCGGACGACAAGCAAACATGGCTACAGTGCCACCTCCTGTACGCCGGCCCCGGCGGGCTCGGTAGCAGCGATCCCCACGCCCCCGCCCAGGGCGGGCGGTGTCCTGGGGGTGCAGCCCAGTAGCGAGGCAGGGTTGACCGTTCCATGACGCCTGGCGAGGCGTGCCACAGTACCTAGCAGCCGGCCATACCCGCGTCCGGTAGCCCCGGTACGGCCCGCACCCGGCGGACCCGGCGACACCCGCACTCGGCAGACCCGGCGCCCCGGCGGACCCGGCAGACTCGGCGCCCCAGCGGCCCCCACTACCGGCTCCCAAACGCTGACACCAGCTCCCCACGCCCATGTAATGTTACCATTATAACCCCGGGGGGCCAGCCTATAAGACCCCCATGCCCCTCCATGCAAAGGGTCGACCTCAGTAGAACTCACACACACACACGGAGAAGGAGCAGCCTATGCACTCGCCTCTGGAGCCCACCGGTGCCCTTGTGTTTGTCCCCGTCTTTAGCCATCCTATGGCATCTGCCGTGAGATCACCACGATAGGATCCGAGTGGTATGTTCAAGATTTGCTCAAGTGTCAACATCATGTCACTATCATACTACAGGTACTGTAACGCCCCTATAACTAAGCTACAATGATTTCACCCTAATGATGCCATGCCATCTTATTTTCCTAAGCTTATTCCCCCTTCATAAAAAAATCAAACTCAAATTCAAATTCAAATTGCTAGTCAAATTATTATTTCTTCAAACAGTAAAAAAAGGTTGGTGTTGTTGCAAATATTCACTAAGTAATTGTCATGAAGAAACCAACATCATCTGAAATATTTAAATGCCCTTAATACCATTTAAACAGAACCATCAATATTAAATTGATCCATTTCAATTTAAAAAAATATTTAAGAATTTCAAAATAAATTGAAACTTGGTGGGCCAGCTCAAAACCTTGCCTACTATTTATGTGACAAGTTTCATCTACAACTAAAATTATTTGGTATTAAAAGAAAATGCAAAATAGTAAAGAAAGAATAAACATAAATAAAAGAAAAGAAAAATAGCAAAGATCCACTCTACACTTGGGCCATCACTACACAGTGCGGCATGGCCTGGCCCAGCCGGGTCGTCCCCTACCGTTGTTCACAGAGGCGGGGTGGAATCCGTCCGGCAACCCATGTCCAGGATGGCCACATGCCGGCCATCCAGACCTCCCTGCGACGCCTATAGGACCCCTGCGACACCCCTGTTGAACCCTAGCTCACCATCTTCCCCCTCCGCACCACTTTTATTTTCTCCCACGCGAACCCGACGTCAGCTTCGCCATGGACGACCTCCTTCGCGTGGCCACCGAGCTCCTCCTCGCCAGAGATCATGTCTAGGAGCTTCGTCGCCACCACCCACGTCGCCTGCGGCCACGAGCTCAAGTCGGGAGCCCCTACATCATCGGGATTGATGTCGTCTTCAAGCTCTGCTACGCCGCTCGCCGACCAGAGCCTCGCCAAGCCAGCTTTTCACCTCTATAGGCTCACTGTGAGCCCCGCCGTCTTTCCCCTCTATCTTTCTGCTCGCGTGCGCCCCTAGCTAGCTCCCTGGCCATAGAAAGTGCTCGTTGCCAAAATCCGCATCACCGCCGCAGCCACTACTTTCCAAGCATGCATTCGAGCACCACATCGAGCTCCTAGAGCTCCCAGGGACCCAACACTGATGTCCGTTCATCATGTCATGCTCCGCAGCCTCGCCAGCGTCCACCCCAAGCTCCAACCGCTGCCTCGCCTAACGTCGATGCCAACTCCGGCCATCTCCAGATGAACCGATGCCACCGTTGCGTGCACGCCGCTTCTCTGATTCAAACGTATCCTTCATGCGCCAACTGGTTGCTAGTGACGCAATCCCGAGGCCCATCGCCGTTCTTGTGGTCGCCAATCCCGAGCTCTACCACCGGCGTGCCAACGCGTTTGGACCCGGCCTACCAGGAAAGTCATTAGCACTAACAAAAAAATGTAATATGTCACTCACACACGGCCACCATATTAGCATTTACTTAATTAAAATAATGCCCTATTAATTAACCCCTGTCACTGACCACTAGGCTCCACCTCCTAATTATAGCAAATTAAACCAATTAAAATGCTAACTAAACCCCAATGACTAGTGGGTCCCATTGCTCAGGTTTGACTAGTCAAGCTGACTGTTGACTGCTGACTCAGCAGTCAATAGGCCCCACCTGCCAGCCACACAATTGTGTAATCCATAGTTACCGATTTATGCACATACTTCCGCTGGTTATCATGTCTATGTAAGCTTTGTGTTCTCCTTTGTAATATCCGATTATGCTATGCAAAGGAAAATCAAGGATTAGTATTCTTTTTACATATGTAGTGTATTTTTCTTTCCAGTAGTAATAGTTCAAGTAGAGGCCAGATGCAGTGACATAGATGGTCGAAGGCTATTTGGGGCAGCCCCAAGCCCTACCTCGCTCGTGGTGCTCCTCCCTTGTTCAAGAAGGAGCTCCTCAATGAGATAATAGATCCCTCAACTAACTTTACTTCTCCATTTCCGAAGCAAGCTTCACTCCTTTTTTTATCAATTTGTTTATGCAGCTCGCACGTGCCCTCTTTCTTCTGCGTGAACCCGGTGTATTGCGTATCGATCTCAATCATTGGAAGTAGGAGATGACACAACGCTCCTCTGTACTTCCTTCAAAAACCTCACAGTAGATTGTAAGATTTTAAATGTATAACTCATTGATACGTCTCCAATGTATCTATAATTTTTTATTGTTCCATGCTATTATATTATCTATTTTGGATGTTTTATATGCATTAATATGCTATTTTATATTATTTTTGGGACTAACCTATTAACCTAGAGCCCAATGCCAGTTTCTGTTTGTTCCTTGTTTTTGAGTTTTACAGAAAAGGAATATCAAACGGAGTCCAAACATAATAAAACTTTCGCGATGATTTTTCTTGGACCAGAAGACACCTACGAGACTTGGAGATGAAGTCAGAAGACCCACGAGGCTACGACAAGCTGTAGGGGCGCGCCCTAGGGTGGGGGGGGGCACCCCCTGGGCTTGTGGCTCCCTCGGAGGTGTCCTAACCCTAATCTCTGGCCTATATATTCCCAAATATTCCCAACCCACTAAAGGCATCCACGAAAATACTTTTCCACCGCCGCAAGCCTTTGTTCCCGTGAGATCCAATCATGGGGCCTTTTTTGGCGATCTGCCGGAGGGGGATTCGATCACGGAGGGCATCTACATCAACCCTATTGCCCTTTGGATGAAGCGTGAGAAGTTTACCATAGACCTACGAGTCCATAGCTAGTAGCTAGATGGCTTCTTCTCTCTCTTTGATCCTCAATACCATGTTCTCCTCGATGTTCTTGGTGATCTATCCGATGTAATATTCTTTTGCGGTGTGTTTGTCGAGATCCGATGAATTGTGGAT
Source organism: Thinopyrum elongatum (assembly GCA_011799875.1). Taxonomy (NCBI): domain Eukaryota; kingdom Viridiplantae; phylum Streptophyta; class Magnoliopsida; order Poales; family Poaceae; genus Thinopyrum; species Thinopyrum elongatum. The sequence goes on along the minus strand of CM022298.1, from coordinate 72,307,468 downwards.
TTATGATCAGATTATCGATGAATATTGTTTGAATCTTCTTTAAATTTTTATATGCATGATTTGATATCTTTGTATTTCTCTTCAAATTATCGGTTTGGTTTGGCCAACTAGATTGGTATTTCTTACAATGGGAGAGGTGCTTAGTTTTGTGTTCAATCTTGCGGTGTCCTCACCCAGTGACATAATAGGGGTAGCGAGGCACGTATTGTATTGTTTCCATCAAGGATAAAAAGATGGGGTTTTCATCATATTGCTTGAGTTTATCCCTCTACATCATGCCATCTTACTTAAGGCGTTACTCTATTCTTTTCAACTTAATACTCTAGATGCATGCTGGATAGTGGTTGATGTGTGGAGTAATAGTAGTAGATGCAGGCAGGAGTCGGTCTACTTGACACGGACGTGATGCCTATATGCATAATCATTGCCTTGGATATCGTCATAACTTTGCGCTTTTCTATCAATTGCTCGACACTAATTTGTTCACCCACCGTATGTTTTCTTTCAAGAGAGAAGCCTCTAGTGAAACCTATGGCCCCCAGGTCTATTTTCCATCATATATTTTCAGATCTATAAACCAAAAAACCCAAAAATACCTTGCTGCAATTTATTTGTTTTTATTTTGTTTTATGTTTTAGTAATCTTTTATATCTATCTCTATCAGATCTCACCATTGCAATTGACCGTGAAGGGAATGGCAATCCCTTTATCGCGTTGGGTGCAAGTGTTTGATTGTTTGTGCAGGTGTATAGATTGGAGACTTGCTTGTACCACCTAATGGATTGATACCTTGGTTCTCTAACTGAGGGAAATACCTATCTCTACTTTGTTGCATCACCCTTTCCTCTTCAAGGGAAGAACCAACACAAGCTCAAGAAGTAGCAGGAAGAATTTCTGGCACCGTTGCCGGGGAGGTCTGCATCAAACCTACCAAGTACCCATCATAAACTCTCATCTCTTGCATTACATTATTCGTCATTTGCCTCTCGTTTTCCTCTCCCCCACTTCTAAAATGATTTTCAGAAAAAACACAAAAAGATTTGCCTTTTTATTTGCCCTTGTTTTGCTCATCTTTTCGTTTGCTTTTTTTGGCTTGTGTGCTAGATTGCTTGCTTTCCCGTATGGCTCAACCCAAAAGCTTTGATCCTTATTTTAGGAAGTTGGAAGAGATTGAAAGTAATGCTAAAAGTTTCATGACTTTACAATATGAGCATAATGATTTCTTTACAAACAAGCTTAAAGAACAAAAAACTATGATGGAGTATATTAATAAAGAGCTTGATGACATGTCTAAGGAATTTTATGGTTTGAAATCTTAGTTTGCTCACCTTGAAATTTTAGTAGGCCAAATTTCTGATAAACAAGCTACTTTAGTAAATAAGATGGCCGCTAAACCGGAATCTTTGCATAAAGATGAAGATCTTAAAGTGATTGGTGTGACTCCTATTGAATCTTTGTTTTCTAATATAAATCTTGATAAAGATGGGACTGGAGATGAGTCAACTTTAGCTAGAAGGCATCCCAATGATTCAGACTTTAAAGATCTTAATGAAAAAATTGATGAGATTGATAAAAGTATGATTGGAGAGACCAAAACTTGAAGTAGCGATGAACCCACTCTTTTGGATTTCAAGGAATTTAATTATGATAATTGTTCTTTGATAAATTGTATTTCCTTGTTGCAATCCATGTTGAATTCTCCTCATGCTTATAATCAAAATAAAGTCGTTACTAAACATATCGTTGATGCTATGATGAAATCTTTTGAATAAAAACTTGAGTTGGAAGTTTCTATACCTAGAAAGCTTTATGATGAATGGGAACCTACTATTAAGATTAAAATTAAATATTATGAGTGCCATGCTTTGTGTGATTTGGGTGCTAGCGTTTCCACGATTCCGAAAACTTTATGTGATGTGCTAGGATTTCGTGAATTTGATGAGTGCTCTTTAAATTTGCATCTAGCGGATTCCACTATTAAGAAACCTATGGGAAGGATTAATGATGTTCTTATTGTTGAAAATAGGAATTATGTGCCCGTAGATTTCATTGTGCTTGATATAGATTGAATCCTACATGTCTTATTATTCTTGGTAGACCTTTCCTTAGAACGATTGGTGCAATTATTGACATGAAAGAAGGAAACATTAGATTTCAATTTCCGTTAAGGAAGGGCATGCAACACTTCCCAACAAAGAAAATTAAGTTGCCATATGAATCCATTATGAGAGCTACTTATGGATTGCATACCAAAGATGACAATACCTAGATCTATGTTTTATGCCTAGCTAGGGGCGTTAAACAATAGAGCTTGTTGGGAGGCAACCCAATTTTATTTTTATGTTTTTTGTTTTTCTTATGTTCTTGAATAAAAAACACATTATTACCTCTGTAGTAATTGTGTTTTGATGTTTTAATTAGTGTTTGAGCCAAGTAAGACCTTTGGGATGGCTTACGGTGATAGTTGATTTGATCTTGCTGAAAAACAAAAACTTTTGCGTCCAGTTGCCGAATTTTAATAATTCTTCGAAGTGACGACAAACTCTGATTTTTTTACACAAGATTTACATACAAATTTACTATGCTTTCCTAATTTTTTCGAATTTTTGGAGTTACAAAATACTATAACTATTCAGATCTTGGCAGACTATTCGGTTTTTGACAGATTCTGTTTTCTTTGTGTTGTTTGCTTATTTTAATGAATCTATAGGTAGTATCGGGGGGTATGAACCATGAAAAAGTTGGAATACAGTAGATATTACACCAATATAAATAAATAATGATTTCACAACAGTACCAAAGTGGTGATTTATTTTTCTTATGCTAACGGATCTCATGAGTTTTCTGTTTAGTTTTGTGTTGTGAAGTTTTCAAGTTTTGGGTAAAGATTTGAAGGACTTGGGGATGCCCAAGGCACCCCAAGGTAATATTCAAGGACAACCAAGACCCTAAGCTTGGGGATGCCCCGGAAGGCATCCCCTCTTTTGTCTTCAATCCATCGGTAAATTTACTTGAGGCTATATTTTTATTCACCGCGTGATATGTGTTTTGCTTGGAGCGTCTTGTATGATATGAGTCTTTGTTTTTTAGTTTGCCACAATCATCCTTTCAGTACACACCTTTTGAGAGGGACACACATGAATCATGAATTTATTAGAATACTCTATGTGCTTCACTTATATCTTTTGAGCTAGGCAATATGCTCTAGTGCTTCACTTATATCTTTTTAGAGCACGGAGGTGGCTTTATTTTATAGAAATTGTTGAACTCTCATGCTTCACTTATATTATTTTGAGAGTCTCTAAACAACATGGTAATTTTCTTAGGTTGTGAATTTAGTCCTAATATGATGGGCATCCAAGAGGGATATAATAAAAAACTTTCATATAAAGAGCATTGAATACTATGAGAAGTTTGATTCCTTGCATATTGTTTTGAGATATAAAGATGGTGATATTAGAGACATGCTAGTGAGTAATTGTGGATTGGTAGAAATACTTGTGTTAAAGTTTGTGATTCCCGTAGCATGCATGTATGGTGAACCGTTATGTGATGAAGTCGGAGCATGATTTATTTATTGATTGTCTTCCTTGTGAGTGGCGGTCGGGGACGAGCGATGGTCTTTTCCTACCAATCTATCCCTCTAGGAGCATGCGTGTAGTACTTTGTTTCGATAGCTAAGAGACTTTTGCAATAAGTATGTGAGTTCTTTTTGACTAATGTTGAGTCCATGGATTATACACACTCTCACCCTTCCACCTTTGCTAGCCTCTCTAGTACCGCGCAATTCTCACTGGTGCATTACACCCACCATATACCTTCCTCAAAACAGCCACCATACCTACCTACTATGGCATTTCCATAGCCATTCTGAGATATATTGCCATGCAACTTCCACCGTTCCGTTTATTATGACACACTTCATCATTGTCATATTGCTTTGCATGATCATGTAGTTGACATCGTATTTGTTGCAAAGCCACCATTCATATTTTTTATACATGCCACTCTTGAGTTGTTGCACATCCCGGTACATCGCCGGAGGCATTCATATAGAGTCATATATTTGTTCTAGTATCGAGTTGTAATTCTTGAGCTGTAAAGTAAATAAAAGTGTGATGATTATCATTATTAGAGCATTGTCCCATGTGAGGAAAGGATGATGGAGACTATGATTCCCCCAAAAGTCGGGATGAGACTCCGGACAAAAAAAAAAGAGAGGCCAAAGAGCCCAAAATAAAAAAAGATGGAAGAGAGAAGGGGCAATGCTACTATCCTTTTTCCACACTTGTGCTTCAAAGTAGCACCATGATCTTCATGATAGAGAGTCTCCTATTTTGTCACTTTCATATACTAGTGGGAATTTTTCATTATAGAACTTGGCTTGTATATTCCAATGATGGGCTTCCTCAAATTGCCCTAGGTCTTCGTGAGCAAGCGAGTTGGATGCCCACCCACTTAGTTTCTTTTGAGCTTTCATACACTTATAGCTCTAGTGCATCCGTTGCATGGCAGTCCCTACTCACTCACATTGATATCTATTGATGGGCATCTCCATAGCCCGTTGATACGCCTAGTTGATGTGAGACTATCTCCTTCTTTTTGTCTTCTCCACAACCACCATATTCTATTCCACCTATAGTGCTATATCCATGGCTCACTCTCATGTATTGCGTGAAAGTTAAAAAAGTTTGAGAACATCAAAAGTATGAAACAATTGCTTGGCTTGTCATCAGGGCTGTGCATGATTTAATACTTTGTGTGATGAAGATGGAACATAGCCAGACTATATGATTTTGTAGGGATAACTTTCTTTGGCCATGTTATTTTGAGAAGACATGATTGCTTTGTTAGTATGCTTGAAGTATTATTGTTTTTATGTCAATATTAAACTTTTGTTTTGAATCTTATGGATCTGAATATTCATGCCACAATAAAGAAACTTACATGGATAAATATGTTACGTAGCATTCCACATCAAAAATTCTGTTTTTATCATTTACCTACTCGAGGATGAGCAGGAATTAAGCTTGGGGATGCTTGATACGTCTCCAACGTATCTATAATTTTTTATTGTTCCATGCTATTATATTATTTGTTTTGGATGTTTTATATGCATTAATATGCTATTTTATATTATTTTTGGGACTAACCTATTAACCTAGAGCCCAGTGCCAGTTTCTGTTTTTTCCTTGTTTTTGAGTTTTACAGAAAAGGAATATCAAACGGAGTCCAAACGGAATAAAACTTTCGCGATGATTTTTTTTGGACCAGAAGACACCTACGAGACTTGGAGATGAAGTCAGAAGACCCACGAGGCAACGACAAGCCGTAGGGGCGCTCCCTAGTGGGGGGCGCCCCCTGGGCTTGTGGCCTTCTCGAAGGTCTCCTAACCCTAATCTTTGGCCTATATATTCCCAAATATTCCCAAACCATTAAAGGCATCCACGAAAATACTTTTCCACTGCCGCAAGCCTCTGTTCCCGTGAGATCCCATCTTGGGGCCTTTTCCGGTGATCTGCCGGAGGGGGATTCGATCACGGAGGGCATCTACATCAACCCTATTGCCCTTTCGATGAAGCGTGAGTAGTTTACCACAGACCTATGGGTCCATAGCTAGTAGCTAGATGGCTTCTTCTCTCTCTTTGATCCTCAATACCATATTCTCCATGATGTTCTTGGAGATCTATCCAATGTAATATTCTTTGACGGTGTGTTTGTCGAGATACGATGAATTGTGGATTTATGATCAGATTATCTATGAATATTATTTGAATCTTCTCTGAATTCTTATATGCATGATTTGATATCTTTGTATTTCTCTTCGAATTATCGGTTTGGTTTGGCCAACTAGATTGGTATTTCTTGCAATGGGAGAGGTGCTTAGTTTTGGGTTCAATCTTGCGGTGTCCTCACCCAGTGACATAGTAGGGGTAGCGAGGCACGTATTGTATTGTTTCCATCAAGGATAAAAAGATGGGGTTTTCATCATATTGCTTGAGTTTATCCCTCTACATCATGTCATCTTACTTAAGGCGTTACTCTGTTCTTTTGAACTTAATACTCTAGATGCTGAAGGAAATATGCCCTAGAGGCAATAATAAAGTTGTTATTTATATTTCCTTATATCATGATAAATGTTTATTATTCTTGCTAGAATTGTATTAACCGGAAACTTGATACATGTGTGAATACATAGACAAACATTGTGTCCCTAGTATGCCTCTACTAGACTAGCTTGTTAATCAAAGATTGTTAAGTTTCCTAACCATGGACATGTGTTGCCATTTGATGAACGGGATCACATCATTAGGAGAATGATGTGATGGACAAGACCCATCCGTTAGCTTAGCATAATGATCGTTAAGTTTTATTGCTATTGTTTTCTTCATGACTTATACATATTCCTTTGACTATAAGATTATGCAACTCCCGAATACCAGAGGAACACCTTGTGTGCTATCAAATGTCACAACGTAACTGGGTGATTATAAAGATGCTCTATAGGTGTCTCCGAAGGTGTTTGTTGGGTTGGCATAGATCGAGATTAGGATTTGTCACTCCGAGTATCGGAGAGGTATCTCTGGGCCCTCTCGGTAATGCACATCATGATAAGCCTTGCAAGCAATGTGACTAATGATTTAGTTACGGGATGATGCATTACGGAATGAGTAAAGAGATGCCGGTAACGAGATTGAACTAGGTATGAGATACCGACGATCGAATCTCGGGCAAGTAATATACCGATGACAAAGGGAATGACGTATGTTGTCATTGCGGTTTGACCGATAAAGATCTTCATAGAATATGTAGGAACCAATATGAGCATCCAGGTTCCGCTATTGGTTATTGATCGGAGATATGTCTCGGTCATGTCTACATAGTTCTTGAACCCGTAGGGTCCGCACGCTTAACGTTCGATGATGATTTGTATTATGAGTTATGTATTTTTGTGACCGAAGATTGTTCGGAGTTTCGGATCAGATCACGGACATGATGAGGAGTATCGAAATGGTTGAGAGGTAAAGATTGATATATTGGACGATAGTGTTCGGACACCGGAATAGTTTCGGAATGATTCGGATATTTATCGGAGTACCGAGGGGTTACCGGAACCCCCCCGGGGAAAGTAATGGGCCACAATGGGCCATAGGGGAGAGAGAGGGCAGCCCACAAGGGGTGGCGCCCCCCCCCCACCCATGGGCAGTCCAAATTGGACAAGGGGAGGGGGCGCGGCCCCCCGTTCCTTCCCTCTCTTTCCCCCCTTCCCCCTCCATGAGAAGGAAGGGGGAAACCGACTAGGACTAGGAGTCCAAGTGGGTTTCCCCCCACTTGGCGCGCCCCCTAGGGCCGGCCTCCTCCCCTCTCCTCCTTTATATACGGGGGCAAGGGGGCACCCCAAAGCACATCAATTGTTCTCTTAGCCGTGTGCGGTGCCCCCCTCCACAGTTTACTCCTCCGGTCATAGCATCGTAGTGCTTAGGCGAAGCCCTGCGCGAATCACATCACCATCACCATCACCACGCCGTTGTGCTGACGTAACTCTCCCTCGACACTTTGCAGGATCAAGAGTTCGAAGGACATCATCGAGCTGAACGTGTGCAGAACTCGGAGGTGCCGTACGTTCGGTGCTTGATCGGTTGGATGGCGAAGACGTTCGACTACATCAACCGCATTGAACTAACGCTTCCGCTTTCGGTCTACGAGGGTATGTGGACACACTCTCCCCCTCTCGTTGATATGCATCTCCTAGATAGATCTTGCGTGATCGTAGGAATTTTTTTTGAAATTGCATGCTACGTTCCCCAACAGTGGCATCCAAGCCAGGTCTATGCGTAGATGATATGCACGAGTAGAACACAAAGAGTTGTGGGCGATGATAGTCATACTGCTTACCACCAACGTCTTATTTTGATTCGGCGGTATTGTTGGATGAAGCGGCCCGGACCAACCTTACATGACCGCGTTCATGAGACCGGTTCCACCGACAGACATGCAACTTGCTGCATAAAGGTGGCTGGCAGGTGTTTGTTTCTCCAACTTAGTTGAATCGAATTTGACTATGGCCGGTCCCTGTTGAAGGTTAAAATAGCAAACTTGACGAAACATCGTTGTGGTTTTGATGTGTAGGTAAGAACGGTTCTTGCTAGAAGCCCGTAGCAGCCACGTAAAACTTGCAACAACAAAGTAGAGGACGTCTAACTTGTTTTTGCAGGGCATGTTGTGATGTGATATGGTCAAGACATTATGTGATATACGTTATTGTATGAGATGATCATGTTTTGTAAAAGTTATCGGCAACTGGCAGGAGCCTTATGGTTGTCACTTTATTGTTAGAAATGCAATCGCCATGTAATTGCTTTACTTTATCACTATGCATTAGCGATAGTTGTAGAAGCAATAGTTGGCGAGACGACAACGACGCTACGATGAAGATCAAGGTGTCATGCCGATGACGATGGAGATCATGACGGTGCTTTGGAGATGGAGATCAAAGGCACAAGATGATGATGGCCATATCATGTCACATATTTTGATTGCATGTGATGTTTATCTTTTATGCATCTAATTTTGCGTAGTACGGTGGTAGCATTATAAGATGATCCCTCACTAAAATTTCAAGGTGTAAGTGTTCTCCCTGAGTATGCACCGTTGCGACAGTTCATTGTGCCGAGACACCACATGATGATCGGGTGTGATAAGCTCTACGTTCACATACAACGGGTGCAAGATAGTTTTGCACGTGCGGAATACTCGGGTTAAACTTGACGAGCCTAGCATGTACAGACATGGCCTCGGAACACTGGAGACCGAAAGGTCGAACGTGAATCATATAGTAGATATGATCAACATAGAGATGTTCACCATTGAAGACTACTCCATCTCACGTGATGATCGGACATGGTTTAGTTGATATGGATCACCTGATCATTTAGATGACTCGAGGGATGTCTATCTAAGTGGGACTTCTTATGTAATATGATTAATTAAACTTAATTTATCATGAACTTAGTCCTGATAGTTTTTGCATACCTAAGTTATAGATCAATGGCCCGTGCTACCGTTCCCTTGAATTTTAATGCGTTCCTAGAGAAAGCTAAGTTGAAAGAAGATGGTAGCAACTACACGGACTGGGTCCGTAACTTGAGGATTATCCTCATTGCTACACAGAAGAATTAAGTCCTTGATGCACCGCTAGGTGAAAGGCCTGCTGCAGGAGCAGATGCTGATGTTATGAACGTCTGGCAAGCTCGATCTGATGACTACTCGATAGTTCAGTGTGCCATGCTTTACGGCTTAGAATCGGGACTTCAAAGACGTTTTGAACGTCATGGACCATATGAAATGTTCCAGGAGTTGAAGTTAATATTTCAAACAAATGCTCGAGTTGAGAGATATGAAGTCACCAACAAGTTCTATAGCTGCAAGATGGAGGAGAACAGTTCTGTCAGTGAACACATACTCAGAATGTCTGGGTACCATAACCACTTGACTCAGCTGGGAGTTAATCTTGCGGATGATAGTGTTATTGAAAGAGTTCTTCAATCACTGCCACCAAGCTATAAAGGCTTTGTGATGAACTATAATATGCAAGGGATGGAGAAGACTATTCCCGAGCTCTTCGCTATGCTCAAAGCAGCGGAGGTAGAAATCAAGAAGGAGCATCAATAGTTGATGGTTAACAAGACCACTAGTTTCAAGAAAAAGGGCAAAGGAAAGAAGGGGAACTTCAAGAAGAATGGCAAGCAAGTTGCCACTCCCGGGAAGAAGCCCAAGTCTGGACCTAAGCCTGAAACTGAGTGCTTCTACTACAAAGGGACTGGACACTAGAAGCGGAACTGCCCCAAGTATTTGGTGGATAAGAAGGATGGCAAAGTGAACAAAGGTATATATGATATACATGTTATTGATGTGTACCTTACTAATGCTCCTAGTAGCACCTGGGTATTTGATACTGGTTCTGTTGCTCATATTTGCAACTCGAAATAGGAGCTACGGATTAAACGAAGATTGGCTAAGGACGAGGTGACGATGCGCGTCGGGAATGGTTCCAAGGTCGATGTGATCGCCGTCGGCACGCTACCTCTACATCTACCTTCGGGATTAGTTTTAGACCTGAATAATTGTTATTTGGTGCCAGCGTTGAGCATGAACATTATATCTGGATCTTGTTTGATGTGAGAAGGTTATTCATTTAAATCAGAGAATAATGGTTGTTCTATTTATATGAGTAATATCTTTTATGGTCATGCACCCTTGAAGAGTGGTCTATTTTTGTTGAATCTCGATCGTGGTGATACACATATTCATAATATTGATGCCAAAAGATGCAAAGTTGATAATGATAGTGCAACATATTTGTGGCACTGCCGTTTAGGTCATATTGGTGTAAAGCGCATGAAGAAACTCCATGCAGATGGACTTTTGGAATCACTTGATTATGAATCATTTGATGCTTGCGAACCATGCCTAATGGGCAAGATGACTAAGACTCTGTTCTCCGGAACAATGGAGCAAGCTACTGACTTATTGGAAATAATACATACTGATGTATGCGGTCCGATGAGTGTTCAAGCTCGCGGCGGGTATCGTTATTTTCTGACCTTCACGGATGATTTGAGCAGATATGGGTACATCTACTTAATGAAACATAAGTCTGAAACATTTGAAAAGTTAAAGAATTTCAGAGTGAAGTGGAAAATCATCGTAACAAGAAAATAAAGTTTCTACGATCTGATCGTGGAGGCGAATATTTGAGTTACGAGTTTGGTCTTCATTTAAAACAATGTGGAATAGTTCCACAACTCACGCCACCTGGAACACCACAGCGTAATGGTGTGTCCGAACGTCGTAACCGTACTTTATTAGATATGGTGTGATCTATGATGTCTCTTACCGATTTACCACTATCGTTTTGGGGTTATGCATTAGAGACAGCTACATTCATGTTAAATAGGGCACCATCTAAATCCGTTGAGACGACACCGTATGAACTGTGGTTTGGCAACAAACCTAAGCTGTCGTTTCTTAAAGTTTGGGGTTGCGATGCTTATGTGAAAAAGCTTCAGCCTGATAAGCTCGAACCCAAATCGGAGAAGTGCGTCTTCATAGGATACCCAAAAGAAACTGTTGGGTACACCTTCTATCACAGATCCGAAGGCAAGATCTTTGTTGCTAAGAATGGATCCTTTCTAGAGAAGGAGTTTCTCTCGAAAGAAGTGAGTGGGAGGAAAGTAGAACTTGATGAGGTAATTGTACATTCTCTTGAATTGGCAAGTAGTTCATCACAGAAATCAGTTCCAGTGATGCCTACACCAATTAGTGAGGAAGCTAATGATGATGATCATGAAACTTCAGATCAAGTTACTACCGAACCTCATAGGTCAACCAGAGTACGTTCCGCACCAGAGTGGTACGGTAATCCTGTTCTGGAAGTCATGTTACTAGACCATGACGAACCTACGAACTATGAGGAAGCGATGATGAGCCCAGATTCCGCAAAATGGCTTGAGGCCATGAAATCTGAGATGGGATCCATGTATGAGAACAAAGTGTGGACTTTGGTTGACTTGCCCAATGATCGGCAAGCCATAGAGAATAAATGGATCTTCAAGAAGAAGACTGATGCTGACGGTAATGTTATTGTCTACAAAGCTCGACTTGTTTCGAAAGGTTTTCGACAAGTTCAAGGAGTTGACTACGATGAGACCTTCTCACCCGTAGCGATGCTTAAGTCTATCCGAATCATGTTAGCAATTGCCGCATTTTATGATTATGAAATCTGGCAAATGGATGTCAAAACTGCATTCCTTAATGGATTTCTCAAAGAAGAGTTGTATATGATGCAACCTGAAGGTTTTGTTGATCCTAAAGGTGCTAACAAAGTGTGCAAGCTCTAGCGATCCATTTATGGACTGGTGCAAGCATCTCGGAGTTGGAATATACGCTTTGATAGTGTGATCAAAGCATATGGTTTTATACAGACTTTTGGAGAAGCCTGTATTTACAAGAAAGTGAGTGGGAGCTCTGTAGCATTTCTAATATTATATGTGGATGACATATTGTGGATTGGAAATGATATAGAATTTCTGGATAGCATAAAAGGATACTTGAATAAGAATTTTTCAATGAAAGACCTCGGTGAAGCTGCTTATATATTAGGCATCAAGATCTATACAGATAGATCAAGACGCTTAATTGGAATTTCACAAAGCACATACCTTGACAAAGTTTTGAAGAAGTTCAAAATGGATCAGTCAAAGAAAGGGTTCTTGCCTGTGTTACGAGGTGTGAAGTTGAGTAAGACTCAATGCCCGACCACTGCAGAAGATAGAGAGAAAATGAAAGTCATTCCCTATGCCTCAGCCATAGGTTCTATCATGTATGCAATGCTATGTACCAGACCTGATGTGTGCTTTGCTATAAGTCTAGCAGGGAGGTACCAAAGTAATCCAGGAGTGGATCACTGGATAGCGGTCAAGAACATCCTGAAATACCTAAAAAGGACTAAGGATATGTTTCTCGTTTATGGAGGTGACAAAGAACTCGTCGTAAGTGGTTACGATGATGCTAGCTTTGACACTGATCTGGACGACTCTAAGTCACAAACCGGATACGTATTTATATTGAATGGTGGAGCTGTCAGTTGGTGCAGTTCCAAGCAAAGCATCGTGGCGGGATCTACGTGTGAAGCGGAGTACATAGCTGCTTCGGAAGCAGCAAATGAAAAAGTCTGGATGAAGGAGTTCATATCCGATCTAGGTGTAATACCTAGTGCATTGGGTCCAATGAAAATATTTTGTGACAATACTGGAGCAATTGCCTTAGCGAAGGAATCCAGATTTCACAAGAGAACCAAACACATCAAGAGACGCTTCAACTCCATCCGCGATCAAGTCAAGGAGGGAGCCATAGAGATTTGCAAAATACATACGGATCTGAATGTTGCAGACCCGTTGACTAAGCCTCTTCCACGAGCAAAACATGATCAGCACCAAGACTCCATGGGTGTTAGAATCATCACAATGTAATCTAGATTATTGACTCTAGTGCAAGTGGGAGATTGAAGGAAATATGCCCTAGAGGCAATAAAGTTGTTATTTATATTTCCTTATATCATGATAAATGTTTATTATTCATGCTCGAATTGTATTAACCGGAAACTTGATACATGTGTGAATTCATAGACAAACATTGTGTCCCTAGTATGCCTCTACTAGACTAGCTTGTTAATCAAAGATGGTTAACTTTCCTAACCATGGACATGTGTTTTCATTTGATGAACGGGATCACATCATTAGGAGAATGATGTGATGGACAAGACCCATCCGTTAGCTTAGCATAATGATCGCTAAGTTTTATTGCTATTGCTTTCTTCATGACTTATACATATTCCTTTGACTATAAGATTATGCAACTCCCGAATACCAGAGGAACACCTTGTGTGCTATCAAACATCACAACATAACTGGGTGATTATAAAGAAGCTCTACAGGTGTCTCCGAAGGTGTTTGTTGGGTTGGCATAGATCGAGATTAGGATTTGTCACTCCGAGTATCGGAGAGGTATCTCTGGGCCCTCTCGGTAATGCACATCATGATAAGCCTTGAACGAGTAAAGAGACTTGTCGGTAACGAGATTGAACTAGGTATGAAGATACCGACGATCAAATCCCGGGCAAGTAACATACCGATGACAAAGGGAATGACGTATGTTGTCATTGCGGTTTGACCGATAAAGATCTTCGTAGAATATGTAGGAACCAATATGAGCATCCAGGTTCCGCTGTTGGTTATTGATCGGAGAAATGTCTCGGTCCTGTCTACATAGTTCTCGAACACGTAGGGTCCACACGCTTAACGTTCGATGACGATTTGTATTATGAGTTATGTATTTTGGTGACCGAAGATTGTTCGGAGTCCCGGATGAGATCACGGACATGACGAGGAGTCTCAAAATGGTCGAGAGGTAAATATTGATACATTGGATGATAGTGTTCGGACACCGGAATAGTTTCAGAATGATTCGGATATTTATCGGAGTACCGAGGGGTTACCAAACCCCCCCCCCCCCCGGGGAAAGTAATGGGCCACTATGGGCCATAGGGGAGAGAGAGGGCAGCCCACAAGGGGTGGCGCGCGCCCTCCCATGGGCAGTCCGAATTGCACAACGGGAGGGGGCGCGGCCCCCCTTTCCTTCCCTCTCTCCCTCTCCTCCCCCCTTTCCCCTCCATGAGAAGGAAGGGGGAAACCGACTAGGACTAGGAGTCCTAGTGGGTTTCCCCCCACTTGGCGCGCCCCCTAGGGCCGGCCTCTGCCCTCTCCTCCTTTATATACGGGGGCAAGGGGGCACCCCAAAGCACATCAATTGTTCTCTTAGCCGTGTGCGGTGCCCCGCTCCACAGTTTACTCCTCCGGTCATAGCATCGTAGTGCTTAGGCGAAGTCCTGCGCGAATCACATCACCATCACCGTCACCACTCCATCCTGCTGATGTAACTCTCCCTCGACACTTTGCTGGATCAAGAGTTTGAGGGACGTCATCGAGCTGAACGTATGCAGAACTCGAAGGTGTCGTACGTTCGGTGCTTGATCGGTTGGATCGCGAAGACGTTCGACTACATCAACTGTGTTAAGCTAACGCTTCCGCTTTCGGTCTACGAGGGTACGTGGACACACTCTCCCCCTCTCGTTGATATGCATCTCCTAGATAGATCTTGCGTGATCGTAGGAATTTTTTTGAAATTGCATGCTACATTCCCCAACAGATGCATGCTGGATAGCGGTCGATTTGTGGAGTAATAGTAGTAGATGCAGGCAGGAATCGGTCTACTTGACACGGACGTGATGCCTATATGCATAATCATTGCCTTGGATATCGTCATAACTTTGCCCTTTTCTATCAATTGCTCGACAGTAATTTGTACACCCACCATATGTTTTCTTTCAAGAGAGAAGCCTCTAGTGAAACCTATGGCCCCCGGGTCTATTTTCCATCATATATTTTCAGATCTATAAACCAAAAAACGCAAAAATACCTTGCTGCATTTTATTTGTTTTTATTTTGTTTTATGTTTTTGCAATCTTTTATATCTATCTCTATCTGATCTCACCATTGCAATTGACCGTGAAGGGATTGACAACCCCTTTATCGCGTTGGGTGCAAGTGTTTGATTGTTTGTGCAGGTGCATAGATTGGAGACATGCTGGTACCTTCTACTGGATTGATACCTTGGTTCTCTAACTGAGGGAAATACTTATCTCTACTTTGCTGCATCACCCTTTCCTCTTCAAGGGAAAAACCAACGCAAGCTCAAGATGTAGCACTCGTCGACACCAGGGAGGCTGAATGGCGGGGCTAGAGCCAAATGTCAAGTTTGTGCTTGCTGATGTTGCAAGAGGAGAAAGGTCAGGAAATAAATGTGGTAATACCATAAATGCTAGGATTTCAAATAAGGGGTCTTTGAACCTTGCTGCAATCCGTAAATGCACTAGTAGTGAAACCTTTTTGAAGCGGGTGGATGGGTGCATGGCAAGTTAACTTAACTTACATGGACATGACAGAGATATGAGGGTGTTTGCCAATAGTTTTATATAAAGGGTCAGTGATGGATTAATAATGGCGGTCATTAATTGGAGACGCCACACTGACCATTAACTGGTAATCCAAACCATATAACAGTTACAAAATATAGATAGTCGAATAATTTTCCTCTCAAAAGGGTACATGACTCACAACATGAAACCTGAGTTAGTGAGAAGCCTTGGCCAAAAACAGAAAGACATATAGATTATATCAATCCAATATATCATAGGTACCTTATTATTATGGATAATGATGTCTTGCCATTAACATGAAGTTCTCGAAATCAAATGTTACATTTGAACAAGCAACACAACAACGGAGACTGAAGCAAACATAGATCGAAAAGTTATACATTATTTTTTCCTCCACCACTTTAGCAAGATGAATTGCGCTAGACCATGCCATTCTTCTTCTTGTTGATGACCTCCTGAATGATAGGGCCGAGAGCCTCCATCCTCATTGGTTTGGGCACAAATAAATCAGCACCAACACTCATGAACGCCTCCATGGCATGATCATCGGCAGAAACCCCAACCATCTTCACATCAGTTTCCCCCATAGCACGAATCTTCACAGTTGCCTGTCGAGCAATATAAATATTATATTGTCTATTTTTTGTAAATAAGAGGATTATATTTATATAAATACAAGCCAAATACTTGCATATAAAATGATATAGAATTAAGTACCTCTGGACCAGTCATGATGGGCATATTCTTATTGTACAAAACAATTTCAAACTTTTTCCGCTTAAGGAACAAATCAACAGTTTCCTTCCCATTCAAGGCTAGAGTAACCTCACAGTGAAGTCTGAGCAGAATTGTTGAGAGGACCAACCTACAAACTTCAATATCCTCTACAAGTAGTGCCTTGATAGAGGTGGATCCGTTGGCCTTGAGCTCCATGATCACCTTAACGAATTACAAACACATGAATATATTTTATTCATGATCCATGCATGCCATATTAGTACTTGCAAGCACATTGTTATTCTTGAAAATAAACAACTAGCAAAATCTTAATATATTACTAAACTCATAGTTTAAACATCGCACAACACAAATGAAACAAAATTGTCTATTTCAAATGAAACAATGATAGAGAACGATCGATTGTGCGGTGCATGCAAAGTTTCCCATGTTGATTCCTTTTTCTACGATATATAGGACTGAAAAAACCAATGCGCCTGGATAACATCAACATAGAAAATAAACAATGAACATGCCAGCAATTATACATAAATGCATATAGATGGGTGCTAACAACAACAACAATGATGAAGATATTGATTAAGAAATCAAATTAAAGTGGTTACTTCCACCCTATACTGGTATAGCTCCACCTCTAACATTCTCATGGATGTAAATCGTGGACACTAAAAGCACCAGAATCCTGATGATAAAACTAAAAGCACCAGAAGCCTGATGATAAAACAAGGCAAGGAAACAAATAATGGAACATGTACCTGAAGGTTAGAGCCAGATGGTGTTGGAGGAGATTGGGGATCTTCTTACTCTTCCCACTAGATAGTCTGGTGGTTGGGTGCTGGTATGTCTCGTATGACAAGGTATTTATAGATGGGAAAATGTAAGTGTGGCTAATGGACAACCTATCTCACCGCCTTCACACGCGTAGAAAATCCGCACCGATCTTCGCCCAAGTATAAATGGGGAAATCAATATTGGTCGCAAATATTTTGTTATTAAGGAGTCATGTCCCAACATAAGTATTCTCGATTGATATTTATATGCAACTTAAATGTTTCATATCTAAGGTAATATATTAAACTATATGTCCTCAAGTTACTAGAAGTTTTATGAATTATAGTTACAAAATTTGAATGTTGGCCAATATACTATAGTTAATATTTTATTTTGATAGATACGTTACAACGCATAAACTCACAACACACAGACACACACACTCACTCACCCCTACGAAGGCGCACACATATACCTACCACTGGGAGCAGCTATGTGATGTTGAGTCAATAGATGTTGAGATTGACAATGCCACCATAGGCACTTGATTGTAAAAGTCCAAGTCATAGCATTGAAATAATAATGTCAGAAAGACTGATCTAAATATAGAAAATATTTGAGCACCCATGCGACGTGTAGAACTTGAACCCCGGGTAGGCTTGTTGCCCCAGAAAGTACCTGGCCATCTAAGGGCAACTCCAACACACGACCACAAATGGTTCGACCACGTCCGTTTGCGGCTAAACTAACACAAAATGCGGCCCAACGCATGGGAGCAAATGGACAAATGTCCTTTTTCTGTCCGCTTTCGAACCATTCCCAGTCCAAATTTGAGTCGCGTTTGCATCGAAAAGGACACGGGCGGACGAGCGCGACGCGTGCACTTGTCCTTCCTTGGCCCGCCCGTCGGGGACATGGTCGTCCCTTTTTCTTCTCCCCCTCCACTCCCCCTCGCCCCCACCCCCGCCATAGCCGCCGCCACCATTTTCTCGGCCACCTCGCTGACTCGCAGTCTAGCCCAGCCGACCACAGCATGACGGTCGGATATGTGCCTCTCTCGCCCCGGCACCGGCGGTCAACCACAATATCTGCGGCCACGAGATTTGGCAAACGCGACTACTGGATTTGGCGAATCTGATCGCATGCGACTGCGCCTTGACATGGATTGGCTGGGTACCGGTTCGCACAACAATGGCAACGCCTTCGCGTCGCGTGTAGGTACCGAATCCTCCTCCAGCCGCTCGGATCTATCTCGGCAACGATTCGCCGGCAAAGAAACGGCTGGCCTCCGTCTAGGCTCGGCCCTGGCCCAGCGGCTAGTCGGTTCAGCGAGTAGACGATATTAATTTAGCTGATGTTCTTGCTGGTCATTATGTGATTTTATGCATCTCTAATCAAAATGGAACCAATAAGAAGTTTTGATTATAGATTTAATGGGCAAATGTGAAAGTGCAATCATGCTCTTAATCATATTTTGATGTTGATGACAAAATACATATAGGAGACTAATTATTTTTGCTAAGTGAATACACATGATATTAGTCTCCTTGGCATCATTATGTAGGGATCATGGACACGTCAAACAAGATATGACTCAAGAAGATGACAACAAGAGAAGAAGCTTAGACTCTCTTATATAAATTTTGAGTTACAATGATGACGCACTATTAAGAGGGGATCCAAGTGGCATGTTCAAGATTTGCTCAAGTGTCAACATCATGTCACTATCATACTACAGGTACTGTAACGCCCCTATAATTAAGCTATAGTGATTTCACCCTAATGATGACATGCCATCTTATTTTGCTAAGCTTATTGCCCCTTGATAAAAAATCAAACTCAAATTCAAATTCAAATTCAAATTGCAAGTCAAATTATTATTTCTTCAAATAGTAAAACAAAAATGTTGGTGTTGTTGCAAATATTCACTAAGTAATTGTCATGAAGAAACCAACATCATTTGAAATATTTAAATGCGCTTAATACCATTCAAACGAAACCATCAACATTAAATTGATCCATTTGAATTTTAAAAATATTTAAAAATTTCAAAATAAATTGAAACTTGGTGGGCTAGCCCAAAACATTGCCTACTATTTATGTGACAAGTTTCATCTACAACTAAAATCATTTGGTGTAATATCAGTAAAGCTAGCTATCGCTATAGTAACTGAATGTTACTGTAGCAGTGCAGCATAGTAGCAGCAACTGCGGCGGCACAGCGGGCAGGGCTGCGGGACAGTGGCCGCGGGGTAGTAGGGCGGCGAGCACGGGCGGCAGCGACGCGGGGAGGCATCGGCGCGAGCAACAGCAGGCCGGGGAACGCGGGACGCGCGACGTCGGGCAGTAGCAGAGGCCGCTGGGAGCACCAGGCGCGTCGATGGCTGCGGCCTTGAGCAGCATTCGTAGCAAGGCAGCAGCGGTAGTCGCGCAGCAGAGCAGCAGTGGCAGTTAGCAGGCTCAGGGGGTCGTGGCGGCGGGCGGCTGCAGACGACGCGAGGACGACGCGGGAGCGCGCGTGGGGGTGCGGGGAGGGGGCCAGAGACGTGCGGCAAGCGCGTGCTCGGGCGCAGTAGAAGGCAGCGCACGGGGCAAGCAGAGGAGGCAGTGGCAGCAACTCGAGTCAGGGGGGGCGGAGAGCGTGGCCGGGCGCGCAGAGGCGCGAGCGAAGGCAGCGGGCGCGGCGACCGCGAGCTCCTCGGGAGCTCGGGCGTGAAGGCTGGGGTGACCTACGGCGTGCAAACGAAGGGGCAGGACAAAGGGGTTCGACGGATGGCTCACCGAGATCCCGTAGGGGTGCAAAGGCGTGCTTGGGGAGGATCAACGGCGCCGGAGTCAGTGATGAACGGTGACGTCCAAAGGAGGAAGGAGAGCTCGATCCCCGCAGTGTGGGGCTCTTCGGCTTGGTCTCATGGGTCCAGGCGACGAAGCAAACCATGGCGGGGCGGAGGGACATGTCCTCAGGCGTCGAGGAGTGTAACCACGCCGGCGAGGGCAACCATGGCGATGACAGCGTCGGGCACGGTTGGATCTGGAAGAGGGGGGTGTAGCGAGAGGGAGAGAGAGGATGAGGGGGAGCGCGAGGTTAAGTGGGGAGGGGATGAGGGGAGCCCGATGCGTCGGGGATCTTATCCCCTCGCCGACGACGCCGGCGAGCAGATCGGGTGGCGACCGCTCGCTCGCCCCGAGTCGGACGAACAGTGAGCGGGGGAGGGAGGGGTAGGTGGGCCGGCCTGGTCGGTAATGGCAGCTGGGCCAAGAGGCCCAGGGTGATAGAGGGAGGTTTTGTTTTGCTTTTATTTTTTTATTTTGCTTTTATTTTATTTGTCTCTGTTTTCAACTTAGTTCGTTTTTATTTTTAGTTTTATAAAATCTAATACTAGCCCCCAATTTAGTATAAATAAATATGCCACTGCCACAATTAGTTTGAGATTTAAATAAAACAGTTTGGTATTTTTATAATTCAAGAAGCAACTAATTTATTATCTACGCCATTGTTTTGATTAATTTAGGGCATTAAAACACTTTATAAAAATATTGGTTCACCACCATAATTAGTTATGGAATATTGGCCACACTTTGAACATTTTAGTTTGCATGATTGAGAAATTTGAATTTTTTACTTTAACTTTGGATTTGAATTTGAATTGCGATATGGATCGAGTGAGGATTTAGCAACAGTGAAAATGATGACATGGCACCATTAACACGGGATTACTATAGCTTAAATATCCGGGCGTCACAACTTGAGCTAGTCTTCACTACTAGGGAAAAGCCTAGCAGTAGCGCGGGTTAAATGCTTAGCAGTAGCGCGGGTGGCCGCGCTACTGATACGGCGCCACAACTAACTCTTATCAGTAGCGCGGTTTGACCCGCGCTACTGCTATCGAGGGATAGCAGCAGCGTCGGTCTCCAACACGCGCTGCTGCTAATAGCTGTAATGCCCTTGAACAAAGAGCGCTATTGCTAAGAACTCGCTGCTGCGAAAGCCATACCCCGCGCTACTGTTATTAGTTTCTGAATTTTTTTTGTGCTCCATATTTTGTGCTGCTGAATTTTGTTTAGGGCTTTATAGAATAATCTCTAGCATATCATACACATACAAATGTAATCATATCATATACATACAAATAGTCTCATCAAATCATGTCATCATCATAATCAATGTTGGGGATATCGCTTATCGGGAACTTATGGGTCGACCCAAGAAAAGGGGTAAATCGGCCAGTTTATCGGCATATCGGCCGATTTATCGCCATATCGGCCGATTTATCGGTCGATTTATCTTATCGGTCAGACAGCGATAAGCGATAAATCGGCCGATTTATCGGCATATCGGAAGATATCTTGAACAATGATCATAATCATCATCCAACACAAAGTGGTCTCTCGTCATCATCTCAAAAATAGTGATACAAGTCTCGAATACTTGCAACTACATCGTCATCCATCTAAACAATGATATACGCGAGAAGAGCTATCACTATGAGTGAGAGCGGAACTATGTAGTACATGTTGCGGCGGTTACGAGTCCTCTCTCGTGCTAGCGTGAACCTCAAGTAACTAGCTTCTGCTTCTTTTCTGCTTTTGAAGCCTTTATGGCTGGCGCCCAAGACCCCATCCACTTGCGCCTGACAGTCAGGCCACTCGCCGTACACTCCCGGAACCTTCCCTTTGTACACTACATAGCACTGCTTCTTCGCCATCAAGAATCTAGGTACCTGTTAGAGATGCATCTTCATCAAGATAATGTACAATCATATGCAACAAAATATACTAGAGCAACACGAAAAAGAAAGGGTTAGCAACTAGATGCAACATATAGTACGCAAACTAATTAACTAGAGGTACGCAGGTCATCGTACCCAAACTAACAAAGTAGCGTTACGCAAGTTCGGCAGGGACCGTGGACACCACAAAGTTTCATCGCTACAGAAAGTATACAGATCAACCGACACATATCATCATCATCGGCATCGTAAATCACTAGAAGTTCCATCCTTCCATATCATCAAGGATGGACCCTAGCTTCTTGAATGGCGTGAGGTCCTGACGTTGCATGCCTATTCGAGTTCGGACATCAGCTCGCGATATAGGGCCGTGGTGGAACATCCCCTTCTCATCGACGACTTCTTTCATGATGATCGTCGCAATGTCCCTCTGGATGCGAAAGAAGTCATCTCTAAGTTTATAATCCGCTTCTCCATGAGATTCTACCCACTTGCGGATATGTTCATCATTTCTGCTTGTCATGCGAATCTTTTGGTGATCCGTTCTGAACTCCATCATGAGATGGAGGAGGTAGAATCCATCATTCTTGCTTGGTTTTGGGACATGGATGAAGCAGAAGTTAGTTTTATGCAAGAAACCCAACTTCTTGTTTCTTTGTTTCCTGATCTGCAGGTGGCCACCCCTAATGCTGAAGCCTTGGAGAGCATCATCTAGAATATTCATTATGTGGGTGTAGTCCTTCTTCTCGTAGTTTCTGGTAGGGTCGAAATACACGGCGTGGGAGACTCGCGGGTAAAGAACGATAAGGACGGCGCGCCCGTTGCTGCGGGGAAAAAACACAAATTATTCTCCATATGAGCGAGAAGGAATGATTGAAATGTACAAAAGGGTTGTCCGGCACTGACTTACTTTGGATGATAAGGCAGGAGGACAATTTCCTGGTCCTTATTCTGTACCATGAAGTTTTGGAGGTACTCCCTAGCAGTTTCACGCTCAAAGTCGCCGAGACTCAAGAAGGACTCGTGCATGTAGTATGGATCCGCCACATAGATTTGCGAGACTTCTTCTCTCTTCATGACGGAGTTCATATGTAGCGCAAAAAGGCGGAGGATTGTAAAATCGAGCCGCCTTGTCAGAAACATCTCGAAGATATGGTCAAACCGCAGGAAGAACACCTCCGCGGGTCATGTGTCGACATAGCACTTCCCCTCAGGCACACGAGCCGCGTATGTCGGATATCCTGGATCCTTCGAGGCTAGTAGGCTTTTCTCAATCGACAGCACATGGTCGTGCAGTCTCCTGAGATCCCCTGATAGTGCCTCCAGCGGTTTCGGCGGTAGCATCGGCTCGCCCGTGACATGGAACATGGCCGCACCTTTGACGGGTACACGCTCTTCAAAATCCTCCGTTTGGCTGCTATGTGCTCTGGCTTGTTTGTAGGCAGCTGAGCCTATCTTCCCCGGTCTCTTCCTCTCCTTTTTCTTGGGCTGACCTTCCAGACCCTTCCTTAACCCCTGCCCCAGTGTTGCCGGGCTAAGCACTGTACGACCCCCAGCTAGTTGAGCCTGTGTTGAGGCAGCATCTTCAGGCATGTCCTGTGAGGATTTCATGAAGAGAGACTTCTTGCAATCCCTGCTAGGACGTTCCTGCCCGGGCAAATCATCCATATCCTCATCAGCATGCTGATAGCCCGATTCGTCATATGGCTAACTCATCATATCTAAGTCACTGTCATAGGCACCTGTATTGAGGAAACTCATTGGGTCCTCCACCTCCATCTCATGATCCATTCTTTGTTCTACGGGGGCAATTACATCAGCCACTATTGTACCCCCTTCATCACGTCGTCCACCGTTCTCACCTGGCACTACAGGTGCTGGTAATTGCGTAGGTGGGGTGGTGGTCTCCATACATGCTTGTTGATGTGTGGTTAGTGGTGTGCTCTCGGCCGGCTCCAGACAAAGAAGATTCTTCGGCCATAGTAGCACCCAACCCTTGCAGCTTCCAATCCACAGCGGGGTCTCGTCGTCCTCTCCCCCTAGCTGTACTGGAGGAGGAAAATCCTCGTGCCCCGATTTCACACTCGACAAGGTAACCCTGAAGTGCCCACCAGACATCGGCTGGTTGTGGAACGTGAGTTCCAACGGCTTCGTTATCACCCCCTTTCGCACATCCACCTTCTGGCCTTTGATCAAGTAGAGTACGGTGCACGGGGTTTCGTCGGCCTGCAAACACATGTCTGCGGCGTAAAACATCCGAAAGGCAACGAAAATGGATTATTCTAGATATATATGTTGGTGCGACATTTAATTACCGTGAGGGCGTCGAGCTCAGCCAAAGACGAAGGCCCACCTAGCGCGCCAGAGACTAAGGACGGTGTCGTGGAATTGTCACGGCAGATGTCCTAGCATGAGGACTTAGGTGTGGAGCCATCGTGACGAGGTTAGCTTGAAGGGGTTAAAACGGGACAAGGGACACAGAGTTTACCCAGGTTCGGCCCCTCTCAACGAGGTAAAGGCCTACTCATTCTTTAGGTTGTATTGCTTGGGTTTTGATTACCAGGGAGCGAATAGGCTTGACCTAGTTCTTGACTTGTTCTTTCTTGCCCTAACCCGCCGCCGGGTCTCCCGTTTATATACACATGCTGATGCCCGGTGGCTTACAGAGTCCCGGCCGGCTCATACACAACGTGTCTGGCTTGGTGACAGAACTACATTTTCCTTAACGTACAAGTTAAACATATGGCGGTTTACGCTCTCGGGCCTCAAGTCTCCTCTGGGTCTTGGGCCTTCAGTAAGCTTGGTTCGTGAACCGCCATCTCTTCTTGGGCCTCTTCATTATGAACCGCCAGTGGCATGACCCGGCCCCTCCTGGGTGGGTCATACCCAATAGTTATATTCCCAACATTAGGCCCCAGGTTGATGTGAACTTCTTCATATCAATCTTCAACACTTAGAAAACAATCCTTCCTCAACTGTCCTCACGGGATCTTATAACCCGCCGTGACGTCATCTCCTAAAATTGCGGTAACCCACCGTGATGTCATCTCACATTAATATCACACGAGGCCCAAATCTTAATATATCGTCACTTTAATGAATCTCCGAAAATCGAGGCGTCTATGCTGTCACATATCCATTTATCAATCTCCTCGATTCCCGCGCATGCCACTTATCCTTTCTGCCTTATAAATAGGGCCAGGGGTCCCTTTCACTTCCCCCCTTGCCTCCTTGTCTTCATCCTCTTCCTCACGATGCTTCCACGTGCCCGAGCTCCACCACCGACCTCGCGAACTGCCTCAACTCCGGACGCTGCATCGACCTGAACGCACCAGAGCACCGCCGCGCGCCTTCGCTGTCCAACAGCTCCGGTAAGTTCTCCTCTTTCCTCACCACAGATCGCCATTAGGGTTTGCTCGAGTTCATCAGAGTTCTTCCCTAGATCCTGTAGTTTTTGATCCAAGTGTAGTACCAATCTTGTGCGGTAGCAGTTTGGCACTTGTTTTTAATATCTAAACGCCTCCCTTCCATAGAAGATCTCATCTGAGCCTGTGAACTATCTTGCTGCCGCCACTTTATTTTTAGAATTTTTCTTCATTATCTGAACTACTGTAGATCCAAAATTATAACATCGATCTGTGAAAACTGTTTGCCAACACTTAGCAATTTTTCCACTTCACAGATTTGAAAATCGACAACTGTGCGGGCGGCTTAACTCATAAACCGTAATCCGCCAAGTACCATTAGTCCCCTTTTAAGCCGCCAATATGAATATCTGCATATTTCAAATGTTCATCTTCTGGCTTAACATAGTAACATTTCACCTTTGAATCCATGATCCGGTTAAATAATAGGATCATAAGCCGGTAATGTTTTTGTCTTGTAGGCCTTTTTCCTAAAAAATGGTCAAGACCGTCACTGGCTGCAACTGGGTCGTTTCCCGGGTCACCGAGGAAGACTTGAGAGAATATGTTCAGACTGGCATTTTAGCCAAAAAAGAAGTCATCCGCTGGAGGGTCCCAGGCAATGAGACTCGTCCTGAGCCCAAGGACGGTGAAGTCATTGTTTTTACTAATCACATAAACCGGGGCTTCAGCCCTCCTGGCTCAAAATTCTTCCGTGATGTGTTGCATTTCTTCAAACTCCATCCACAAGATATCGGCCCAAACTCCGTCTCAAACATCTGCAACTTTCAAGTGTTCTGTGAGGTGTACCTTCAAACTATTCAGAGAGTTTTACTACTTGAACCGACAAAATGAATTCACTGATGGGCCTAGTTTGGAGCTAGGCGGCATATCTATACAGCGCCGGAAAGAAGCCACCTTCCCAGCTGCCACTCTTCCCAGTCACCCCAAAGACTGGAACCAGACTTGGTTTTATTGTCAAGATACTTCACCGGAAGGAGAAAACCCCTTGCCGGGTTATCACGCCAGCTGGCTTAGCAGCAGACATCATCTTCCAGACTGTATCAGCACAGCAGAGTGGAAGAAATATGTGCCAGTTTTTGCAAAGATCCGGGCCTTGATGGCCAACGGCTTGACCGGAATTGATCTAGTTCGCTGTTGGGTCGCCTGGAGAGTCCTGCCTCTAAGCCGCCGGCCCGGCTTAATGTGCGAGTATACCGGCGAGCTAACAGATCCTCAGCGCCACTGTCAGATCGAAATAACGGAGGAAGACATCAATAACATGACCAAGACTCCGCTGAATAAGAGCTTGGCGGATTGCAGTCAAGTCAGTCTGAGTCCTTTCTGCACTCTGAATAAGCCGCCAGCTGTAAGTTTTGAATCAATCTCATATTTGACTCATATTTTGATTTGTACGGCCTGTTCATACTCACTCAAATGTTTACAGGCCGATTCACCCTTTTGGACCAAGAAGCTTCAGGATAAGCCAAAGAAACCCTAGACGAAGACCAAGGCTAAAAAGCCTGCTAAGAAGAAAACTAATGCCACCGAGTTATTCAACTTGGATGAAAATGATGATGATGATGAGTCGGAGGTAAAACTTGATTCCCTTGGCTCATTTTTTGTACATCTTGTTGACAGTGACCATTATCAGGATGATGCGGAAGCTAGCCGTGCAGATGATGACAAGGTAATTATCCTTTCCTCTGGCTCAGAACCTCTGCCAACACAGAAAACTTGACAAGCAAGCCGGAAAGTAAGATTTTCTCACCCTTTAGCTTACTTGGATCCCAACTTTCTTTTGAAGAAGCAACAACACGAAGCTCGCCGCACAACCCGGCACAGCGGCGGTGGAGATTTATCCTCCGGCTTACCGAATACCCCAGCACCTCGCAAACATCGACCGGAGGGTTCAAAACTTTCTGACTTAGGTTATCCCAAGGCAGGTTTTTTCCGTCAACCTCTTAATCCGTCTGATTCAAACTATCAGGGAACATCTCACTCCTCCTCCGGCGACTCAACGGGAACTCAAATCCTGGCCTTCAAGAACGTGCCTGGGTAAGGGTGCATTCAATCAGTCGAAACTTCCTGCTTAATCAATATGCTGACATCTTTGTATTTCATTTTCTAGTGGTATGGCCAATCCCAGCAAGAAGGCGAAATTGAACAAGCCGGCTGAAGAGTCCAACCCTTCTGAGCTGGAAAAACAATTGCCAGATACCTCTTATCCAACCGCGGAGGCCACCATTGATGACCCGCCACCAGAAGAGCACGACGTTACCATCGATCGTATGGACGTTGAACCGGTCATCCCTAATCCGCCTAGTCCCATCAAGCCTACTGAAGAGAAGGCTGACGATGTCGTCGTCACCGGGTTTGGTTATACAGCGCCGGGTAACCCCACTGTCTTATCCAAGAACAGCACCAAGGAAGAAATTACTGCTACTGATAAAGGCAAGTGGAAGGTAGACTTAGAAAGCTACGCCCAATTTGGTGCTCAAGAAATCCATTCCGGTTATTTGAACCATTTATATACCAGCCGTGATTTTGAAGCCGGCTTGGTCAATCTGATGAAGGAACGTTATGAGGTAATTCAATCAACTCTTCCTCATAAGTATATTGCTATCAGCCGCCAAGTCTATAGAGTATGATAGGATTGAATACTCTGTAGACTTTCGAATAGTCGTAAAAATAGAAGAATATCATCACTAGTAGCCCCCAAGGGCCGGCTTAACTATTATGTTAAGCCGGGACTTCAATTAGCAGTAATCAACTGTGCACCTGTAGCCCCCAAGGACCGGCTTAATAAACATGAATAAACCGGGACTTATCACCATGCTTGAAACCAATATCCCAACATGTAGTCTTTATGAACCGGATCATGTCATTTTGTTCGGGTCATTAGATAAATTTGTCTTAAAAAAGAGCAATAGGCATTAGCCCCCAAGTGCCAAGGAAAATACTTGTATTGTGCTTGGGACTTCAAAAATAATCATGATCATAATACCTTCCATGTTTGTTCATGCCACAGGCCGAACTGACTGAGAAGGATTCGCAGCTCAACGATCTGAGGGCCAACGTTAAAACTCAGCAATCCGAGACATCCAAGGCCAAATCAGAACTAAAGACTACTTTGGAAAACATTGAGCAGCTTAAGCAAAGCTTCAATGCTGATAAAACCGGCTGGGAGACCGAGAAGGCGGCTCTATTGAAGAGAGCAGAGGATGCTGAAGCCGCGCTTAAACCGGTGACTGACGAGTTGTCCGGTTTAAGGCAACAGATCAATAACATGTCATCAGCCATCTTTGGTAAGTAGTAAACATGACTCTGGACATCCCAATAAACATATTATAAACATCTGCCGGCTTATTAACAATTTTACTGATACAGGCTCCTGGAGCATCAAGTTGGGCTCAGATATGCGCGTCACGCTTAAGGCTGTCTATACTCTTGTAGAACAACTATATACCAGTGCTCAACGGACCATTGCTGCTGCAATTCATAAGAAACAGCCGCCCACCCTCATCAAGGAAACATTGGAAAAGTTGTCAGTGCTGCCCCAAAGGATTGAAGAGTTGAAGCGAGCCTCTGCCAGAGCAGGTGCTTTGAGTGCTTTAAGCCGGGCAAAGGCGTGGCAAGCAGATCTTGATCCGGAAGACTTGACCAATGGTTGCCCAAGTGTAAAAGAGGATGGGTCACCGTTCAGTGCTGATGACTTTGCAGAAATAGCAAGAGCAATGCGTCCATTAGCAACCCGGCTGGCTGAAGAGACCAATCTATCCCAATACCAGGCAGCTTATGATGCCGACAATAAGAGGATGAAGGCGCCAGTTCATTCAGAGGTGGATCTGATCCCACCGAAGCGTAAGCATACCTTCGCTCCTGACATTGATCCATCCAACCTTATTGATGATGAAGCTGTGTTTAGAGCTTTGACCGGTATCAACTGGTCTACGCCTGACTTCCAGCAAATGGATAATCAAGGAGCTGCAGACGAAGAAGCGCAGGATGACCCGGAGGCTACAACCCGCCAAGAAAAAAAATCTGAATTCATGAGCCGGTGCTAGTCATAGCGTTCTGACGCTATATATTAAAAACACTTGTCCTTTTGGGCCTTCAGATGCCTTGTAATAGGCTAGTTTAAACAATTCTGCTCTGTCACGCCATCGTGCGTGTTTTATTTGCATAACACTGCTGATTCATTGTTTAAAGATCTGCCACTTATGCTTTATAGCACCATCAATGACGCAAGGCAGTTTAATCATTTGTTCCTGCCCATAAACAGATAAGAAGTGCCCTGGCGGTTTACCCCAGGGCGGGTGACAACACCCCTTTATAAAAACCACTGATGACTAAATAGTTCATGATCAGGGCCGGCTTATCAAAACCTTATATAATAATAAAATAAACATCATACCTGTGATGTTTAGGCATACTGCCGGCTTATCATGCCAGCAAGGGTAACAGCCCAGACAGAACACAATGGCCTATGCAATTTTATTCATACTGCAGGCTTATCACGCCATATGCAGTAAGGGGTAATATCCCAGAACTTAAAGCACAATACTCAAGCAGATAATCATCATACACTGGCGACTTAAAGTCCAAAGCCAGACCGGGTTAATAAACTCTGGATAAGCTCATACATAAACCATAAGGCAATCATAGCCCTCATCGGTTTTCAACCATGTATTAACATATCACAACAGATGAACCTCAAAAAATGTTCAAATCAAATATAAATAAAAAAACAAGGCTTTCATAGGCTGCCAAGCCTCAAAATCAAGTGTTGTTCAAGGGCCGCACAGCCGCTGAGTTAAACCTTCATTCAAACCTTGTAAGCCGGGCCTCACATGACCAATCGCCGTTTTAACCTTGACAAGTTCAGGGTCTATAAGATTGACTGTCAAGAGTACGGCAAGTCATTCCAGGATTACCTGGGCGGAGTGGCACACTTACAAAGGCAGGATAACCCGAATTTTTTGGTGACTACACCTAGCGTCCAAGCCTATTACAAGGGTCAACAAAGCTCTGTCCATTAACAAAGAGCCCCCAAGTAATATTTCATTCCAGGCGTATAAGCCGGATCAACTGGGTAGTCATAGCTATGCTCAATGAGCAGGAAGCCCCCAAGTGATTAAATGAAGTAATAATAGACTCATATTCTTAGAAATGAAACGACAGAGGCCCTGAATTCATGGATGCTGGCTTTATTATATTCATCATAATATATACATTGACAAAGTATGTACATCATAAGAACCGGTGGCTCAGGTGTAATAAGGCCGAAGATGAGCAATATTCCACGGCCGGCGGGTCTCCTCCTCCGACGTGCGTGAGTCCTTGTGGTCTCAAACATCGATAAGGTAGTATGACCCGTTGTTCAGATTTTCCTTCATCCAGTTGATGATAGCCGGGACCAAGTTAGTAGCGAAATCATTTCTGCAGGCATTTACGGCTGCATCGACTGCCTGCTGTAGCAACTCATTTTTCTCCTCGGCTGCTTTTTTCGCGTCCTCAGCTGCTTTTTTCTCGAACGCAAGCTTCACCTTCTCGTCGATGTCCGCCTGACTAAACTTCTTTTTCTGCTTCTTGGCCTCCGGGCCCTCGTTGTAAAACACCTTCCACGTGGCGCCGTCTCCGGCGCCGTGCACACGTCCATATTGCGGCCGCTGGCCCAAAGGGAGTCCCTTAAGTTTGTTCAAGGCCCGGTTGAGAGGGGTGTCCCACTTGGGCCTCATCGGCGAAGTAGGGCTTTCGGCTGCAAGCTGGTGTTGCTTCTCCTGCAGAAAGAACGTGAACCGTTTATGAATGTGTAGTCGACTTGATCAGGAGCCAAATGTAAAGTGGTAAAAGAATAATTACCAGT
Source organism: Thinopyrum elongatum (assembly GCA_011799875.1). Taxonomy (NCBI): domain Eukaryota; kingdom Viridiplantae; phylum Streptophyta; class Magnoliopsida; order Poales; family Poaceae; genus Thinopyrum; species Thinopyrum elongatum. The sequence continues at coordinate 72,276,400 of CM022298.1, read as the reverse complement.
ATTCTAATCAATCTCCACGTGATTTGGTCCATGTAAAAAACCTTCTTTTCCTTGTCCCACTTGTAGCGGGCCCTGATGAAGTCACGCTCCAAGGGGTTGGTGAACTTTGCGAAGGGGTCTGGGAGACCAGCGGCTTCACGTTCCGCGTCCTCCTTATCCCATATGGGCCTTTTACCAAGGTAGCCACGGCTTCTGAGGTGATGCTTCCCCGTGTTCCTTTGCTAAAGGCTCTTGAATTTCGCAGCCTTAGCCTTGCCTGCCTCAGTAGCGCAAGTGTCCTTGAACTTTTCAAACTCCTCTTCCATAAGTGTCGGATTTTCCTCTAGAATCTTGGACAGGGGTTCCTCAGCCTCAATAGCTCGTTTCACCCTCCCTTTCCAGGAGGCCAAATCATTGCTGAACATGCCCATGGCATGATTGTTAATCTTTTTCATCTTCGGATCATCCCACGGTTGTTCTATGCTATCATCCCGGTCGGGGAACTTGAATCTCTTGTGCAACTTCATCAGGAGCAACTGCCTCAAATGTTCTTTACTCCTTAAGTCATCGTCGTTGATGCTCGTGCATTCCCGTAGGATGCATCCTACTTGGTTCCCATAGCACTTGCGAGGTTCTTCTGGCTCTAATGGCTCAAACTTGCCAGGTGCCATCTTTGTGATCACCAGTCGCCCAATGCCGATTTTATTAGGCTTTCGTATCATCTGCTTCTTTTGCTTCTTCTTTTCGGTAGCGGCATCGGCACCGGTACCTTCGCCGCCGGTATCTTCCCCGCCGTTCTCGGCGCCGCCATCGGTGCCGGCACCGTCGGTGTCGATGTCGGCGTCAATACCATCATCGAGGCCGACCTGCAAACCTTGACTGTGCTTAGCAGATAAAGTCGATGTACTGTTGTTCACCCTCATAATCCATCTCGTCTACATCTTGGTCAGAAGGCCCGGTTTCTTCGTTGTTCGACATGTTTCCTTTGATTAAGTCTCCTCGTTTAATTCTAAAACTATAAAAAAAATGAGAAATGACATAAAAAAGATCTATGTTTGCCGGAATGCCATTTCCCAGCAACTCCCCGCACTCGATATGCCTACTTTCTAGCAAAAGTCATGCCAAAATTCATGGAAAATTTTGGCATGACCTTTGCTAAAAAGTGGACATATCGAGCGCCTGAAATTCATTGGAACAGAAATGAATCAACATTCCGGCGAAGCATAGGCCACTCGGATCATTTACCCTGCACATAATCATCATTTTCCAAATATGACATGTCCAAAACATCACATGTCCAAATGTCATGTCCAAATTCCAAATATGACATGTCCAAATCACATGTCCACATATCACATGTCCACTTCAAATTTGCAACTAAAAAATAGCAACAATTGCTTTAACTAAAAAATTTAAATAGCAACAATTGCTTTAACTAATCTATCCACTTCAAATTCTGTTTTTTTAAATAACAACAATTGCTTTAACTAAATTTTTTAAATAGCAACAGTTGCTTTTACTAATCTGTCCTAGGTTTCATACTAATTCTAATTAACTAACTAGCACTATAAAATTTAAATAGCAACAATTGCTTTAACTAAAAAATGCAAGAAACCTATATAATCAATTCTGTTTTTTCTTATACTAAAAAATAGACTCGGGTTCATACTATTTCATACTAACTAGCACTAAATAGCAGAGAAGAGGGGAGGGAAGAGGGCTTACAGAGGGCAGAGAGAGAGAAAGATGTGGTTGGGGGAGACGGCGCAGCACCGAGGCGAGGCGGGGTCGAGGGAGACGGCATGGCACCGAGGGTCGCCGAGGTCGGGGGAGACGGGGGCGAGTGCCGGGGTCGGCGGCGAGCGCCGGGGCGCGGCGAGGGCAGGGCTTCGGCGGCGACGATGGGGGAAGAGAGAGTGGGGATTTGGGGGGAAAAGCAGAGGCGGGAAGAAGCAGAGAGTGGGGATTTGGGGGGTTAAGTCGAGGTAGCAGTAGTGCGTTCCGGAAGAACACGCTATAGCTAACTTAGCTATAGCGCGTTTAGCCAGAAAGCGCTACTGCTATCACACGTAGCTATAGCGTGTTTATCCGGCGCAGGGTATAGTCATGGTAGTGAAATACCGGTTTTCTCTTTCGACATTCTTAGCCCATCTGACACAGAACATCGTCGCGTTGTGCAGTCCAGAGTAGTCAAGCTCCCAGATCTCCTCGACCCTTCCGTAAAATCTCTCAGTTGCGCCGTTGTCGCTGCCGGTCATGCATTCCATCATCACCCCTGAGTTCTGATCATCACTGTCCATATCTTTGGCCTCCTTGTAGAACGTGTATCCGTTGATATCGTATGCCTGATAGGTGACGAGGTTGGGCGAGGGGCCATGTGCTAAGGCGTATATGAGCAATCCGTCCTTAGAGCCCTCTTCCGGGGGATTAGGCAATAATATGCTCTTTGAACCAATGCAGGAAAGTGGAGTTGTGCTCTCTAGTAACTTCGGCATCTGTCCTGCATACCCCCCGGTCACGATACTTCTTTGCGATAATTTCTTTGTGCAGTGCCACGAAAGGATCTACCTCGTCTAGGTGTTGTAGCACTACCAAGTTTGCTCTGTCAAAGTCGTTGCGTCGATCTGAGTATGCCACGTGCAGTTCCCTGCGACCGTTGGTGTGACCTTCTCCTTCGAGCCTCCCATCGTGCTTGTTAACGGGCAAACCAACACCAACACCAGGCGGCTGGTCTGCGCCATATAGAAAATTCTCGTAGAAAGAGATGCACTCTTGTGTCAGATAGCCCTGGACGATGCTTCCATCCGGACGGGACATGTTACGAACGAATCCTTTGATGATCCCATTCATCCTCTCAAATGACATCATGTTGTGCAGGAATGACGGCCCCAGGTCTATTATGTCGTCCACAATATGGACACACAGATGCACCATGAGGTCAAAGAACGCGGGCGGGAAGTACATCTCAAGCTCATTCAGTATCACAACGATCTCTTCCTGTAGCCTTCGGAGCTGCTTCACACTGATCGACTTTCGAGAGATGACATCGAAAAAGCTGTAGAGACCAATAAGCGTGTCACGGACGTGCTTGTCCATTATCCCTCTAAGGGCAACAGGTAGTATCTGCGTCATCATCACATGACAGTCATGGGACTTCATCCCGCTCAACCTTTTCTTGTTTGTGTCTAGATATCTGCTTATCTTGGCATAGTAACCAGAACTAACTTTGACTCCGGTAAGGCACTTAAAGAATTGATCGATCTCAGCTGGACTTAAGGTGAAGCAAGAAGGGGGGCAATAATCCTCTTCCTTTACTTTTTTGCCCTTCTTCTCCCGCGCCTCTGTCTCCGTCTCTCTCTCGTCTGACTTTTTACGGGGCGGCATGTGCAGATCTTCCCTGATTTTCAAATCTTGCAAGTCTTTTCTTACCTTCGGCCCATCCTTGGTCTTATCCGGCATGTTCATCAGTGTCATGAGCAAGCTCTCAAGGACATTCTTACAGATATGCATTTGATCAAGGCAATGAGGTGTGTCGAGTTTGTGCCAGTACTCCAAGTCCCAGAACACAGACCTCGTCTTCCATACCTTCAGCAGCGGCTCCGGCGCCTTTTTCATCGTCTTTCCCGGTGCGGGGCACTATTCCTATTTTTTCAACAGCTCATCGATTTTGGCGCCGCTCCGCTTACGTGGAGGTCCTCGATGCTTAGCGTCACCATTGAATAGATCTCCACGGTTTCTCCACGGGTCATCCTCCTTAAGCCATCTTCGATGCCCCATGTACATGATTTTCCCAGACTCGCCATCTTTCCTTGACGTTAGCTGCTGAGACGTCGTATCATCCACGCACCGCGTGCATCCGCAATATCCATGGCACACCTGGCCTGCGACATATCCGTAACCGACATAGTCGTGCACCATCGTGATCAGCGTGGCTCTCATATAGAAATACTCACCTTTGCTGGCATCCCATGTCTTGGCCGGTGTTTTCCATAACGTGTCTAACTCCTCTTGAAGTAGCCCCAGATACAGATTAATATTATTTCCCGGTTGTTTCGGCCCTTGAATCAGCATGCTCATGTGAATGTACTTCGACTTCATGCACAACCAGGGGGGAGGTTGTATATCCATACAAACACGGGCCATGTGCTATGGTTGGTGTTCTGGTTGCCAAACGGATTCATGCCATTGCTACACACGCCGAGCATGATGTTCCTTGCATCACATTCGAAATAGCGATATTCGCCGTTCAACGCTCTCCACTGGCTTCCATGCTTGACGTGTCTCAGCTTCGGATCATCTCCATCGTCGAGCTTCTTCCTCTCCGCGTGCCACCACATGAGCTTTGCTTCCTTGGGATCTACAAAATACCGCTGGAGACGTTGAGTGATCGGTAAGTACCATATAACTTTCTAGGGGGGATTTCTTCCCATTCTTCTTGTATCGAGAAGCATTGCACACCGGACAGCTTGTTTTTTCCGCATGCTCCTTCCGATAAATTATGCAATCGTTGATGCATGCATGGTGTCTAACGTGCGGCAAATCAAGAGGGCACACGATCTTCTTGGCCTCATCCACACTAGTAGGACAAAGATTCCCTGCGGGAAGAACATCCTTTAGGTACTTGAGATGCTCATCGAGGCTAGTGTCGGTCCATTTGTTTTTAGCCTTCGTCTTTAGGAGTTGGAGCGTGAAACTCAAGCGGGTCACCTCAGGATTGCAACCATGATACAATGGAGTGTTCGAGTCTACCACCTGTTGCTGCAGCTTGACCTCCTCTCTAGAAGCAGCTCTCTCAGTACTCGTCTCCTTGCGAAGCAGTGCTTGAACATGAGGGTCCTGCACGATTGAACTTAGTACCGACGAACTCTGCAGCGTGGAGTCCACGTTCTCTCCGCCGCCATGTCCGGCCCCTTCTCCGCCGCCATGTCCGACCCCTTCTCCCCCGCCATGTCCGGCCTCTTCCCCGCCGCCATTATCGATCATCTCTTCGTCTTGCCCCGTGTCGTCATTGCCTGCCCCGTCGGCGTCCTCAACATCATCATCCTCATCTTCAATTATCCACCGAGTATAGCCATCCATGAAACCAGTCATGAGCAGGTGCGCTTCGACACGACCATCATCATAGGGGTCGAGCCAAACTCGTCCTTTGCATCTTCGACACAGACATAAAATCTCTGTCAGGTTATTTTCTTTCATGTCCTGCACCGCCGACCGCAACCACCTGTCCACCATCGTTCCACTGACCATCATGAACACCTGCACGGTAATAATAAATAAATTGATTATAAAAATGCGTGCATGCATCAAAGTCATACAAAAATTTGGCATGACCTTCCCTAAAAATAGGACATATAGAGTTTGCCCGAAATTCGCCGAAATGGAAATAAATCGACATTTCGGCAAAACATAGGCAACTCACAAGCACAATTCGGCGTCAACTCATGCCACACACACAATTTCCATCATATCACCCGATTATGTCATATAGCACACATATACACATATTTCATTCTTGCAAAAGCACAAATTTTTAATCACCTATGTCGAGATCGAGCACACGGTGGAGATGATGATGTAGTAGGGAGATCAAAAGTGGACAAAGCTCTTCTTGACAAGGCTAGATCTAGTTAGGTGTACATAGGTCACTTCACTAAATGCTACATCTACCTAGCTAGCTAGTTTGGGAGGAGACAACTTCAACTAGTGGAGGGGGAAGGAAAAAGAGAAAGGAGATGCATTAATGGAGGTGGTGTAGTTAGCTAGGAGTAATAAAGAGAGAGAAAGGTAGGTAGAAGAAGGAGAGTAATGGAGGGAGAAGTAGTGAGGAAGAAGCAAAGTGAGGGAGAAAGGAGGTGGGAGGTAGGGGAAAGTGAGGAAGAGAGGATGGGGGAGGGGGAGGGGGGAGGGAAAAGGTGGTATATGCTGTGGCTTAGTAGTAGGGCTGGTCGTAAACCGCGCTGCTGCTAATAAGATATCAGCAGCGTGCTTCTGGCACACGCGCTACTGCTAAGCGGGGCTCGCCATGTGGCCAGTTTCAAAATTAGCAGTAGCGTCACCCAAAAAAAGTGCGCTACTACTATTACTTTATCAGTAGCGCGGTTAGCTATAGCGCGCTGCTGCTAAACGTAGGGTGGCGGGAACGGTCGGTCAATTTTAGTAGCAGCGTGGTTCCACCGAGCCGCGCTACTGCTAAGTCAGTAGCAGTAGCACCTGTTTTTTCCCGCGCTACTGCTAATTAGCAGTAGCGCCTCTTCCTATACCGCGCTGCTGCTAAGATTCTGTGTATAAGGTTTTCCCTAGTAGTGCTTAGAGGCATGACTAGGAATACATTTTACCATTTATTTTTCCACACGTGCACATGGGTTTTCCCCAGAGCCTTTATGGATATACGGGCTCGTGAACCACAACAGTTATAGCATGGAACATAAACATAATTATGAGCATGGAGATAAATAATAACATTTATTATTGCATCCAGGGCATATCTCCTACAGACTCCCACTTGCACTAGAGTCAATAATCTAGTTAATGCTAATGCACTTTACACCCATGGCACACTGGTGTAAAATATGCTTTGCATGTGGTATAGCCTGATGTCCAACGGATCTGACGACTTCAGCTCCGTGTGTATCTTTGCATATCCTCATGTTTTCACGCTTTCACAAAATGCATATTTTGTGTGGACTTGGCTTTGTATATATGTGAATCACAGGTCGAACCTTGATTCCTCAGACTGAGCTATGGAGCAACTATCTGCAATAGTGTCCCATTGACCAAAGCCATCTTGGAACCATACTAAGTTCATGAATGAACTATATGATTCAACATTTTCTTTGTCGCTTCGAAAGCGGCAACATACTTCGCCTCTGTTATAGAATTCGCCACAGTAACTTGTTTGGAACAATTTCCAACTAACTGTGCCACCATATTGTGTGTTACACAAAACCCTCAATTTAAATCGAAAATCGCATGGAGAAATGATGAAGATTGTATCGATGTAACATTTTACAACGAACTCTTCATGATCTCCATTTGCGAGAAAACATGTCATCAGTGCTACTCTAGCACTCAATGACCCTTTTCACTGTTGTCCCATGATCAATACTTTTGATCACTTTGGTATCTATACTCGCAACAGCTTGGGAGTATTGGACATATCTAGTTGTTTCACATACAATGGAATACATGATTAATCCAAACACAGAAGTGTGTGGAATCTCCATCATGTATTTTGCTAATCAGTGTTTTGGGACACCGAGTCTTGCAAAAACTCTTTCCATATGACTTCGGCAAGAATCACTCCTTGTCGTTCTTAGTGCTAAACAGTTTTAGCATATTGTCAATATGTATTTTTGCTCAGCCCCATTAGGTAAATCTATTTCCATAGATTATTATGCCTAATATCAAGGCTATTTAGCCCAAGCACTTCATCGAAAAACTATTTTCAAATGAAGTCCTAATTTGTGTCAAGAAATTTATTTCCAATTAACAATGTGTCAAGCACACAAGGTTTTCAGAAATATTATTATGCTCCCACTTACTTTCTTGAAACCACAAGTATCTTCGTTACCCATTGATGAAGTCAAACCCCTTTGACCATTCCATCAAAAACGAAGATTTCAACTCCATTTTGCTCTCTTCTGTCCATTGCTGGAAATCTGAAGTTTGCATACTTACTAGCATCCTCTGGACCGATAAAATACTTTGGATTGTATCACATACAAGTCCTAGGTTGTATTTCCATTTCATGGAAATTCTTTTGTCATCCATGTTTCATATCTCATGTTTGAAATATGTATTAATTGCTAGTTTAACCCGAACCGACTTTAAGCATTGCTACGGTGAGACAATCTCATTGTAGTCAACTCCTTGAACTTGTTATTGCAACAAGTCGAGCTTAATGGATAAAACATTTTTATCCGTTTCAGTTTATAGTCCCATTACAATCCGTTAGACTCTAAGTCTTTCGGAGGGTTTCCCAAGATTTAAATCTTGAATCATTTATGGAAACTATCTCGAATTATATTGGCATTTAGCCAATTCCGGAGTCAGCGCCCATCAAGGCTTCCTTGTGTATCGTAGGTATACTGTTGTCTGACAACAATATCTCATTTGCGCACCTGAGAGGTTTGCACGAGCTTTGCCTACGTTGTCCAGCTGCAAGTTCGAACGAAGTCCATACATCTCATGTAGAGGCTTCCGCATCAGTCGCTGTAGGAAACTCTGGAATTACTTCCAAGGTTCCTTTCCTTTGACCTGATGACGAAGATACTTGTTATCTCGTCGAGTTGCACTGTCCTCCCACTCACCTTTTGCAAGAACCATTCTCTATAAAAGCATACCGTTTTGTGGAAAAATCCTTTGCCTCGATATAGTGGTGGGGGAATACCCAATGACTTGGGATAACTTACAAAGTAGCACTTGTCTGATTTGGAATAGGTTTGTAACCTTTTACACAAGCCCCATATTCCAAATGTTAAGAAAATATATAACATGGTTGGGCGTACCATACCATGCCGTCATTTCAACAGACCTGATGGAGCTCTTTTCAGTGTAAAAGCCGCAGTCTCTAAAGCATTACTCTTTAAAAGTGATAATGGCAAATTTATTTATGTCATCTTTGATCTTACCATGTCATAAATGGTTTGATTACATCTTCACAGACATTCCACTCATAGTGGTGTTCCGGGAGGTGTAAGTTATGAAACTCTTTTCACAACTCATCAGACATTCGCTAAACTTGTAACTCAAATATTCCTTTCTGCAATCAAATTGCAGAAACATAATTTTCTTGTTACAATAACTTCTACTTCATTTTTGAAAGCCTTTCGAATGATTTCAAAAGATCCAGACTTACGTCTCATCAAGTAAATATCCATATATCTACTTGAGTCATTTCTGAAGAGAGATAAATCCACTACTTGCAACAACATTTATTGAACTACGCAGATCAAAATGTATGATCACCAATAAGTTTGTTGCTCGTTCCTTATGTCCTGTGAACGGTATTTCAGTCACTTCACTTTTCGGAGGAAAGTTGCAAGTGTCAGATGATTCAAAATCAAACGACTTCAAAATCCATCATAATGGAATTTTTCCATGCGGGTTTCTCCAATGTGACCAAATGCAGTGCCACACATGTGTGGTATTCTCTTAGTCTTGCGACATTTAGCGTCAGTGTTATGGATGTATCATTTTGCCATCAATATTCATAACATACATCCCATCTTGGATGGAAGCATGGCCCTTCATGTTATTCATAATACTGAACAACAATTGTTCTTTTATGAACAACCCTTTTGCAATAAACATTGTGCAATGGGTTAGAGTGTGTAAAACTCTAAAATGAATCATGAAAGTAAATCCAGAGGTAATGTATTGTTATCAATATTCATAACATACATCTCATTCATAATGAAAGTATGGCCCTTATGTTATTCGTAACATCGAACATGAAAAGTTCTCTTTATGAACAACCTTCTTGCAAGATACCTTATGCAATGGGCTAGAGTGTGTAAAACTCTATAATGAATCATAAAAATAAATACATATGGTAATACACCTATGGAAGGTATAGTAACTTTTACTATGTTCCCAGCACGTATTAAAACCTCATTCTTGGCTAGTCTTTTTAGGCCATAGTAGTTCTTACATCGATTCGCAACAGAATGCAATCGAGCGGGTATCTTTGTGATTAACTCACAATACCCAAGAATTAGTGATTAACATGTTTAATCATAATTCCCAATAACTATATCTTTAACCTGCCTTCTATACAAAAAAAACTTGTATGACATTCATACATGAGCTGGATATTCCAGTCTTCTTTCTTTCTGCCTTTATACTTCTAATAGTTTAACTTTTAGTATTTCTCCTACTCTCAAAAGAAACACCCAACTTAAGAGTGGCGTTTAGCCCTGGACATCCTAGGGGTGAAAGTCTCACTAACACCCTTTGGACATTCCCTTTCTCTTTATGTGGTTGTTTTATTCACCATAATCACATGACAGGCGTTCTTCTGGATCCATCTCCTAACAGTCAAATGCCCAGTAAACACTTTACTAATTTTTTGCAAACAAACATTGCTTTGTTTGTATCTGAAAACGATTTTCAGTTCCATGAATATCACATAACTATCCCAAAACTATCGAAGTTCTGGTCTCATGGAAGCAAACGTATTGCACTTGACTGAAACGGAATTCTAGCTTTTGGATCGAAGGACGAGAGTCACATGATCCATAACATTTGTGGGAGAATACCGAAAGCATGAGATAGGACAACGTCCTTCTCGGCACTCTTGAGGACAATCCTCACATTACGTTACCAACCGTAAAGTTTTAACCAGATATTTAACAGCTTATTCAATTTTAACAGGGAAGGTGGAAACGCGAGCCATTATTCTACAACTATTATGCAAACCACACTAAGACAGAGTTCACAATTAATTGCACTGAGAATTAAACGTGTTAATTCAATAGTGCCCTCCCACTTAAATCAATATCTCTCAAAATTGATTGTGAGTGATACAAGACCCGCATATCAATTATTCGCCATTGGTGTAACACCACTGATGACGAAAATCTCAACCGGTAGGCCAACTTGCCAATCACATCTCTATGCGACTCTTGCTCATCTTTCGATGGGCGTGTTCCGAGCTCATGACGGTCATGCCTGAACGTCAAGACAACCAAGTGATCTCACTGTGTGGTCTCAACTCACCCGCCTCACACATCTCTAATCGTTCGTACCCGTGTGACACGGCGCACCCCGAAAAGATAGGTGCCGTGACGGTGCTACACTTGGGAGAACACTAACTACTTTGATATTTTTGTGAGAGATCACCCTGATAAAAGCGACTACCGTGCAATAAAAAAGGGTGCACCAAAAGGGATAAACATCTCAGGCAATTCATAATAGCATAATATGGTATAACCCTTTCTGATGGAGAAGTCTTGTATTTCTTTGTCTTCGGCATTTGCGTCGGTGTTCACCTTTGCGAAGATTGCCACCACCTTGTCGATGCACTAGATAATATTGCTATCTCTATAGCTAATAAAATAAGTGCATTACTTAAGGTTGACATGCAGGTCATTAAAGTGACAATCATATGGCTCTAGTCATCATGCCGAATCATGACACACAGGTCATGTTAATCAATTTACATCATATAGTCATCTCATACATAATCAAATTATTATGAGCACTGCTATACCACATCACATGCACATGCAAATCCTCCTGGAAAACCAAGTTAGATGCCTCTAATCGGTTCATGCAAAAACTTGTTTTTCGTGGCTTCTATTGTTTCGAAACAAACCGAAGCTACCAACGTCCATCATCAAGTATGATAATTCAAGTCGCTAGATTAACTTTGCGGGGTGTATGAAGCACAAGATAATAAAATCTCGAACCCCATACTCAACTTCGTCATACACATGACCCCCATGCAGATCATATCTGCATTGCCCTTTCGTCTGCGAAACATCCATCTTTCTTTAACTATGGTGGAACCCAAAGAACTGTTAGCACTTCGTTGATCTGTCAATCAGCATACTCAAGAGCAGCATGAAAGGATCGCGGATTGCCAGAACTTTGTGAGATTCCACCATGCTGTCAAGATCAGAATTATGCAAATTCAAGGAATGCAACAGGAACATCGGGTAACAGATTTCAACCGCTACCCGCAAAAATAATTTTTAGTAATAGAACTCATCTACTACCTAATTATATTGTCCAACGCACATACATCTCTATGTATTCTAGATCGCAACCTGCATCTATGCATAGCACGGCTCATGATGCCACTGTAGGGTAACGTAGCAGAAAACAAAAAATTTCCGACCTACGCACCAGCCCAGGACCACTATGGAGACTGCATACTAGGTTTCATCTTTTTCGTTACCGACTAGTAGCACAGCGGAAGTAGAGTCGATGACGATCGGCGGTGCAGATCCCCATAGCTAGGATTTACAGCCTCCCAACTGCGAGGATGTACTCCCTCATCTGCCCCACGGACAGCCCTCCGGGAGGCGGTCAGACAGTCCCTCAGACGGTGTCGCGGACAGCCCTTCGGGAGGCACTCTCAAAACTCGAACGGTCACTCGGACAGCCCTTCGGGAGGACTCACAGAACTCGGACCGTCACTTGGACAGCCCTTCAGGAGGCACTCTCAAAATAGCCCCTCGGGCACAAAGATCGAAACTACGACCTCTCTACGGGGTTGCACACATATGGTGTCATCTATCCGGCAGGGCTTCACCATCCAGAACTAGTTCCTGCCAGAACCCAGACAACCTTTCGGCTCTACGAAACTCTTTTCGTGGGAGGTAGAGAGAAGCCAGACAAGTCTATGGCATGTGTATGAGAGCAAGGATGATCCTTTAGGCAGGCCCCTCCACCCCTATTTATAGGCCAAGCCCAAGGGTGGCTTCTCCAAGAAGCCAAGGGGGAAAATACCAAAAGGCCCTCAAGATGGCTTCTCTAAGAAGCCACCCAAAAAGCACTTTCACTATTCATGATGACATTTTTCAGCGTCCGTTCGAACCAAAAATATTTATGTGGGCCTAGAACATTTCCAGTACCCACTAAAATAATTTTTGACGCGTTTCGGAACAATTCCAGATTAGTGATTTTCATCTGCGAAAAGCAAACAAGAATGCATTTTCACTATTCATGAAGACAATTTTTCATGACCGTTAAATCCAAAAATATTTCTGTGGGTCTTAGAATAATTCTAGTACCCACTAAAATGATTTTGGATTCGTTCCGAAACAATTCCGGATTAGTGAATTTCATCAGCGAAAAGTAACCAAACCGGTTCCGGCAGCTCCGGAATATTTCCGGTTTTTATCCCGGAAAATTCCTAGAAGTTTCCAGAATGATTCTGGCACCCTCCAAGAATTACCAAGCGTGTGCCAAAACCAATTTGACTTCATGGTATACCCTGAAACAACTTTTCAGTTTTACCGAAACTACTTCGTTGTTCTCTCTGCGGAACCTTTTCGGTGTGTCCGAAACTTTTTCGGTGAATTTCTCTCAGACTCCCTGTCTAGTATTCAGCAGATAGATGACCCTTAAGCGTGTGACCCTATAGGTTTGGTGAAGTATAGACATGGCCGAAACTCTTTTCGATCAATGATCAACATCAGAGCCGTGGACACCCATATTGACCCCTATACCCACACGAATGAATATTCGAGTGAACCTCCAGTTGTTGTGTGCTATTCCTATTGCTTCGCGATATGTTACAAATACCCGAGTTGAGACATGTTTTGCATTCCCGTGGATCAACAACTTGTCCACTATGCCAGTTACCTCGTTACCGGTATTGTTCTCTTTTCTCGTTACCGTGTTCCAGCATCCCTGTGATCAAATCGCCCTGTGTCTGGCCAGACGATGATGGATACCGTAACACCGAGAGGGCCCAGAGACATCTCTCCATCGTCGGAGGAGCAAATCCCAATCTTGAGCTATCAAGTTACTTGACATACTTTCCCATGAACCCATAAGCCGCCGTAATAGCCATCCAGTTACGGATGACGTTTAACAAACCCCAAAGTTCATGAATCAAGCATGAAGAAACTCGATACTCTCATGGTCTGAGGAATCATGCAAACATTAACCATCTCTGTGTTATTAACCATTAACTTGTGACGAATGTATCTCATAGCATAACATCAATTCGAGTCGATTGAACACAAATGTTCTTCTAATATTGTGTCCTCAAAGTTGCTGGCATAGACATGCCTATGATTGGGGAAACATAATCATCAGGCAACACTTGAGCTAGTCTTAGAGGCATGACTAGGAATACATTTTACCGTCTATTATTTCACACGTGCACATGGGTTTTCCCCACAGCCTTTATGGATATACGGGCTCGAAAACCACAGCAGTTATAGCATGGAACATAAACATAATTATGAGCATGGAGATAAATAATAACATTTATTATTGCTTCTAGGGCATATCTCCTACACATCCCTACCTGAGGTAATTATGAATACTTGGACCGAGCTGGGGTCTATGTTAAACCTTGGAGATATTACTTCTGGTTTGGGTAACTTGATGAAAAAACTGTAAGAGTGGAGCAGGAAGAAGTTTGGTAATGTTATAAAGGAAATTAACAAACCTCGCTCCCGCCTAGAGGAGCTTATGTCTATGAATGCTGATAGAAAGGACATATGAGAGGAGACCGACCGCATGAACGAGCTGCTATATAGAGAGGAGATGTTGTGGATGCAGCAGTCTTGGATTGCATGGTTGTGGGAAGGAGACCGCAATACTCAGTTTTTTCACCGGAAAGCAGTCTCGCGGGCTCGAAAGAACCGTATTAAGACCCTCATTGATGAGGCAGGGGTTACGCACAAGGATTATGGATCCATGTCGGCCTTGGCTATGGCCTACTTCTCTAAGCTTTTTACTGCTGATACTTCTCTCTGTGTGGATCAAGTTATTAATTTGATAAAAACTCGTGTGACTGACCGCATGAACGATGGCCTGTGCGCAGATTTTTTTGACAAGGAAATAGCTGATGCTCTGTTCCAGATTGTACCACTCAAGGCGCCAGGTCTGGACGGCTTCCCTGCCCGTTTCTTCCAGAGGAACTGGGAAGTTATGAGGGAGCAGGTCACTGCAAGGGTGAAGGAGTTCTTCTGCACAGGGATCATGCCTGAGGGGGTGAACGACACTTCCATTGTTCTCATCCCGAAGGTGGATAACCCGGAGAGGCTTACTGAGTTCCGCCTAATAAGCCTATGCAATGTCATATACAAGGTGGTGGCAAAGTGCCTGGTGAACCGACTGCGACCTATTCTGGATGATATTATCTCACCTGAGCAGAGTGCCTTTGTTCCTGGAAGGATGATCAAAGATAATGCTCTAATTGCCTTTGAGTGTTTCCACTTTATTCAGCAGGAGAAGGATCCTAGTAAGAGCTTCTGTGCATACAAGCTGGACTTATCCAAGGCTTACGATAGGGTGGACTGGATCTCCTTGGAGCGGATGATGAAAAAGATGGGCTTCGCTCGCCCGTGCGTGGACTGGATTATGGCTTGCGTCACTGATGTCTACTACGCAACCTTCTTCTTGTAGACTCGTGTTGGGCCTCCAAGCGCAGAGTTTTGTAGGACAGTAGCAAATTTCCCTCAAGTGGATGACCTAAGGTTTATCAATCCATGGGAGGCGTAGGATGAAGATGGTCTCTCTCAAACAACCCTGCAACCAAATGGCAAAGAGTCTCTTGTGTCCCCAACACACCCAATACAATGGTAAATTGTATAGGTGCACTAGTTCGGCGAAGAGATGGTGATACAAGTGCAATATGGATGGTAGATATAGGTTTTTGTAATCTGAAAATATAAAAACAGCAAGGTAACTAGTAACAAAAGTGAGCGAAAATGGTATTGCAATGCTTCGAAACAAGGCCTAGGGTTCATACTTTCAATAGTGCATGTTCTCTCAACAATGATAACATAGTTAGATCATATAACAATCCCTTAACGTGCAACAAAGAGTCACTCCAAAGTCACTAATAGCGGAGAATAAACGAAGATATTATTGTAGGGTATGAAACCACCTCAAAGTTATTCTTTCTGATCGATCTATTGGGCTATTCCTATAAGTGTCACAAACAACCCTAGAGTTCATACTAAAATAACACCTTAAGACACACATCAACCAAAACCCTAATGTCACCTAGATACTCCAATGTCACCACAAGTATCCGTGGGTTTGATTATACGATATGCATCACACAATCTCAGATTCATCTATTCAAACCAACACAAAGAACTTCAAAGAGTGCCCCAAAGTTTCTACCGGAGAGTCAAGACGAAAACGTGTGCCAACCCCTATGCATAAGTTCACAAGGTCACAGAACCCGCAAGTTGATCACCAAAACATACATCAAGTGGATCACGTGAATATCCCATTGTCACCATAGATAAACACATGCTAGACATACATCAAGTGTTCTCAAATCCTTAAAGACTCAATCCGATAAGATAGCTTCAAAGGGAAAACTTAATTCATTACAAGAAGGTAGAAGTTATTCCATTATGGTGTGAGGGTAAAAAATGGGGAGCAACTATTTAAGGAGTACTCCTTCGGGAGCCCCAGCAAGGGTCACTTGGGGTGGGCTGGGGGCGCGCCACTTGTCGCACTCTCAGCCGCCGCCATGTGTCGCGCTCTACGCGCTCTCTCTATTTTTTTTCGTATGTGTTTTTGGCTTTTAGATGATTTTCTTGATTTTTTTGGCTTTTCGGTTCCCTCCGATTTTTCTTAGGTTTTGGACCAACAAAATTTTCTTTAAAAAAATTGACATGAAAAAATGCATTTCTTTTTTCCCCCTTCTTCAAGAGGTATATATTTACTTCTCGTGGGGGCACAAATTTGTTTATGCGAGAGGCACGGTCATGCCTCTCTCAAAAGGGAAAAACACGTTTCTTTCTTCCACGAGAGCTCGCAAAAAAAAAAGAAAAAACATGTTTTCATTTTTTTCCTACCATGAGAGGCTCGGATTTGCTTCCGCGAGAGGCATGGCCGTGTCTCTCGGAAAAGGAAAAAAATGTGTTATCTTTTTTTCCTTTCGCGAGGGGCATGAATTTACTTCTCGTGGAGGCACGGATTTGCTTCCGTGAAAGGACGGTCGTTTCTCTCGGAAAGGAAAAAAATGTTTTCTTTTTTGTTTCCTTCCACGAGAGGTACAGATTTATTTCTCGCGGAGGCATGGATTTGCTTCCGCGAGGGGCACTGTCGTGCCTTTTGGAAAATAAAAAAGTGCTCCCGGTTCGTTTTTTTCATCCGGATTTTTTCGTGAAAAAAAGATCGTCGAAACCTATCAACATGAGATATATATTTGAAGATCTCAACGTGAGAAATCCGACGGTGAAAACGATTCGAGATTTGGACGCATGGTTTGAGAGGTGGAACATTTTGAATAAACGAATCTACGAAAAAAAGAAAAAATCTCAGGTTGTAAATTTGTAATAAGTGGCGCACATACAGTGCGACATTTGTCTGAAAAGGTAAGAGTGACTTTTGCAAAGAATACTTTTTGATTAGTGAATTCGTAAAAAAATGTCACGGTTCACAAGCAAAACCAGATTGTTGGGGCGGGCCCTGGCCCTTGATGCCCCCTGCCTCTAGCACTGTACATGAGATATCTCTGTTGCTCGATGGTCTAATTAGTCCGGCCTTGCTGACAGAGGGAGGTGGCATGGAGACAGCTGGTTATACGAAGAGGTGGGCAGAAGGCATGCTTGCACTTGGGGCATGACACATCTAGTGAGATTATACTTGCCCGTCTATTGCTAGTTGAAAACTATTTCCAAACCCATGCTCTTTGGTCCTTATAGGTAACTGAGGATTTCTAACAGATCCCTCTCTTGGGAGAGGGTAAAACCCTACAATCAATCATCAAAATTGTCTAGCCGAATGAAAATTTGTAATGTCTTTTGTTATATGCTTTTCTTCCATGGTTGTGCTCGCGCGTTGTTACCTTCTTGGAGACATGGCTTTCAAAGATCTTTTTCGGTAGTTTGTGTGTTGTCATGTCAACAAAGTCCATACCGCTATGGCTTGCTGCCGGTATGGACTTTATTGTAAACCTGACTGCGGCTGAAAAGCCCCTGTGAGCTTAATGGAGATTTTCTTTCACCCCGCAAAAGAAAGAACGATGGTTGGTGTTACTGCTTATTGTTGCGTGTCCTTGGCTGCATCGGCAATTTTTTTTCTTTGATTCTTCTTCCTTCTTTTTTAATAATTTGGTTGTATTTGTCGTTAATGTCTCGACTAGTTCAATTAAAAAGGGCCATTTTACAGTTCCTTTTGTTAATGATTCAATAGTGTTCACGTGGCGAACCAACTTGTGATTGGATGGTTAGGTGGACAGTGGTATTCCCAGCCCACCAGGGTTCAACTCCTGGTGCTCGCATTATTCCTGGATTTATTTCAGGATATCCGGCGATGCACTTTCAATGAGAGGAGACGTTCCCGTCGACGACGAAGCGCCTACGGTGACTTCATAAATCTCAAGATGATATGCCGGCTCAGTCTCTCGAAGGTGCTCATAGGGGTAGGGTGTGCGTGTGTGTGTTCATGTGGGTGAGTGTATGCGCGTATGTATGAGCGCTTGCGTCTGTACTGTGTTTAAAAAAAAAATAGTGTTCACGTGCAAGTCAATTGGTAAGGAAAGAGATATTTTTGAATTTCACACATCCACAAATCAGCCATGCCGTATAAACTACTCCCTTTGTCCCATAATATAGGATGCTATCTATCTATCTATCTATCTATCTATCTACACCTATACTAATTAGGGACTCTCCACAAATTACCACATTAATCAGTAATTAGGAGCCGTTAATCTGGTGGGACCGAATTATAACGGTGTAGATTCATACTTATAATTCTAGGCAAAAAATAAAAAAATACCTCCAAAAACTAGCACGTAATCAAATCTCACGTATCTCTCTCCAACGAGAGAAAAAATTGTATCTCTCTCCAATGAGAGAAAAAAACTCCCACATATCTCACCCAAGACCCAACTGGTGGGACCGAATTATAACGGTGTAGATTCATACTTATAGTTCTAGGCAAAAAATAAAAAAATACCTTCAAAAACTAGCACGTAATCAAATCTCACGTATCTCTCTCCAACGAGAGAAAAAATTCTATCTCTCTCCAACGAGAGAAAAAAACTCCCACATATCTCACCCAAGACCCAACTGTCTCCACCTTTCACGTATCTTCATCTCAAAAAAAGAAAAGTTCACGTATCTCTTCAAAAATCCCTCCCAATCTATCTCTCCAATAAGGAAAAAAAATACATCTAAAAAATCTCTCACGCATCTCTCTCTCCAATGAGAAAAAAAATACTCTCCGTACATATCTCTCCCACAACTCAACTCTCTCAATCTCTCACAAGAGATCTCCCATATTCGACGCGAAAATAATAATCTCTCACGAGAAATCTCCCATATTCGATGTAAAAAAAAATCTCTCATGAGAGGAAGTCTCTGACGCAGAAACGATCCATCCAACCTCTCTCTTAGGGCATGTACAATGGTGCTATCTTAGAAGCGCCACGTAGGATAAATGATGAGGTGGAGGAGAGATAACTCATAAGAAAAGGCTTGTCATATCTTATTTAAGAAAAGACAAGAGATGATCTCTTAGCACAATATGTCTCACCATGTTTTTAGGAATTGCTAGTTATTGAAGATAAGACTAAGAGATGACCCATTGTATACACCTTTTTTTGTCATCTCTAGATTACATGCAAAACTTAAGATAAAACTATCTTATCAACCATTGTACATGTCCTTATCCCCTTCCTTGAAGCTTGAACCCGTGCCCTAATGATGATGAACTAGGGGATTAGAGACTTCCATAACCCGATCATACTACAATCAAGGATGAGGGATGCAGTGGAGAAGGAGGTGCTGAGTCGGATCAAATTGCCGCCATTGTTAGCGATGCTGCAGGGTGAAGGAAGTACATGAGATCAGAGGAAAAAGAACTACCCTCGGCGTCACGCTATCTCCGCCATGGACTTCTCCCGAAGACTTTGCCGCCTCCAACATGCTCCGCTTCCTCAACCCGGCACTGCCTCCTCCATATCCACATCAAATCCAACTTCGGCCAGCACATCACTAGCGTCAAGGCCTGTCCTCTCATGGCCAAGATCTCCACTGCCTTATTTGTGCTAACATCGGCCATGGTGTTGCCGGTGGTTTATTCTCCAATATGGCTTACAATCCTATCTCAACAAATTCGAGATCCCAGGTTCCTTCTGCCAAAAGCTCGATTCAATCCTAACCAATTGTAGATGTATATATTTTTTATGTCTGAAACTTATTAAATATGTTGGCGAGCACACGTTTGAGGCTACATGACAGCGTTAGATCAGTTTAGTTCAATTCAACCTACCCAAATGCTATTGTATGCAGCTAGGGGGGATTGGTTGCAGAGGGGGCAGTGAAAGGAGGATGACCATGCTATGTTACGGGAGAGTGAATAGGGGTGTCTTCCTGCCCTATGAGACAATAGTTTCTCCCTCTCCGATCTGACCAGGTACTTCTTTCTACCTCTTCATAGTCAAATCTGACTGCTTATGAACTCCTCGATTGTACACAGTTGTGTTGCAATAGCTGTTTATTTGATGGAAGATTGGAGCGGGCAGTTTGTCATGAATCATATGGTTTGTTTCTATTCAAACTTACTGAGAAGTATGATATATTTTCCTTTTCGTTCTCATTAGAGGGAACTAAGTCGGACATGAAGAGAGTATCAGTTTGTGGCTATAAGCCTATAATCATGTGATTTATAACACAAGGTGTGTGTATTTAGTTGAGTGGGATGTGTTAATTATCTGGCATCTATTTTTTTGGTTCTAAGATAATTAGTATAATCGGTTGACATATGAGATGCCTTAGGCCGCCTGACACTGACATTATACTACAACATACTAGCAGTATAAGAAATTACAAGAAGTAAATACCATTGAAACGATTGTTGCTTTTTTTGGGCTGGAAATACGTGAGATATATTAAGCAATAAGAGGGTAAGGAATGATGGTTGCTGATAACTATACATTTTTATGGATATTCATCTACCTGGATGACCTTCAAGCATGAATGGTAGATACCTTCAAGCACAAATAGTTGAATTCTTACCATAGTATAAAATCGTGGGCGAACAGAAATTGCGGCAGAGATTTTAGCCGCGATGAGTAAGGAAGGAATGGCGCAATCTCCGGCGATAGCGCCACGATCTCTGGCGATTTCCCATGCCATGCAGATCGCGCATCCGTTTCAGATCCGTGATAGCGTCGCAATAGAGGCAGTTTCACCCGAGATTTTAAACTATGATTCTTATAGTACATAAATGATATTGTTTGCCAATGATTATTTCTTATGTAGTTTTCCTTTCCTGAATCTGTATCTTTGTGTCATAGTATATCTGTCCATGAGAATGATACTCAGAAAATCCATCTGTAACATGCATGGCATAATCTTATCATTGTATCCTAACACACGACAGTTAAACTGTAGCAACATAGAAACAGGGATGGGCAAATCAGCTTAATTACAGTGGATGGACAAAAGAGCATTGGATTATTGTTGCAGAGAGCTAGCTCTTGCCGCACTATCATCTATCTCTATAGCTTTCAAGGAACAGTAGTTGTACGATTGTATGTGATTGGTACAACATAATTGACAATCTTTGTTTATCACCATCTTAATTTCAGGATGAATTGGAGAAGGGAGTCTGTACTATGTTTTCTAATCTGTCACAGTCAATGTATATTTCTGGTATTGACGTACAGTTATTAAGGATGTTTTATTTTCCAGATATTCTGCTAATGATAGGAAGCACGGTTGAAAATTGCTCTAACTGGAGTCGTGTGCTTTGTAACTGAAGACTAGAGACTGGTCACTGGTGTCACGGCGACTTGCAGCCACTCCTGATGGTCCTACTACCCAGCTTCCACTCTCTCGAGTTTTGTTATTTTCATATTAACACTGCCATTGGGGTCAATCTATGTTGTTTACTGATCTGATCAAGTTGTTGCTAGGATTCCATGTTTCCTACATTGTATTATACTGATCATGAGTAATTCTACATACATTGTATTATACTGATCATTAGTAATTCTACATACATTGTATTATATTGATCATTAGTTGAATGTTTTTTTGAAGCTCTGATTAGATGAATGTTCATTCTCTGATAATCTTAATACATCCATGGCTATTGACGAAATAGGAAAAATATATAAATAGTAGAAATATCACACGGCATTCTCCTCTTAGACCTGAGTTAAGATCATATGGGTTGGACCGTGCGTGTCCGTACACAGTGCATGGGGTTAATGGGTTAATGTGCCTCAAGCATAAGGACTCATGACAAATTAACAAAGTGTACAAGATGAGTTAAAAAGTGTGTACATATATATGTTTTTCTATTACGGAACATGTGATGATGGTTCGTTTTGAGCATAATCAAAATGCTACAGAAATGCAAGTCAAGTTTATACAGAAATGCATGTTGAGACCAAGGTTTTGGCTACCGAGGGGCACTTTTTTCTCGTGGGTCACCGAGAAACTCGGTTACCACGGTTACCGCGAAATTCCGAGCAAATTTCGGACGATTTTTTTTGAATTTTTTTGAACCCGAACAAAATTTATCAAAAATCCATTCAAAATTCATTCAAATTCAAAATTTCAGAATTTTTCGCTTGGGAAGTTGATTTCTCGTGGGGTACTGGGAAACGCGGTAACCGTTCGGTAACCGGTTTTCTCGGGCGGTACCCAAAACCATGGTTGAGACAGAAGGAATGATCCGCTGCATGTCTGTTTGTACTAGAAACAGATCCGTCTCCAGGTTGTGATCAAGCTTGAAGTGGCTAGATCTTCCTTTTTCATCTCTCAATATATTTGGATGATGATGTCAGTAGTGATCCCAGTGGACATGATTTGGTTTCTTTACTAATATGACAAGATTAATTCCATCCATGGAGATTCAGGCCGTGATGTTAAGCATGTAGCGTCTGGAAGTCCTTTCTATTCCCGCCTTATATGCCTCATCCTTAGGATCTGCTTCCTCTCACCCTCCAAAGGAAAAAAAAAACTACACGATTGATTCAGGTGTCCAGCTTCTCCCAGTCCCAGAACCCTGCCTTGTGATGGAGGAACTTCGCCATCCACAACTCCGACGTGGACGGAATAAACCTCCAGCTATGTTACTCCTCCCAGCACAATGGAATAAGTCTTTGCAGTATCCTCCTGTCCTTTAGGCAGTTCTAACTATCACTCATTCATCTATTCTTGGACCTGCTCGCTGTGTATGAGGTATTGTGGGAACAAAACAACCATTGTGGTGGTCAAGACACTCGAGGCGTCCAACAGGAAGTGTGTTAAGAAATGTAATTAGCATTTTTAAATCAGACCATGCTACGCATACGATGCATTATCCTTCACCGGCGAGGGGTCGGCCATACTGAGGTTTTTCAAGTCTCACATATATTTTCTCTGATATTGGCTCTTTCCAGCACGTCATTAGTATCTGACCCTGTATAATATAGGTCAGCATATATGTGCGATTGGTTGGACAAAGCTTTTACTCTGGCTACCCCATGGACAAGGATCAACACACAATATGGTGAGTATCAATTCTTGATATGGTGCATGTTCGTACTTAATATTGGATAGGAAAATTAAAATTTTGTGTTTTAGTAAGTCTGCTTTGACTATTAAATAAGGAATTGTCTGTAGAAGAATTTCTCGGATTGGAATTGTTTTTAACAATGTATGCCGGCAACTATCAATACTCACCCAATATTCAAGACTTTTATTTGCATTTGAATTACGGACTGCTACAAAATTCATGATTGGAATGACTGGGTACTCTTAAAGTTCCCCTGTTAACTAAGCGATGATGGTTTGTTTGTCCAATAATCACAAAATATTTTGCCATGTAGTTCGTATGGAGATAGACGTAAATTTGTAACCTAAGTCCATGATCGTTGTAGTACATATATGGTATCTACGACCCAACTTTTCAGTTTATAGATATTCCATGTGATTCATGTGCCTGTAATAGTTATATGTAAGGTTCATTGCTATTCAACAAAAGCTCTTTCCATGTTGTGGCTTTCTTCAAATTCCAACCCTATCAAGTTGTCGGTTTGTTTAATCCAAACTTATTGGTCCTATAATTGCCTGATTTTGTTGCTCACAACATTCCATGCGAGGTTTCAAGCATATCAAATATCTAAGAGTACTCTTATTGTTTTAACTGGAATGAGTTAATTTACAGGAAAAATAGTTTCTATAGATAAGGAAAACATATTAGCTTCGCACTCCTTAGTTCATGTAATTTAATGTTTTCAGAGATGACTATAGTATGTAAAAATCCTAATATTTCCAGATAGTACACATATAAAATACCAAGCATATACATATACAGAGTAGACCTAAGAAAGTAAGCAATATATATTAGGCTACTCTGCATGCTTTTGAAATAACATAAAAAATTAATTTTGAATATCCTCAAATATATAAAGGATAAAATCATATAAAGATTTAATATCAAGTTAAAGGATAAAATCATATAAAGATTTAATATCAAGTTATCCCAGCACAAATCACTTTTGGGTGTCACCTAATAACTATTGTATTTCCAGCCAACTAACTCCTATGTGGAAATACATTCTCCTATCAATCCCCATGTTGAAAATCCTTTACTACTTACTAGAAAGAAAAATAGTAGATGGCATGTCCCAATGTAAATGTACACAACACAAGGCTTTATGTTATATAGATTATAATGTAATATTAAATAACTAGGCCGTGCGAATGCACGGGTTGGCGACTAGTTATATCTAATATGTGAGTACCAGCACCCTTCTAATAATCCAACTACTAGTTGATTCTCAAGGAGGCTTAACTCAACTGATGGTCTAGCTACTAGTTCTGTTGCCTGGCACTCACTAGGCACCTTGTGACGACCTGATGTTCGTTTATCTTGCTCATAAAGGTCCGTCGCAGTCGTAATGGCGTTGCGGGCCACGATGTTGCGGGAGTCACCACAATACTGATAATGAGTTCTAGTCTCCATTTGAGGAGAAAGTACTAAGTAGTAAACAAAGAGCAAGCATACAGTGAAAAAAAGAGTGAACACCGTTTGT
The DNA here is from genome assembly GCA_011799875.1 of Thinopyrum elongatum. NCBI lineage: Eukaryota > Viridiplantae > Streptophyta > Magnoliopsida > Poales > Poaceae > Thinopyrum > Thinopyrum elongatum. The sequence goes on along the minus strand of CM022298.1, from coordinate 72,251,727 downwards.
CACCAGAGGATTGTGGCTGATGCGAGTGGCTAATGGCACACGGTTCAATATTCCCGGAGGCAACACCTACCTTGTTGAACACGTTCTGCTTTCGATTAGAAGAGTCACTCCAGGTACAAAAAGGACAATCGCATGGAGTGAAAGCATGAATTGCATACAGTTTTTGCATTCATCACTAAAATGATGTGGCTGATCATACACCGAGGGAAAAATTGTGCGGTGTGGGTGCCATTGCACATGGTTCGGTCGTTCTGACTGCATGAAATGTCTACATGATTCGAAAAAAGCAAAACGCAGCAGTGCCCCTAGCGCCGACATCGCCTCTCTAGGAGATAGGGCAAAGAGGACCCACACTCACCACTAGACGCTCTATGGTGGGATCTTGAGACACTATCTATCTCCCTTTTCTCGCACACTCACCACCATACGATGGATGGAGAGATGGTGGGCTCGAGAGGCAGATGGACAAATGGTGGGGGGACGATAATAATTTCGATGAGGGTTTCAGGGTGGGACACAGATGGCACATGAAGAGATAGAGAAGAAGGTGGCTACTCGCTCCAATACATATAGATTGACTGCTTGTTGTTTGGCTCCCAAACGCAAGGGTTTGTAGTAAGTTATAAGTTTTCTTCTCAGTTGAGAAATCAAAGTGACCGAATCTCTCGTATGCACCTGCGTATTAAGTAATACAATAGAGCATTGCATAGAGCATGGCCATAAATAATTCAAACCATATTCCCTTCATCACATATCACTAGTCAAGCATTCTTTTATCCTTAGTGAGGTAAATCCATCTAAGTTTTTCTTCTCTTACTGCCATTAAGAATACTTCCCAGATAGGATGCTACTCCATCTAATGCACAACATTTCTACTATAGTTCATCGTCCATCTAAAGTGGCCAATGATTAGAGTAACAAAACAGAGAACAATACACATCTATAAATTATCCATCTAACCTTGATAATGGGCGTAAAATAGCTATTCATCACGTATAAAAATATCATTTAAAAGAAGAAATGCTCAAGCATAGTGATGCCTTTCCATTTAACAAAAGCGGTACAAAAATAAAGGGAGAATTATGGTGGCTGGGAGGAGAAAGTATCTAGTGGAACCCAAGTTAGAATGAAAACACCATGGAAACCACGGTCAAAAGTTTTGAGAATTTCTTGAAGAATATACATTAGAAAGGTGATGTTCTTTAAATACGTGGAAATAGAAGTTCAAATTCATATGCATTTGGGAGGTAAGAAAAATAAATTTTGCATCCATAGGGCTCCTGGATATGGTTTGCTTCAAATTCACATGTTTGTAGAACATCACATCTCCAATATACTACAATTTTCTATAATTTTTAGAAACACATTTTTTACTTTTTTTTCATGAGCTTCTACCTGATAGTCAAAAGAAAAAACTTGGTTTCCACATGATATTTCCTCGCTTGAGAAACTGGGTCCCAAGATCAATCGCTTCCTTGGCGCTACCTAGGTAGTGTGGCGTTGGCAAATCACCATTTTGATTGCGTTTCACTTTCAAATGCTCCACGTTATGTTGACGGCAATGTCATTTGAAGAATCTGTCACTCTTCTTCCTCAAGGGAATGTTACCATAACATAGTTTTCTACTTCTTTCTTGAGTTTTGGTTGGGTTGATCGTGTCGGCATGTGGCGTAACAAATTAACATCATCAGTTACTTATTTGATGCAAGTTGAATGGTTGGTTGATGGGCTAGCACACAAACCGAATAATTAAGGACGCATATTGTCCGTCTCTTTCGAAGTTGTGGTGACATAAGCGCAATGACATACATATATGCCTATGAGCTAGCACACAAGCTCAGTAGTGGACGACACATAATTTGTGTCCCTTTCGAAGGTGTGGTGACGTGAGCACAATAAGATTCCATTGTTACATTCTGGGCATGTATGGAGCTTTCTAAAGGCATGTGCTATCTGGACCGTCAGATTGGCTGTCCAAATGAATCCCGATCGTTGGATCTTTAGATGGCTTGATCTAGGCCGTTGGATCGTTCTGATGTGGCGACCAATGAATAGTGCCCCTTTTTCTGCACCCGCCTTGCCACGCGAGCACTCCATGACACGCGGGACCCTAGCGTGGTGGGCCGTGCCCGTCAGCGACCGCGGAGCGCAGAGCTCTCGGTGATGTGTGCTTTTGGTGGAGAGGCCATGCCACCGCCTGTAAAAATCGCAGCCCGCGGAGGGCAATATCGTCATTCCATGCCATGCTACTTGTGTGGCGGTTCGTGGCCGGCTGCTCGCGGTGTAAAGTCGAGCGGGCCGCTCGATTGGGGGAGAACCCTAGCCGACACCCTCCCCTTCTCAACCCCTGCTTTCCCCTCTCTTCCTCGCCTCACCTCGAGCCACCGCCCGCCGGTGAGCACCGCGGCCGCTGACGAGCTGGCCCCGAGCCGTCCGCTCCTTCCCGCAAGAACCACTTTCCCCCGTAGCCGCCACACCCTTCTTTCCATCCTCCTCCACCCTGCCTAGCAGCCGCCTCCTTAGCTCCCCCCCCCCCCCCCCCCCCCCCCCGCTGCCTCGTCATCTGCGCCGCCGTTTGACGGCTGCTGGGTAAGACGGAGATGAGAGTTCGATCTAAGGCCTCCCCAGGTTGCATCCATCGGTGAGGAGCAGCCGATCCACATGTGTGTCGTCCCTGTAGACGCGAATGTCGTCCCTGTAGACGCGAATGTCAGCGAGAGAGTCCGTTGTCAGAGCACACCGGTGTCTCCCTCTCCCCTGGTGGCACCTCCCTACGTGAGCTCCTTCCGATAAATCCCTTGCACTGCCTCTCTTCCTGCTCCTTCCCCTCCTCTCTCTCTCATCCTGTTTTATGGTGCTTGCACGCCCATATATCTGGAAGTAGACATTTTTGTGCTTTTCCTATTACATTATCTTCTTTTTTTTGCCAAGAGTAGAGTTTTTCTGTGTGGGGGATTAGGCTGGTCACATAGGATGATAATTGCCTCAAATGATTCAGATTAAGAGTTCTGCTCTAAGGTATATATGTGCTAGAGAACTAATTATTTTGTTGGCTTTGTAGATGTTGAGGTGTGACTTGGTTGGTTTTGGGACTTTTGGTGTTAGTATATTCTTTGTGCCCTTGCCAGGAATTATCTGATGTGAGACATGACACAAGCAATATTTGAGGTAAAGATCATTCTCTCTGGCTCAAAAAGCATTTAGATTTTATAAATTGATTGCTCATATCATTGTCCGAGGCTGGGAAGCACCATGCTCGATTGGTGGACTGCCGCTTGAGAAGCTTCTTTCGACGAGGTTAACAGAGGTTGTTTGCATTGTTTTACTCTGAAAAAAATTATATGTAGTCTGATTTATTCCTTTTTTATGTTGCTTGGTACTGTATGAGCGTAACTTGGCACACTAATCTTTCTTATTGTTAGTGTTTCAGTTTTATTGATGGATCTGCTTGAGTTCCTGGAATATATCTGCTGCATTCACTGCACTGTGTTTACATTCACACTGATCGTAGCTGCACCTTAAGATCTAATTGTCCAAGATAATTCTGAGGACCTACCATAGCGTGCAGTTTTTATTATTGTACTAAAAATGTTGGTGCCATGCAAATTAGGCCAATGTGGCGGTTTTGAACTCAAGTGATCTTTGCTCGCCTTACTCCCATCTACTTTTAGAATTAACTTTAATGATATAGATAGGTTAAGGTCATTCATCACGAGAGGTGTCGATGCGGAGTCCCATGTGTAGCTACTATTGCTCCATCAATTATGTAGTCGCCTCTTTCTGAACATTGTTTAGGTCCAACGAGGATCTATTAGTAGTGCTGAACACATTTTAAAAACAACAACATTGGTCAGTTTCTTAATTTTGTGTACTGTTTTCACTTTAGGACCAGAAAACTGAACCTCGACACAACGACGTACTTCACCGGCTTAAATTTTCCTCTACACACAGTACCTTCTCATTCATCATGTGTACGTTAATGTTTTCTTCTTATATTATTCCTGATTACTTTGCTTGCTACTAGCATGGTACAGGACATTACAATCTCAGTAGAGGCTGGTGCAACAAAGCTGTCCTGTGTGTAATATAGACTTTGTATATTATTTTATTCTCCAATTTAGCCAGCTTAGGCTTTAATTATACTGCATATCATGTTGCACAAGGTATCTTTACAAATGGGTTCGGTTCCAACTCGATAGATGTATGAGTATCAGATCTTAAATTGCTTGTGTTGGAAATTGTTTTCTCATCTACTTTCAGAGATCTAGCCTGACAAAATCTACACTGGGTTCACCTTAATTACATGCTGGGTTCAGCATAATGGCTAAGTGGAGACGAGGTGGAAATTTAGCCTTTTAGTATAGGACTGATTTCCCGCAAAAAAAATAGTATAGGCTGTGACGATATTCACGAAAAGAAGTACTCCCTCTCATCCGAATTAAATGATGCAGCCTCTATACAATGTCTATTTTACATTGTATAGAGGCTGTGTCATTTAATTCGGATCAGAGGGAGTATTTGATATGTACTCATTTATATAACTACATAGTCATGTATATTTCATCCTTTTTCTTGATCAAACGAGGAACTGGTCTTGGTAACTTTATCAGTTCCTTACATCTGTTAGTGTAACTTTGATTCAGGCAATGAAAAGCTTAATGTGCATGTTTAGGTGGCTGGCCGCTAATGAGTCCAGGGAGATATCTTTTACTCTTTGTAGTCATACACAGAATAAAGTTAGCCACGAACCTGCCGCTTATGGCCGCAGAACCCCCCGTATCGCTGTCTGGCTACATTCCGGGTTAGACTTTGTTGTAAACTTGGCAATGGCTGAGAAGCCACCGTGAGTAATGAGAATCTCCTTTTCACCCGCAAAAAAAAAAAGAAAAGAAAAAGAAAAGCTTAATGTGCATGTTTGTACATGCAGTGAAAATAGGGTACTAATTTTTATATTACTGATTTGGGGATTTTTATAGTAAAATGTGGTTTGGGCACAATGTGCATGTTTGTTCATGCAGTGAAAATAGGGTACTATTTTTGTCTTGCTGATTTGGGGATTTTGATAGTAAAATGTGGTTTGGGCACAATGTGGTTTCGTCCTTCTCTGCAATTGCAGAACAATGTGAAAGAGTGGAATGTCGTGCTCTTGTCCATTGCATGTCTGGGAAAAACAGGTGCTTGCTTGTAGTTATCACTATTGTGATTGATTGATGATTGCTTATTTGGACACATTACTGATTGGTGAATGCTTCCCCGGAGAACATTTTTAGGTCAGCTGCTGTGGTGACAGCCCCTTGATGAAGTCTAGAGGGTGGAGACTTGCACCGTCTCTACACTGGGTAAAAGATCGGCGACCACAGGTCCAAATAACAGAAGGTTAATTCTATATCCTTGTTTAGTAAATAAAGATTCCTCGTGTATTGAAAAATCCTTGCCAATCAACCATTCATAATTTTGTTTGCCGGGAGCCCGGGATTGTTAATAACGGCTACTCGTACATATTGAATTTGATGTGGTATGATATATTTGGCCAGCCTCTTTCGTAAATCAACTGATGTTGTCATTGAATGTATCATTAGTAGTATAGTGAAATTGGTGTGGTAAGATAAACTCGACCAGCCTTTTACTGTGTTGTCATTTGAATGCATTAAATATTTGAAGGAGCTAGATTAATAATGTATCATTAGTTAGTTTTTTTATTGCAACACTCTGGGAATGCTACGGATAACCTGTTATGTAGATTAATCATGTTTCCAAGAATAAACTTGGCTATCTTTTCCCTCGTCAAGCCATTGCCATTGTTGCTAACCAAAAAGTACAATCAAGTTAGTCATCTATTCCCTTCAAAAAAAAAAAAGTTAGTCATCTATTACTTAGTTGAGCAACTGCAGCCAATGAACCTTTTTCTTGCATTTTTGAACTGTATGGATTGATGAGCAATCCAAATGTGTTATCATAAGCTATCTGTACCCCTTTTCTGTACAGCTTCTCAGTGTTAGCTTGTTGAGTATGAACAGAAACTCTTTGGACCCAGCGCTGGCTCCCCAGCTCAGACCACGGTGCTTATTTCTGCAGTACTTCACATGCAACAGTTCTACTACTGTTTAATGATTCATTCTTATTAAAATAAGCAAGTAAGAACCATGTTTTCTCCACCCATTTGGTGCAGATATTCTCCATGTTTGATGGCCATGACCGAGGTGTGATGTTTTTGTATTTGCTGGGATTTGACAGGACCAGGAGTCTAGGACCGTGATATTCTTGGTATTGTTTGTTTCCACTGACAGGTGCATCGTATATTTGATGATGCAACCCCTGCCTTTTTCTTACTAGATGACCCGTTGCGCCAATGGCGCAAAAAGCGAGAGCGAGCCGAGTATTCAAACCATGTGTATGTGATTGATTTAGAACCAACTTAATAGATACTTATATCCCATTACATGGTACCATGATAGACTAAAAGTAAGTAATAATGTGACGCCCCCGATTCAATCGTACACTAATCATACACGCAAACGTGTACGATTAAGATCAGGGACTCACGAGAAGATATCACAACACAACTCTAAACACAAATAAAAGTCATACAAGCTTTATATTACAAGCCAGGGGCCTCGAGGGCTCGAATACATAAGCTCGATACACAAGCGAGTCAGCGGAAGCAACAATATCTGAGTACAGACATAAGTTAAATAAGTTTTGCCTTAAGAAGGCTAGCACAAACATCAACGATCGAAGGGGCAAGGCCTCCTGCCTGGGACCTCCTAACTACTCCTAGTCGTCGGCGGGCTCCACGTAGTAGTAGGCACCCTCGGGGTAGTAGTAGTAGTCGACGGGGGTGGCATCTGGCTCCTGGGATCCACCAACTGGTTGCAACAACCGGAAAGAAGAAAGAAGGGGGAAAAGAGGTAACAAAGCAACTGTGAGTACTCATCCAAAGTACTTGCAAGCATCAGATTTATACTAAGTATGCATTGGTATCAAAATGGAAGGGTTATATCTGTGGACTATACTGCAGAATGCCAGAATAGAAGGAAAGGCCTAGCCTATCGAAGACTAGCATCTTCAAGCATCTTGCAGCATTCAGAAGCATTTTATAATTAACAAGCATGTTAGAATATTAACGCCCAGAGATCCTTCCTCGACTCCCTGCGAGAAAGCAATCCCGGAGACAACATATCCATCACATAACTCAAGTATCCATTTCTAGTTGTAATAGATGAGGATACCACTCCGAGCATCCGTTACCGTGGACACGGCTATTCGAATAGATAACTTCCCTGCAGGGGTGCACCACATTTCCCAACACGCTTGATTACTTTGGCCGGACACACTTTCCTGGGTCCATGCCCGGCCTCGGAAGATCAACACATCACAGTCCTACCTAGGCTCAGCAGAGAGGTCCCTGCCGGTCTACATCCTAAGCGCTCCGGGGTCTTGGGCCCATCGCCCATTGCACTCCTGGTCGTTGCACGCAGGGTGGATACCAGCGCCACCTTGGATGGCCGACACGATCCGACCGTGCCGCAATGCTGAACTGGACGTCCGACAAAGCTTCGGCTGATACTACGACGCCGAGTGCCCATAAATGTTCCCGCGTGGTGGTTAGTGCGTATCGGCCAGTGGCCAACTCAGAACAAATACCCAAACCTGTTAGTGCATTATTAAAAGAAGTGACGGCTGTCGGGACAAGTCCGGAGCTACCACCACCTCCTGGGTGATACCGCTAAACAGCCAGCCACCATCGTAACATCTCGCGGGTGCTCTCGGGCCCGCCCGACTTTCACAGGTATCTCTCGCGGGTGCTCATTGGGCCCGCCTGACTTTCACCAAGGTCTCAAGTAAAGTCAAGGTAACTGTGTGTCCAAAACATCAAGGGGGAAAACCCGAGGAATCACCCTCGATGGATTCCACTCGATGTAATCAACATGGTGAACGTATGAGGAATTACCCTCGAGGTTCACACTTGAGGTGTTGCACGATAGAGTCGTATCGGGAGTGGTGAAGGAGGAATCACCCTCGACAGACCATGACCGACTAGCTACAATACATAGTTATCATCAGGAGTGCGTTACGAGGTATCACCCTCGACACTCGAGAGTAGCTCTACAGAGCCGAGCAACTAAGGGGGGATGATGTGATGTGTCGGTCTCTGGTCGTCGATTACGTTGATCGAGTCATCGGTCATCAAGCCGGGGCAACTGGGACAAGGTGAGGGGTCACTGATGGATCACTAACCAAACTATACTAAGCAGTTTAGGATAAGCAGGTTACAAAAGCAGGCTATGCATCAGAATAGGAGCAATCAATTACAGTAGCAAAATCTAATGCAAGCATGAGAGAGAATGGAATGGGCGATATCGGTATGTTCAAGGGGGGTTTGCTTGCCTGGAAGCTCTGTTGAAAAGGAAGAAGAGTCGTCGGTGACGTAGTCGATCATAGTGGCATCAACATCGGTCTCGAGGTCTACCGGAGAGAAAAGGGGGAAGAAACAGTAAATACAAAGCACACAGATGCAACACTAAGCATGGCATGGTGATACACGATGCTAGGGGTGTTCTAACGCAGTGCTGCACGGTATAGGTGAACGGAAAACCCCCGGGAATGTTTTCCCGAAGTTTGGCATTTTCGCACAGATGAAATGGAGGGGGACGGTTCCATGTTCGCTATGCTAGGGACGTGTGACAGACGAACGGAGGGCGTATTCAGATTCGTCTCGTTTTTCTGATCGATTTCCATATATAAATTATTTTCATACGAGTTACGGATTATTTTCTATTAATTTTCAAAGTTTTATTAATATTCTGAAATTATTATTAATTAAAAAATAAAGATTAAAACGCTATGGGTACCCAGCCCTGTGTACACAGAGGCTGACAGTGGGTCCAGGGAGTCCGAGTTGACCAGTCAAAGTTTGACTGATCAACAGGGGGTGGGGCCCCCTGTCATTGACTCATCTAACTAATTACATATTAGATAGTTAATTAGCAGGTTAACTACTGTTAAGGTAATTAAGCAAATTTTAATTAATTTAATTAATTGATTAATTAATTAATTATATTAATTTTTTATATATCTTTTTTTATTTTTCTTTTCTCTTTTTCAGGGTATGGGGCCCATAGGCCAGTGACTCAAGGCCAGTGGGGCGGGCATTATCGGGTGCGGGCGCCCGCGCACCCGCACGGGGGTGACAGAGGGCGCAGACGGGGGCCGTGGCCACGGCGCGGCCAGGGGAGGGCGCCGACTGCGGCGAGGAGGCAGGCCAGCGAGCGGAGGGGGAAAGTGGGTCGCGGCCGGAGCGCAGGCGGCGAGCGCGGGGTCGCGGCGGAGGCAGCGGCTGCAGTGGGGCGAGGGGCTGCCGTCGGTGAGCGGTGGCCGATGCGGGCGGGCGAGCACGTAGCCGCAACCATGGATTGGCCCGGGTCGGGGGTAAGCGGGATCTGGCGCGGTCGGGCGCCGACCGGAGGCGAGGCCAAGAAGTGGGCGGGTGCGCGAGGGCGCGTGTAGGCGGCGCAGGGTGCGGCCGGGCGCGTCCACGAGAGCGCATTGGCGCGATAGGGGCTTGGTCCAGGGGCGCGGGAGCGGTGCTCGGTCGTGGCCACGACGAGTGCGGGACAGCGTATCGACGAGCAGCGGCCGCGAGGAGCGGCGCCAGCAGCAGAGCGGCATCGGGCTGCGGGCGAGCTGCAAACGCAGAGCATGGCCAGGGGCGGCAGAGGACGCGCGGGCGAAGGGAGCAAAGAGAGAGAGAGAGAGAGAGAGAGAGAGAGAGAGAGAGAGAGATAGAGAGAAAGGAGGGGAGGTGCTCATCGCGGGGGCAGAAGGTGGCCCTTCGGCGGCTTAGTAGCTGCAGGGCGGTGCCGGAGTCGTGGAAGACGGCGGCGACCATGGTGGACGAAGGTGATGGCCGACGTGGAGGAGCGGCGTCGCTATCTGGTGGTGGCTTCGAGCGTCCACGGGAGCGGCGTCAACGGCAATAGGGCACCGCGCCGGAGTGGATCTGGCGAGGGGGGGCGGGGAGGAGGCGAGGTGGATCTGGTAGTGGGAGAGGGAATCAAGGGGACGAGGTGGGTCCTTATCCCCTCCTGGCGTCGGCGCTGATACGTCTCTAATGTATCTATAATTTTTGCTTGTTCCATGCTGTTATATTATCATTCTTGGATGTTTTACAATCCTTTTATAGCAACTTTATATCATTTTTTGGGACTAACCTATTGAAATAGTGCCCAGTGCTAGTTGCTATTTTTTGCTTTTTTTTTACTTCGCAGAATATCAGTACCAAACGGAGTCCAAACGCAGCGAAACTTTTTGGAGATATTTTCTGGACCAGAAGATACCTGTTAGGCCAAAGAAGTACCAGAGGGGGGCTCCAAGGGGAGCACAACCCACCTGGGGGCGCCTGGGGGCCTAGGCGCGCCCTGGTGGGTTGTGCCCACCTCGGCAGCCTCCCGCACTACCTCTTTGCTCTATAAATACCCCGAAAATCCAAAAACCCTAGGGGAGTCGACAAAACACAATTCCAGCTGCCGCAAGTTCCAGAACCACCAGATCCAATCTAGACACCATCACGGAGGGGTTCATCATCCTCATTGGTGACTCTTCGATGATGCGTGAGTACTTCATTGTAGACCTACGGGGCCGTAGTTAGTAGCTAGATGGCTTCCTCCCTGTCTTTTGATTCTCAATACAATGGTCTCTTGGAGATCTATTTGATGTAACTCTTTTTGCGGTGTGTTTGTTGGGATCCGATGAACTTTGAGTTTATGATCAGATCTATTTATCCATGAAAGTTATTTGAGTTTCTTTGTTCTCTTATATGCATGATTACTTATAGCCTCGTATTTCTTCTTCGAATCTTTGGTTTAGTTAGGCCAACTAAATCGATTTTTCTTGCCATGGGAAGAGGTGCTTTGTGATGGGTTCGGTCGTGCGGTGTTCTTTTCCAGTGACAGAAGGGGCAGCAAGACACGTATTGATCGTTGCTATTAGGGATAACAAGATGGGGTCTATTCCTACAGTAATAGATCTTGTCTACATCATGTCATCGTTCTTATTGCATTACTCCGTTTCTCCATGAACTTAATACACTAGATGCATGCTAGATAGCGGTCGATGTGTGGAGTAATAGTAGTAGATGCAGGCAGGAGTCGGTCTACTAATCTTGGACGTGATGCCTATATAATGATCATTGCCTGGATATTGTCATAATTATTTGAAGTTCTATCAATTGCCCAACAGTAATTTGTTTACCCACTGTATGCTATTTTTCTCGAGAGAAGCCACTAGTGAAATCTACGGTCCCCAGGTCTATTCTTTATCATATTTGCTTTGAGATCTATTTTTATTTGCTTTTGTTTTCAGATCTATTATTCTAAAAACCCAAAAATACCTTGCTGCACTTTTTCTTTCTTTATTTTATTTTGTTCTATCGCGAGATCTATTTATCCAAAATCATACAAACCAATCTATCTTTTACCCGAGAGGGATTGACAACCCCTCTTACGCGTCGGGTTGCAAGTATTTGTTCTTTATGTACAGGTACCGTTTATATAGTGTTGCTTTGTTCTCCTACTGGTTCGATAACCTTTGTTTCATACTTTGGGAAATACCTACCGTAGCTGTGCTACATCATCTCTTCCTCTTCGGGGAAATACTGACGCGGACACGAGCCATCAAGAAAGGATTTCTGGCGCCGTTGCCAGGGAGACATCATCAACATCTATCAGGTTCCTAATCACAAATCTCATTTCCTTGCAATTTACATTATTTGCCATTTGCCTCTCATTTTCATCTTCCCCACTTCACAAAAAATTGCTGTCTGATTCGCCCTGTTTTTCGTTTGCCGTTTTCTAGTCAGATCTCTTATTTGCTTGAAGTTGTCACCATGAGTGGCTTTGGTATAGCAGAAACAGATGATGGCCTTACTCCTAAAATTGGACAATCTGGTAATCTGGATGCTAAAACCTTTGTTTTGGGGCAAGGGAATGTTATGGGAAAAGAACATATCCAAGAATTTTCCAATTGTGTTAGAAATTTGACTCTTGATGATGCTCCTATACTTAAAAGAACTAAATCTTATGCGGAAGCTATTTCAGCACTAGTTCTGAAACTTGAAAATAGATTTATCTGAACTCACACTACCTTGCAAAGATTGTTTTATGAGCTACCATCTATAAAAGATCCTAAAGCTAAAAAGATAGCTACCCAAGTTCTTGTGAATTAATTTGATCACATAGTGCGGGAAGCTAGGGAAATTTTTGATTTTTATAGCATGAGCCGTGAAAAACCAGTAATAGATGAGTTCCTTTACAATAGTGATTACATGTTGAGACATTTCCTTGGTAATAAACAATTTTTTTATGAGAATCTCAAAAAGGAAATCCCCGTTTTAGATATAATCCAACAAGTTTTCAATGATGTTAATAAAAAATATTCTTGGATTGTTGCCGAAAATCAAAGGGGATACGTAGATGGGCAACTTGACAATCCTAAAATTCCTATGGATATTGTGTTTCAAGTTATTTTTCCCAAACCTCCTGACAAGAACACACCTACGGAAAATGAGAAGAAAGATGACAATTCTTGAATCTAAGTTGTATACCTAGCTAGGGGCGTAAAACGATAGCGCTTGTTGGGAGGCAACCCAATGAATAAAATTTATTTTTGCCTTTTTCTTTCTATTCTGGAGTGTTTGCACAAGTATGCCTCTGTTATGATTGTGTTTTTTATGTTTTAATTAGTGTTTGTGCCAAGTAAAGCCTTTGGGATAGCTTTGGTGATAGTTGATTTGATCTTGTTGAAAAACAGAAACTTTTGCGTCTAGTAAAATAATTGTCTAGATTCACAGATGAGACGAAAAATTCAGAATTTTTTACACAAGATTTATATACAAATTTCCTATGTTTTCCTAAATTTTCAGAATTTTTTGAGTTATAGAAGTATGAGTAAAGTTCGAGTCTTTACATACTATTCTGTTTTTGACTGATTCTGGTTTCTTTGCATTGTGTGCTTATTTTGATGATTCTATGGATTGTATCGGGGGGGGGGGGGGTATAAGCCATGGCAAAGTTATAATACAGTAGATATAATGCAATAACAAAATTTGAATGGGTTTTTTACAATACTTAAAGTAAATATAGGTTTTCTTATACTAACGGATCTCACGAAGGTTTTGTTAAGTTTTGTGTGATTGAAGTTTTCAAGTTTTGGGTGAGATCACGATGGATGAAGGAATAAGGAGTAAGAAGAGCCTAAGCTTGGGGATGCCCCATGGCACCCCAAGGCAATATTCAAGGAGAAACAAGCAACTAAGCTTGGGGATGCCCCGAGTGGCATCCCCTCTTTCTTCTAACGACCATCGGTATTTTACTTGGAGCTATATTTTTATTCGTCACATATCATGAGTTTTGCTTGGAGTATCTTGTATTATATGAGTATTTGCTTGTTTTGCTTTTAGTTTGTCACATCCTTGCTGGAGACACCTATTTGAGAAAGCCAAAATTATACTATGATTCGTTATAATTGCTCTTTATGCTTCACTTAAATTTTTTGAGCTATGGAATTGCTCTAGTGCTTCACTTATATCTTTTTGAGCACGGTGTGCTTTAATATTTTTTGAAGAAATGCTCTCATGCTTCACTTAGATCTATTTGAGAATTAGTAATTTTGAAGAAATTCTCTCATGGTTCACTTATATTATTTTGAGAGATGTAAATTTTTATGCTCATGTTCTTCACTTAAATTTGTTTGAGTTTGCTAAAAGAAATTGCAATATATGAAACTAGTCCCAAAGTGATAGATATTCAAGAGGGATATAATAAAAACTTTCATGAAGATCATTGGACAAAATAAACTTGATTCTTTGTAATAGTTTTGAGATATGATGATAGTGATATGTGAGTCATGTTGGTGAGTAATTGTGCTTTAGTCAGAATATTGGTGTTAAGGATTGTGATTCCCTATGAAAGCACAAAAGTCAATAGTTATGCAATTAAATTACATCTTACTTGTGGTGCATTATTCGGTGTTAGTTATGCTTAATGCTCGCTTATGTGATTTTTCGTTTCTTGGTTGGATGCTTCTTAATCTTTTTGCTAGCCTTCACTTGTACTAAGTAGGAATACTACTTGTGCATCCAAAATCCTTAAACCCAGTTTTGCCACATGAGTCCACCATACCTACCTATATGTGGTATTCCTGTGCCGTTCTAAGAAAATTTGTATGTGCCATCTCTAATTTTCAAAATAATTTCCTTTTTGTGTGCTCATACCGCTCATGAAACGGTAGGGGGTGGCTGATATTTTTCCATGCTAGATGTGTTATTCTCAAGATGAGTGTTTATTCACTTGTCATTGCACGAGAGTACGGCAAAGGTATTAGGGATACCCAGTCCTGAAATAAAAAATGAATTTACTTTATGTTGTCAAATAATAAATTCCTTGGAAAGTGTTGGTATGGACGGCACCCGTGGACACGGGCTGCCATGGAATGTGAAAGTATGTTGGAAAAAGGAATAAACTTTATTTTCTGTTTGGGAACCACCTATGATATATCTAGCATGGAAAGTATTGGGAACTACTCGATCGTTTTCGTTGACAGGAAAAGCATGCCACCCAAATTGTTTTATCTCTATTTTTTGCTTTGAGCTCTGGCACCTCAACAAATCCCTACTTCCCTCTGCGAAGGGCCTTTTTATTTACCTTATGCAATTTTAATTTTTATTTGAGTCTCCATCTTCTCTTATAAAGCACCAACTAAGGGGCACTATGATTGTACTTGAGCATTAGATGTAGCTAATATGCGAGTGTGTTTCATGAATGGATCAATGATTGAGGATGATGGGCTGGGGATAACTTGCTTTAGTGTTGATATTTTGAAAGACATGGTTGCATGTTGATATGCTTAAGTATTGAAATCTTCATGTCAAAACTAGACTATTGCTTTGAATCATATAAAAGTCCAAATGTCCATGCTACAAAAGAAAAGAATATGTGATGAACATGTTAGGCAACATTCCACATGAAAAAATCTGTTTTTATCATTTACCTACTCGAGGACGAGTAGGAATTAAGCTTGGGGATGCTGATACGTCTCCAATGTATCTACAATTTTTGCTTGTTCCATGCTGTTATATTATCATTCTTGGATGTTTACAATCATTTTATAGCAACTTTATATCATTTTTTGGGACTAACCTATTGACATAGTGCCCAGTGCCAGCTGCTGTTTTCTGCTTGTTTTTTACTTCGCAGAATATCAATACCAAATGGAGTCCAAACATAGCGAAACTTTTTGGACATTTTTTCTGGACCAGAAGACACTTGTTGGGCCAAAGAAGTACCAGAGGGGGGCTTCGAGGGGGGCACGATCCACTTGGGCGCGCCTGGGGGCCCAGGCACGCCCTAGTGGGTTGTGCCCACCTCGGCCGCCTCTCGCACCGCCTCTTTTCTCTATAAATACCCCAAAAATCCAAAAACCCTAGGGGAGTCGACAAAACACAATTCCAGCCGCCGCAAGTTCTAGATCCACCAGATCCAATCTAGACACCATCACGGAGGGGTTCATCATCCTCATTGGTGCCTCTCCGATGATGCGTGAGTAGTTCATTGTAGACCTATGGGTCCGTAGTTAGTAGCAATATGGCTTCCTCTCTCTCTCCCTCTCTTGATTCTCAATACGATGGTCTCTTGGAGATCTATTTGATGTAACCCTTTTTGCGGTGTGTTTGTTGGGATCCGATGAACTTTGAGTTTATGATCAGATCTATTTATCCATGAAAGTTATTTGAGTTTCTTTGATCTCTTATATGCATGATTACTTATAGCCTCGTATTTCTTCTTCGAATCTTTGGTTTAGTTAGGCCAACTAGATCGAGTTTTTTGCCATGGGAAGAGGTGCTTTGTGATGGGTTCGGTCGTGCGGTGTTCTTTCCCAGTGACAGAAGGGGCAGCAAGACACGTATTGATCGTTGCTATTAAGGATAACAAGATGGGGTCTATTCCTACATGAATAGATCTTGTCTACATCATGTCATCGTTCTTATTGCATTACTCCGTTTCTCCATGAACTTAATACACTAGATGCATGCTGGATAGCAGTTGATGTGTGGAGTAATCACTACTGCAGGATGCTGCTAACACGACACTACGATCAGAGACCCTTTGACGAAACTGTGTGCGATGCATTAATTGCAAACGGTGATGTAAAAAACCCATCAAAAAAGATATAAAACGTTTGCAATGGCGGAGTCATCAAACACGGTTCCGATTTTAGTTACGTGTGCAATGCAGGGCACACGGTTAATCCAGAAGAACTATTTGCGATGATACAGAACAACAGAAACGGGTAGCCAGATGAGGTGTGTGTGCGATATACGGCATACAGTTCACTAGGATGAACTGTGTGTGATTAGGCAACACAATAGAAACGGTTCAACTGAACAAGATGTGTGTGACACGCGGCAAACAGGTCCGTAATCAGAAATGTGTGCGAAGACCAATAATAACACAGACGATTGCTGCTAATAAGCCGTGTGATTTGCTCTGTCTACAGAAGAATAATATATATATATATATATATATATATATATATAACTGAAATAAACATCCAATTATATAAGTGAGTATATAGATCATTCGCACACACGTCAATAAACAATTGTATGCGTTCTAAACTAGGAGAAACGATCGTCTAGTCATCTACTTCTTGTGACGCTCACTCCACTGCTCTGTGGCTCGATCCCTCCTCTGGGGCAGGAAGAAGACACTCCCTCATGTCAACGATCCGCATGTACATCTCGTAACTTGTGTACGCGTCCTTGGCCGCGTACTTGACGTGTTGTTCATCCAGTCTCTCATGCCAAACACTGTGCCATGTGTTCTTGTCCTTGTTGCTCTCATCCTCATCTTCATGTAGTAGAGTTCGATGATGGCCGAGGCGAGGTCAACCAGGTAATTCTTTTTGTTGTTGTCACTGCCCCAGACCTTGTAGTGGTCCTGGATATTGACAAGATTCTGGAATTTCAAGCCCGAAATCTTGAGCGCTTTTAGATCGTTGGTGGTGTCCACCGTAGCGAAACTGTAGTTGGAGCTGTTGATAAACCTGGAGAAACGCTCGCAAGGCCATGTGGCCAGGTGGTAGTGGTAGACGAGGACGTCATGTCGCATGCACAACTGGGCGACAACAACCTTCTGATCGTGCCCGGCATGACCGATGGTGTACTCGAGGTCGAAGCCAACCACTTGGTACTTATCCTCGGCAAGCAACTGCTCCATAGTTTGGATGCAGCTCTCCACCGAGACCGGATCGTTCGTGTACACCACCGAGAGGGCCTTCCCCTCACGTGGGTGTCCACTACATGATGCGTGGTGAACTGCTCGCCGTTGTTGTCGTCGGCCGCTAGGAGCGCCATTGGAGCCACGGGGAGCGCCATTGGAACCGCTGGATGTCCTCTCTGTATGTGTCGTCGTGGGTGTGCTTATTGTGTAGTGTGGTGCGAGAAATGAAGGTAAATGGCCACAGGAATAAATGGGGGCCGGGCGGCCTGGATTCTCGGCGTGTCTGCATGACAGTTTTCGTAGCGGGTAACTGCATTGTCGCGCTGCGCCCGGTGCAACCGCATGCGCACGAACGTGCGTGATCGTGCGCCGGCCCCAAACACTGGCAGCACGTGTGGAGGGATGAGAGCAGAGCGCGCGAGGCGGGACGTGAGCTGAGCGCGCCGCGGCCGCCTCAACCGCAAGCAACCACATGCATAGAGCAGTTGAACACGCAGGAAATGGTCGTCTACAAGCCGGCCGACAGTTGTGTCGCTGCGTAGAGAGCGGCCGTGTGCTACTATCGCCATCTTTCTCTATTAGTCCCTTTTATATTCTGTGCCATATTTTGACCTTAAATTTAACCAACAAAATGTTAATGCATGTTACAAAAATTATATAATTGGAAACTATGTTCAATTACGAATCCAACGGTATAATCTTTGGCGACATGCATTCGTATTTTATTAGTTAAATACTACTTATAAACTAGGACGGGGGTATAGTAGGTAATTAAATCGCAAACATTTTTTTATTAACCGTATGTGTACGTATCCTTACGTCCTCCTCTCGCATGTATTGTCACCCCGCTGCCGCAGACGGCTTCGAGCGCAAGCTTGAGCAGCGTGTGGGGGCGTTCTTTTGGCCAAACGGTGGTGAGCCCGTTCCCGCGCAAGCTTCCCGCCCGACTCGGTGAAATCCCCCAAAATCCCAATGCTTATCAGCCTACTATATAAACCCTCACGGCCGGCGAGTCCTGCGTCGCATTTTCCCCTCCCTCCCAGTAGCTTATCTCGTCTGCTTCTCCCACAATCGCCAATGGCACCGGTCCGTCGTCGTCGCTCAGCCACACCGCCATCATCAGAGGACAGCTCCAGCTGGAAGGCTACACTGCGGTGGCGACGCAGTCCTCGGCGTAGTGTAGTGCGCGTGGCGTCCCTGTTGGGTGTGCGCGGAACACCCACCACACGCTCCGCCGTCGCTGCCCATCGGCAGCTGTTACCGGCCGCCGTTGCTGCCACACCACCGTCGAATGCCAGGGCCATCGCCCGCTCCACTGCCGCGGCCTGAAGGCAGGAGGTGGCCGCCATCCCACTACCGGCCACCGTGGCCATCACCCGCTCCGCCGCCGCGGCCCGAAGGCGGGAGGTGGTGGTCGTGGCCGCCACCCCATCGTCGGCAGCCATGGCCGCCAGCCCACCTTCGACCGCCGGGATCATCACCCGCTCCGCCACCGCCGCCCGAAGGCGGGAGGCGGAGGTGGAGGCCCGCACGTGCGTCAGTGACCTTGCGCGCTACATCGAGTTCCTGCGGGAGGAGGAGGAGCACCTCGTCGAGCACGCAAAGAGCCTTACCGCAGCCGTGGCCGCAGCACATGCCGACGCAGAGGCGAGGAATCAGGTGATCTACGAGCAGTCCCACTGCTTCGAGAGGGGTCGTCTAGAGCGGCAGAGGGCGTTTGAGGTGAGCGTCGCTGAAGGTGCAGCAGCGGCACGCACCGTATTGCAGTTGTCCAGCTCATCGATAGGCTCCTCCTCCTCTTCCTCTTACTGAGCGCGCTCGGCAGAGGAGAGGCTGCCAGAAGTAGTACAAAGCCCCTCCGTAGTAGTAGTAGTAGTATATAGGGGCTATTTTGTTCAGTTCATCTGACTATAGATATGGTGGAACTGTACAACATACTTAAAATTAGCTAGTATATATAGTTGAACTAGCTATTTCAGTACGTGGTTGGCAACAATTGGGGAAAAGTTTGGTCGGTTCAGCTGTCGAGTTGAACTGTTTGTATAAAGAACGACTGCTTAATCTATGAATGAAATCTATGCTTAATTAATGAATTTTAGTTGCAAAAATTAGATTGTGCTAGTGATTTTTGCTGCATATTTTGACAAATCGCAGTGTTACAAGGTTGACAAATGGCAATGTTACTATATCAACAAATGTCAATCTTTCCAGTTTGACAAATGTCAATATACCCAATATGACAGATGCAAATCTTACCAAATTGTCTGTACGTGGTTGCACATGGGTCATCCGGAAAAACCGTTTGCGTTGAAGGGAGGTACAAATCCTGCTTGCTAGATTTTATCTTGGTTTAGCGCAGAAGTCTCGCTTTGCATACCTTATTCAATCGGAACCATTTGCGTTGAAGAGATGCACAAATCCTGCGCGGCGAGTTTTCCCTTGGCTTACTGCGGAAGACCATAGCTCTCACTTTGCATACATGTGTTCTATCTAAAACGTTTGCGATGAAGAGCTGCACAAATCCTGCTCGGCACATTTTCCCTTGGCTTACTGGGGAAGCTGTCGGTTTACATACGGTTGTTCTATCTAAAACGTTTGCGATCAAGAGCTACACAAATTCTGCTCGGCACATTTTCGATAGGCTTCCTGGGGAAGCTGTCGGTTTGCATATGGGTGTTCTAACTAAAACGTTTGCGATGAGTGTTTTATATTTAAAAACCGTATTAAACTGCAGCTTGGGCGCAATTAATGGAGACGATGCGAGCAAGGTGGGCGGCCATGGAAGTCAAAGGGCTCGCTTCCCAGTGAGCCTGCGCGGCGTACAGCTCGCACGCTTCCCGGTGAGCCTGTGCATTGGAGTACAGCTCGCACGCCTCCCCTTTAGTTAAGTACCTATCTGCACGGCACCTCCTAGCCATTAAAAGAGTGAGGTGTGGCATCACGTGAATGGTTAACAGAATGCACATGATTTAAATTATACAAAACCTTTGAGATGTTACAGTGGCATCTATTTGTTTCAAAATGCCTTTGTTGGCTGTTATTCGAGTGCGCCTTTTCTCAAAATGGACATTAAAAATAGCACAACATATCGGGTGCCATTCCATGATAGCATGCCAAGTTTCATGAATTTTAGACGAGTTTTGGATTTACTAGAATTTAAAAAGAAAGTATCTCAACGTTTTGCCGGCAATCAACAGTGCCCTAGTGTTTGAAATTCATTTCCATTTCTTGCATGGGACCTAAGCATGCACCCAAGGACACATATTTGATTTTTCATCCAATTTATATGCACTGGAGCATGTGCATGTAGTTCAAATTTGAATTATGCACATAACATGCCTAGAAAACCCAGTTAATGTATAAAAATGTCCAAACGAACCCCGAAAGATTCCAAAATTTAACACAATACTCCTGTTGTTCTATGTTGACACTAGAAATATTTTGAAAGCAATAAGAGGCAACGGATATTGTTTCGTCCCCAAAGGTAGCACGTTCCCTACCGAAACCATCAGGCTTGTTGTGAGAAGCTCTGGTTTGTGAGAAGCTTATACCCAAACCTGCCCCAAATGGGACAAAAAATTTACCACGGCATGTTGATGCCGCTCTATGATAGCATGCCAAGTTTCATGAATTTCAGACGAGTTTTGGATTTACTAGAATTTAAAAACCATGTATCTCAATGTTTGCGGCCGAGCGACGGTGGCAGGGTGTTTGACATTCATTCCCAATTCTTGCATGGGACCTAAGCATGCAACCAAGGACACATATTTGAATTTCAACTAATTTATATGCATTAGAGCATGTGCCTGTAGTTCAAATTTGAATTATGCAGATAAATGCATTAAAAACTCAATTAATGTATAAAAATGTCCAAACGAACCCCAAAAAATTCCAACATTTAACACAACACTCCTATTGTTCTATGTTGACACTGGAGAAAAAATTGAAATCAAGAAGAGGCAACGGATATCATTTCATCCAGAAAGGTGAAACGTTCCCTACCGTAACCATGAGGCTTGTTGCGAGAAGCTCTGTTTTGTGGGAAGCTTATACCCCAACCTGCCCCAAATGGGACAATACTTTTACCACTGCATGTTGATGCCGTTCCATGATAGCATGTCAAGTTTCATGAATTTCAGACGAGTTTTCGATTTACTAGAATTTTAAAACCATGTATCTCAATGTTAGCGGGCGAGCAACGGTGGCAAAGGTGTTTGACATTCATTCCCATTTCTTGCATGGGACCTAAGGTTGCAACCAAGGACACACATTTGATTTTTCAACCCGTTTATATGCACTGGAGCATGTGCATGTAGTTCAAATTTGAATTATGCACATAAACACATAGAAAACTCAGTTAATGTATAAAAATGTCGAAGCAAACCACAAAAAATCCCAAAAAATCACACAACACTCCTGTTGTTCTATGTTGACACTAGAAATGTTTTGAAAGCAAGAAGAGGCAACGGATATCATTTCGTCCACAAAGGTGACACGTTTCCCTACCGGCACCATGAGGCTTCTTGTGAGAAACTTAGACCATAACCTACCCCAAATGGGACAATATTCTTTACCCCAGCATGTTGATGCCATTGCATGATAGCATGCCAAGGTTCATGAATTTCAGACGAGTTTTGGATTTACTAGAATTACAAAAGCAAGCAACTCATCTGCGCTTTATTTTAACCCTAAAAAAACGTTTGCCGGAGAGCCACGGTGCCGTGGTTTTTGAAATTCATCCCCATTTCTTGCATGGGACATAAGCATCAACCCATGGACACATATATCATTTTACAAACTATTTTGGTGCACCGGAGCATGTGCATGTAGTTTAATTTTGAATTGTGCACCTGAAATGCCTAGAAAACCAAGTTAATGTATAAAAATGTCCAAACAAACCCTGAATAATTCCATTTTTTTTTGACGACACACCTATAGTTGCATGTTCACTGCAGATAGAAGTTCTAGTAATTCAAACACCATCCTTTGCAGCTGTGACCCCATTATGTAATTCAAATCAAGAGGAAGAATCAAGTAGATCGCACACAGTTTATTATCACCAACCGTGTGAGATGCAGCACAAAATATCTTGGAGCACCGTCGGAGTATAGTACGCATACGGCTTACGCGAGAAGGTGCGTCATCTACAGTCCACAGCCGGCGTGTCATGTACACTAGCTCGCTCCAAAAATATCATTTCACTGTTCAATCTCGCCGGTGAAAGATGGGGACATGGACCTGCTTCGTGAGGGCAACTTCGGCGGCCCACTCCGGAGAGAGCGCGGCCGCAGCCGCCAGGCGTGTGCTAACTAGCTTCATGAGCTCGGCCGCAATCTATGACCGGGCGGCCAAGGCAGCCCAAACGGCCACTGTTGCTTCTCAGGTGGCGGCAGCAACATCTGCCTCGGGGATAGAAACTGGCGAGAGCAGCACAGCAGCTGTCCGTTCCGCAGCGGCGGCCTTAGCCCTGATGGAGGCCGCCCACAACCATGTCGAGGACACCCATGCCCAGCTCATAGCGGTCGCCGCACAAATCGAACGAAGCTTCTCCGATAATGGTCGGCAACCCACGGCCGAAGAGTTGGCAATCACCGAGAGCGTTCGAGCAGCCGTCCGTTCCTGCGCGGCATACCTTGCCACGACGGAGCCCGCCCAAGCCTAGATCGCAGTGGCCCACGCCCAGCTCGTGGCGGCCTATTCCAAAGATATGGCGGATGCGGATGGCGACATGCTTGCCGAGTATGGTGCGATTGATGCCATGGAGCCCCTTCCCCAGGAGATCGTCGGGCGTGAGCTGGACATCGAGGAGGCGGCGGAGATCGACAAGCACCAGCCGTAGTAGTACTCTTTGTTTTGTTTAATTAAGAGCGCCGGTCTTTAATTTGTTAGATTAATGTTTAGGTCAGCTAGCTCTGTTTAATTGCTGAAATTGCTCGATTAAGAAGTGTGGGTGTGCTGTAGTCTCCTTTGTGTACCCAAATTATGCAATGATGTGGATGACCACTGTAACCAGGGAAATTCGAACCAAAATTTTTCACGTTCAAACTCATCACACACGGGTTAAGCTATATGAATTGTTTGTGATGTTCACATATTGTACACAGTGCTGAATAAGGGACCGTGTCTGATGACACTTTGCGCGCCAGTTTTTTCGTTGAACCGATTCCAAATTTTCGGCTTCCGCGGAAATATCTACCTCCCCGCCCCTCCCCCTTACCAAAAGCCACATTTCCCATGTTTCCACCTTCCTTTCCAAGTTGAAACTTTCACTCCTTGCTTGCAGCGCCGCCTCCTCGCCGGCGACCCTCCTTCACGCTGCTCGCCTCGTCTATCCAGGCAGGTAATCCACACCCGACCCCCATCCTCCTCCTCCTTCCACATCCGACATGCCCCGACCACCGGCGCGACACATTCCACCCAAATCACCGACCCCTCCACCAATTAAGCGCCGCCATAAGCCATGGTGCACGCAGTATAGCCAGGAGCTCAAGGAGCATTTGGTAGCGGAGAAGCAAATTGCGGCCGCACGCGCGGATGAGGTCGCGATGGCTGCCATTCGTGCCGACCCCCAGATCTTGGAGGAGCACCTCGCCATCGAGACCACCGTCGATGCCTCGCGCGCCGATATCATGATGCGGTTGGCTGCTTTAAATGACAGTTCGTGGCATTTTCTCGAGGCCACCCTCGGTGCCTTCGACGAAGACTACGAGGTGTTTTCTTAGCGTGCACGTGCTTACCTCAACTCGAGAGCCAGCAGGTTGGTGCCCGGAGCGGCTCAGGCAACTCACCACTACGACGAGGGCACCCACGATGCGGAGGCCTCACCCTCTTCCATGTCCAAGGAGTCAATCATCATCGATATCTCCGACGATGAGAAGTAGCTTGTCTTATTAGCTCACTATAAGGACCCATGTTCAGTTTGCTAGCTACGCCGGTTAAGCATGCTCGGTTTACCCGTTGCATGTGCTGCTCCTACCTTTCCTTAACAAATTCTAGTGAATTGTGCTATCTACTTTTACCATACAATCTGTTGCTCTAGTGTATATGTTTTATATGTCGTGCAATGTGGTGCTCACTTATTAACTGTTTGGTTAATTAGTTGTCGTGTTCAGATAACTGTTTGGTTCAATTCTGCAAATGTGATGTTCAATTCGTCAGGGTGCAATTTTGTATTGTCTTCCATGTGAGAAATAAATCGAATTTATCTTTACAAAATACATGAGAAACAAATACAATTGCTATATTTCCAAGTTGTTAAGTATGCTTGGTTTGGTTAACTGTCTGATCTTCTAGTATGTTATACATTCTGCAATGTGGTGCTCAGTTAACGTTTGGTTCATTTATTGTGGTGTTTAGTTAACTGTTTGGTTCAATTCTGCAATGCGATGTTCAATTGTTGTGGGTGCATTCTGTTATTGTATACCATGTGAGAAATAAATCAAATTTGGCTGTACTAAATACATGAGAAACAAATACAATTGCTATATTTCCAAGTTGTTAAGCATGCTTGGTTTGGTTAACTGTCTGATCTTCTATTAGGAGTATGTTATATTATGCAATGTGGTGCTCAGTTAATGTTTGGTTCATTTGTTGTGGTGTTTAGTTAACTGATTGGTTCAATTCTTCAATGTGATGTCCAATTGTCGTGGGTAGAATTTTGTATTGTTGTGCATGTGAGGAATAATTCGAATTTGGCTGCACTTAATACATGAGAAACATATACACTTGCTATATTTCCTAGTTCTTAATCATGCTTGGTTTGGATAAATGAGTTTTCCATGTGGCTTGAATTAATCTGATGAATCTGCAATGTGCTTATTTTTCATCAACATATTTTACTAATAGCATGCGAACCCTCACTTAACCTGATCACTAACTACCTTATATGTGTTGCAGGGAAACAATGGGAAGCACTGAGGTTTACAATCAAGGTTTGCACATGCATGGTCTTTTGTCTAATAGCACATTATTTTGCAATTGCAGGAACCATTCTAATATTTAGGTTTTTAACAATTTGGTCTTGCACATGTAGGTCCTGCTGTCAGAGGTTTTGACCCACTGTTCGACCCTTTTTGCATATGGGGAAATGAGTTGTCCATGAATATCAGTCAAGTCAAGAAACTCAGAAATATTGTTAGGATATAGAAATTAGCGACAAAAAACAACAAGATCTTTGTCTGCACAATGAGGAAGACATCAGTTCACTACAGGATGGTACTAACTATTATACCTTGCCTTTTTTTATTCCTTTACCCCATTTCCAATATAGAGAAGATATTTATGCACATCCTTGTTTTCAGGCCATTCCAAAGCAGTTCACTAACGATTACCTCTCAAACCACCTGTATGGTCAGGAGGCGAGGAAGGTATTCATACAACACCCACGGTTCAATATTTGCCACACAGTTTCTTCTACGCACCGTGTGTGATGCATTCAATAACGCAAACGATAAAATTGTTAATATCGTGTGCAATAGCAATGCTATCACAAATGATTTAATGGGGAAAATTGTATGTGATGTACCTGTGAACGGAAACGTTTTCCTTGGAGTGACTACGTGGGATGTATATACGAACGGAAACGTACTTCTTGGATTAACTGTGTGGGATGTACATACTAACGAAAACGTATTCCTTGGATTGACTGTGTGGAATGTACATACAAACGGAAACGTTTAGCGGGGACTGACTGTGTGGGATGTACTTACGACCGGAAATGATTTCGCCTGTACAATTATATTTTTTAGCACTACTGTACGTATAACCGTATTTGATCGCTCGCCGGTCGCACACGACCTCATTTTGCCGAGCGTGTGTGCCAGGAGGGCATATCCCCGACGGTTTCTGGGTCATGTGGGAAGGACCCCCCTATCACAGTCACTCACTAGGCGACGGTTCAGAACACCGTCGCGGAAAGGGGTTAAAAACCGTTTGTATAGCACCTCGCTGTACCAATGAATACTAGTATATGCAGGCAGGAGTCGGTCTACTAATCTTGGACGTGATGCCTATATAATGATCATTGTCTGGATATCGTCATAATTATTTGAAGTTGTATCAATTGCCCAACAGTAATTTGTTTACCCACCGTATGCTATTTTTCTCGAGAGAAGCCACTAGTGAAATCTACGGCCCCCAGGTCTATTATTTATCATATTTTCTTTGAGATCTATTTTTATTTGCTTTTGTTTTCAGATCTATTATTCTAAAAACCCAAAAATACCTTTCTGCACTTTTTCTTTATTTATTTTATTTTGTTCTATCATGAGATCTATTTATCCAAAATCATACAAACCAATCTATCTTTTACCCGAGAGGGATTGACAACCCCTCTTACGCTTCGGGTTGCAAGTATTTGTTCTTTGTGTGCAGGTACCATTTACATAGTGTTGCTTGGGTCTCCTACTGGTTCGATAACCGTGGTTTCATACTCAGGAAATACCTACCATAGGTGTGCTGCATCATCCCTTCCTCTTCGGGGAAATACTGACGCGGACACGAGCCATCAGGCGCCGGCGAGGTGGTCCGACGGGGACACACGCTTGCTCGGTTGGTCGAGCAGTGCAGGGGAGGGAATGACCGCACGGGGGGGAGGGGGTGGGGGAGTGGGATGGGCCGGCTCGGGCGGCCAGCTGGGCCATTTGGCCCAGATGGGTCAGGGGAGGCCTTCCTTCTCTTTCTTTCCTTTTTACTTTCTGTTTCCTTTTATCTCTTTTATTTTGCAATTATTTTTATTAGTAATTGACTTATGTAAAAATATGAAACTTGTCCCATTAATTCCATTGCAATATTTGGCACTGCCACAAGGATTTTGAGAGATATTTAAAATAGTTTAACCTTTTATAATTATAAAAGGCATATAATTAATTAATATTGCCACAGTTTTACTTATTTAAGGTTATTTAATTATTTTATAAAAATGTGGTTTCTCCACCATAATTACCTATGCATTATTTGTCAAATTTAGAACATTTTGGTTTTGACATTTGATAACTTTATCTGTTTAACTTTATTTTTAAATTTGAATTTGAACCATTTTCGAACCAACAAGAGTCTAACAACAGTAATCGTGGTGACGTGGCATCATTAACAGAGGATTACTGTAGATTAATTATTTGGGTGTCACAATTCTCCTCTAGTATAAGAAATCTCGTCCCGAGAGTTAGGAGGTAGGTGGAAACAAAGCGGGGTATTCACCACGAAGACGATCCTCTCGTTCCCAAGTGGCTTCATCTTCAGAAGGATTTGACCACTTAATTTAAGAATTTGATAGCTCTGTGATGGGTATGACGTTCAGCTTGATTGATAACGTGGATCGGATGCTCTTTGTAAGTGAGATCATCGTTCATGGGTTGAGCTTTATAAGCCATGGGGTTGTTGCAATAATTAAGACTTGCGACTCAGGCATCAGCCATGACATTAGCCTTGCCAAGGGTATAATAAATACCGTAGTCATAGTCTGTGATTGTTTCCATACATCACTGCTGACGGAGATCCAGATCTAGCTGAGTAACAGATATTTCAGACTTTAATGATCGGTGAAGATCTCGCAACAAGTACCAAAAGGAAATGCCGCCACAACTTCAGTGCAAATTTAACTGCAGCAAGTTGAAGGTCATGGACTGGGTAGTTCTTCCGGAAAGGCATCTGGGAATTCACAAATGACTGGAGCATTTTCAATTCTCACCAGAGGAGAAGCGTTTAACTCATACAAAGAATAAATCTGTGCTTTGATACGTCTCCAACGTATCTATAATTTATGAAGTATTCATGACATGTTTACAACAATTCTATATGATTTTGGTATGATTTGATTAGAACTAACACGGACTGACGCTATTTTCAGCAGAACTACCATGGTGTCATTTTTTGTGCAGAAATAAAAGTTCTCGGAATGGGCTGAAAATTTACGGAGAATATTTTTGGAAAATATAAAAAATACTGGAACGAAAAGATATCGGAGAGGAGTCCCGAGGAAACCACAAGGGTGGAGGGCGCGCCCCCCCTAGGGCACGCCCCCCTGCCTTGTCCTCGCCTCGTGGGCCCCCTTGACTTGTCCCCGACGCCAACACCTCCTATAAATACCAAAACCTCCAGAAATAAACCTAGATCGGAAGTTCCACTGCCGCAAGCCTCTGTAGCCACCAAAAACCAATCGGGATCCCGTTCCGGCACCCTGCCGGAGGGGGAAACCATCACCGGTGGCTATCTTCATCATCCCGGTGGTATCCATGATGAGCAGGGAGTAGTTCACCCTCGGGGCTGGGGGTATGTACCAGTAGCTATGTGTTTGATATCTCTCTCTCTCTCTCGTGTTCTTGATTTGGCAAGATCTTGATGTACCGCGAGCTTTGTTATTATAGTTGGATCATATGGTGTTTCTTCCCCTCTACCTTCTTGTGATGAATTGAGTCTTGCTCTTTGAGCTTTTGTTATGTTGGATTGAGTATTGGATTTGAGAACACCTGATGTATGTCTTGCGATGGGATATCTGTGGTGATAATGGGATGTCCTATTGATTCACTTGATGTATGTTTTGGCACTCAACTCGCGGATTCCTGAGGTGACATTGGGGTAATCTATGCATAGGGGTTGGTGCACATTTTCGTCCTACGTTCTTTGATAGAAACTTTGGAGTGATTCTTTGTTGCACGTTGAGGGATTGTTATATGATCTAATTATGTTATCATTGTTGAGAGAACTTGCACTAGTGAAAGTATGAACCCTAGGCCTTGTTTCCAAGCATTGCAATACCGTTTCCGCTCACTTTTGTTACTAGTTAGCTTCCTGTTTTTATATTTTCAAATTACAAAAACCTATATCTACCATCCATATTGCACTTGTATCACCATCTCTTCGCCGAACTAGTGCACCTATACAATTTACCATTGTATTGGGTGTGTTAGGGACACAAGAGACTCTTTGTTATTTGGTTGCAGGGTTGTTTCAGAGAGACCATGTTCATCCTACGCCTCCCACGGATTGATAAACCTTAGGTCATCCACTTGAGGGAAAATTGATACTGTCCTACAAACCTCTGCGCTTGGAGGCCCAACACGAGTCTACAAGAAGAAGGTTGCGTAGTAGACATCAAGTTCTTTTCTAGCGCCGTTGCTGGGGAGGCTAGGTAAGAAGCACTCACATCCCGTCAACGAAGCTCTTTTCTGGCGCATTTGCCGGGGAGGTGCGTGCTTGAAGGTATATCTTTAGATCTTGCAATTGAATCTTTTAGTTTCTTGTTTTATCAATAGTTTAGTTTATAAAGGAAAACTTCAAAAAAAATGTAATTGAGGTTGCCTCATATGCTTCATCTTTATAATTTCTTTCGTGAAAATGATGGAAAGGAAAATTGTGCTCAATTGTTAGAAGAAGAGGTTAATAAAATGTTTGGCATAAAATCTTTGTATGATGAGCATGATGCAACGTTGTTAGTATGAATTCCTTGAATATCCATGATGCTAATGATATGCAAAGCCATAAGCTCGGGGATGCTATGTTTGATGAAGATGATATTTTTAGTCCCCCAAGTTTTGATGAGAAAATTTATTATGATGAAAGCATGCCTCCTATTTATGATGATTATATTGATGAAAGTGGGTTTGGAAGAGTGTCAACTTTAGATAATAATTATCCCACTATTTTGGAGGGTGTTGAATCTTATTGTAATAATTATGAATGTGGATTTGGAGAGGTCATGACTTTATTTAGTGATGAATCCACTATTTTGGAAGAGGTTACAATTGATTATGAGAACAAAGTTGCTATCTATGATGATTATTGTGATGACATGTATGCTATAAAGAGTAATGATAACCATGGAACTTGTCATCATGATTTTAATTTTCAATTGGACTATGCCTCACATGATAGTTATTTCGTTGAGTTTGCTCACACTACTATTCATGAGAATAAATTTGCTTATGTGGAGAATAATAAAATTTCTATGCTTGTGGATCATGAAAAGAATGCTTTATGTGATAGTCATATTATTGAATTCATTCATGATGCTACTGAAAATTATTATGAGAGAGGAATATATGCTTTTACATATCTCAATAATATCAAGCTTCCCCTTTGTAACATCCCCAGATCTTCAACCTATTGTTAAGCTCATTAAGTTGCCAAGCAACATGATCATCTTCATGAGGTTGCATTAGGAAATAATTCAACTTCAATTCAAAATTCAAAATGCAAGTCAAATAACTATTTCATCAAACATCAGAACAAAAATGTTCAAGATGTTGCAAATAATCTCAAGGTAATTATAAAATTGGAATCAACCTTACCAAAATTCCTGAAATGCCCCTGGATATTATGTTGGTGGTCCATCAGCATATATCTTGCCTTATTCAATTTCTAAAAATACCTAGCCACCTCCAAATGCCCTGAAACATTTTGTGGCAGTGCCAAAATTCACAAAGTAATTATGTGGCCTAGTCCCACATTTATCAAAAGTGTTTTGGCAGCCCTAATTAATTCTATACAACTTCTGTTAATATAAAAACAGAAAAGAAAAACAAAGAAAAGAAAAGGCCGCAAGGCACTGTGCACTTACTCGACCCAGGAGGCAGAGCAGCCCAGCCCATCTGGCCTCGCCTCCCACCTCCCGCCTCCATGTCAGTCAGTGCGCGGCACAGATTCGGCGACGCCGGCCGATGCACGACACCAGCGCGCTATAGGAGCCCTGGAGGGCTTCATAAGCTGGCCCCGGTCACTATGAACAACCCTAGGCCTCACTTCTCCCTCTCCCTGCCTCGTCCCCTTCCTCTCCTGCGAGCCCGAGCACCGCCGTGGCCGTTGACCCGTGGAGCTCGCGGCCATCGGCTACCCCGCACCACCTCGCCTTGACCAGGAGGAGAAGCGTCCTCGACCACGTCCCTCTACCCTTCGGATCGAGCCGGGGAGCACCACGGCCGTCGCTAGCACCTATTCCCTCCGTCGGCCACCGCCGCCTCACCGTCGACAATCTCCGTCATAGGACCTCCCCGCGCCCGCTGCCCAGACCCTACGCTCTCACAGTGAGCTCCGCCTCCCTCTTCCCCTTTTCATCGCCGTTGTTTTCGACCGCTAGTGCCCGATCCCGACTCGCCCGAGCTCGCCACCGCGCGACCTCATCGCCGTCAGCCGTCCGGCGACCAAATGTCCATGCGCAGCTGCTCATCGTGCTCGCCCACGTGCGTAGGTGCTGCCTGGCCTAACCGTTTAGTTCGAACACGCCCGCTTCGCCGTTTTCCTCTCGCGACCGATTCCGGCTGCGCGCCGTTGTGCTCGCCGCCGTCGCTACGCTGCGTCCCCGGCCTCGCCCCTGCCGCCATCCGATGCGGCCCATCGCCAGCTTTCCATCGCACCCGAAAACACGGCAGATAGCCACCCGTACGCGAGATCCGGGCTCGCCGGAGTTTTCGCCGCCGTTCGACCTCACCGGCGCACTCCAGTGGCCGGTGCTGACTCAACGCCAATGTGGCACCGCGGGCCCCACCGCTCTGTCACTGGCACTGGGTCCCACCGGGCCCAGTTCACCGAGTCAGCGCGGCCCAGTGTCACTGACATGTCGGTCCCGCGCGATTAAATGATTTTAATTAAAAAGAGATAATCTGTGAATTAATTAATTAGTTAATTTAAACGCTAATCACTCACTGACAGTAGGTCCCACCTCTAACTTAATTTGTAATTAGATAATATAATACCTAATTAACTACTGTGAGGCTGACTAGTGGGTCCCACTGGACCCACTGTCAGGTTTGACCCTGGTCAGCCGACTTGTTGACTGCTGACATCATTCTCTAGTCATGCTGATGTCATAATGCATTTTAGATAATTCTGTTAATTTAAAATAATTTCAGAAAAAGCAATAATCTTTGAAAATTCGTAGAAAATAAACTGTAGCTCGGATCGACAAACTTAATACATGAAAGTTGCTCAGAACGATAGACGAATCTGATCATGTCGTCTGTTTCCATGTCGGAACCCCCTACATAGGAGAACCCGCAACTTCGAAGCCTGATTCCGGTATATGAATAGTACTCAACTTTAATTAAATAAATCCAGATAAATTTCTAAATTAAGTAAATCATCAAGCTAGGCAGTAGAGCACCTCCGCACATCATTTAGGCATGTCATGTATGTTGTTTGTATTTTGCCGTGAATTTATTGTTTCCTCCCCCTCCTTCTCTCTCGAAAGACACCGAGACCGACGCCATTGCAGCTGAGTACGACTATGCCCCGGACGAGCAGCCTTCCGACGACCCCTCCTTCTTGCCAGAGCAACCAGGCAAGCCCCCCCTTGAGCATCCCTATATCGCCCATTCTATTCTCTCCTACTTGCATTAGATTTTGCTACTGTTACTGTTATCCAATTTTGCTGCATAGCCTGATTATTGTAACCTGCTGTTGATACCTTCCGGTTCATCCTAAAACTATTTAGAATAGACTGGGTAGAGCCCCATCAGTGACCCCCACTTGTCCCGAGTGCCCCGTTGGATTCTCAGAAGACCCGATTAACGGGATCGAAGACCAGGCCCCGGCACCGCACTTCACCCCCTTAGTTGTACGACACTACTGGGT
The DNA here is from genome assembly GCA_011799875.1 of Thinopyrum elongatum. Lineage (NCBI taxonomy): Eukaryota > Viridiplantae > Streptophyta > Magnoliopsida > Poales > Poaceae > Thinopyrum > Thinopyrum elongatum. The sequence continues at coordinate 72,218,887 of CM022298.1, read as the reverse complement.
TACTATCGAGTGCCGAGGGTGATACCTCATCAGCAATTCTGATGTTAACCTTATAGGTTAGTTCATCGGTTGTGGTCCTCGAGGGTGATTCCTCCTTCTCCACTCCCGATAACGACACTGTCGTGCAACTCCTCAAGAGTGGACCTCGCGGGTGATTCCTCCTTCGTTCACCTTGACGATAACAGCAGGTGGAATTCCATCGAGGGTGATTCCTCAGGGTTCCCCTTGGTGTTAGACACACTGTTACTATGGTTACTATGACTTTACAACTGATACATGGAAAGGCGGGTCGACCCTGGGGGGTACCCGCGAATGATGGGATGTCGGGTTGACCTGGAGGTTACCCGTGAGACGAATACGAGGCGTGGCCGGGCATTCTTGGCCCTTGCCACAAGTCCTCGAGATGGGACGACAGGGTCACATCGATCGTGAGTCTCTGCTCGTTACCACAAGCCCCTAATCCCCTAACGATTTGGATATTTTATCCGAGCAGGCCTCTGGCCTCATAGCACTAACCATCATGTGGGAGCAGTTATGGGCACTCTGCATCGTAGCATCAGCCGAAAGCTTTGTCAAACATCCAGTTCAGCATTGCAGCACGGCTGGGCCGGCGCCATCCATGTATAGAGGTGGTACCGAGATTCGCCCTGCTCGCAACGACCCGGAGTGCACAGGGCGATGGCCCAAGACCCCTGAGCGCTTAGGAGGTAGACCGGTGGGGACCTCTCTGCTGAGCTGTAGGTAGGGCTGCGGTGTGTCGTTTGGCCGAGGCCGGGCATGACCCAAAAAAGTGTGTCCGGCCGGAGTTAAGCGAGTGTGGTGGGTAAGTTGGTGGACCCCTGCAGGGAAGAAAACATCTATTGATAGCCGGTCCTACGGTAAAGGACACTCGGAGTTGTATCCCGATCGATACAACTAGAACTTGAGATGATACCTGGATATGTGGCTCTGGGATTACTTTCTCGCAGGGAGTCAAAAAGGATCTCTGGCCGGGGTTGATACTTGGATATTATGGCTCTGGGCTTGCTTTCTCGCAGGGAGTCGAGATAGGATCTCTGGGTGAGGTTGAGACTTAATGATACTACTACTCTGTACTGTACTACTCTACACTCTTCTAATGCTGCAAGACCGTTGAAGATGCTAGTCTTCGATAGGACTAGGCCTTCTCTCTATTCTGGCATTCTGCAGCCCCATCCACATATAAAGCCTCTCTTTGATAATGTTGCATATGTAGTGTAGATCCTTGCTTGCTGAGTACTTCGGATGAGTACTCACTGTTGCTTTGCTTTCTTTTCCCCCATATCCGTTTGATGCAACCAGATGACGGAGCCCCTGAGACAGCAGCCCCCGCCGACGATCGCTACTACTACCCCGAGGATGGATACTACTACGAGTTGGCTGACGACCAGGAGTAGGTTCGGAGGGTCCCAGGCAGGAGGCCTGCGCCTTTCGATCATAGCTTTTGTTTTTCCCCGCCTTTCTAGAGGCTTATCTGTTTCTGTTTCATATTTGCCCTCAGATATCTGATGCTTCCGCTGACGCTTGTACGCAAGCTTATGTATTCGAGCCCTCGAGGCCCCTGGCTTGTAATATAAAGCTTGTATGATTTGATTTATGTTTTAGAGTTGTGTTGTGATATCTTCAAGTGAGTCCTTAGGCTTGATCGTGTGCATTTGCGTGTATGATTAGTGCATGATTAAGCCAGGGGCGTCAAAGGTTGGTATCAGAGCCGACTGCCTGTAGGAACCCCCTTTCCAACTCCTTGGCTGAAGTTGAGTCTAGTGGTCCAAAAACTGTTTTACTAACTTGGCTGTGTGGCTTACGGGCCCACGTCGCCAACTGGGTGGTATTAGGATCTTTTATTCCTCGTGTTTACTCTGGGACTCTGATCTCTCTTCTATTCGGGTTAAAGATTTTGCTATCTCTAACACTAGGTTCTCGTAACCGCTTCCTCCTGGAGAGCCCCGCATGCTAGATGATCGCTTGGATCATCAGAAGACTCCGAAGATATTCCCCGAAGTTTCCCGAGACCCTTGAGCCCTTAGTCATTGCAAATCCTTACCACCGATAATCACTGTGAATAACCACACTTCCTTGCCGTTTGTATCTTCATTCCTAGTTACTCCTTTATGTACGAGATACCCCGAAATACTCTCATTAATCCGGGAATCCTTTGAGCCTACTGCCGTGCAGCTTCTTTCACACTACGGTTAATTCCTCATATTTACTAGGGATCCATTCATCCCCAGTTGTTCGGGTATCTCGCAAAATACTTTCCGTTGTTAATCGATCTTCCGAAAATTCTCTGCACCCTATTGCTCTTGAAATTTGTACCTGCTGGCAATATGGATAGTTCCATATGTCAAGTAATCCTCGTTGACATCCCTTGATACTACTATTTGAATCCCTTGAATCAATATGTTGCGAATGTTCGCAATCATCAGTCGATTCCTAGAACTTGTCCTTCTGGCTCAGACGTCAATTTGGACATGAGTGGGTTCTCGGGCAATCAAGCTACCGATAATTATCCATCTAGTTCTATTCTACTTACCCATCTTTTGATCCGAGCGTCTCCTTATGATCCCTTGCTTTGGAAATCATAAACCCTTTATAATTGAACACCGAATTATTCAGTTGCATCTACAATCCGATGCCTTTGCATTCTTCTTCTATTTGAGTATCGATACTCACATCAGATCCTTTGCCAACCAACTGATCCATTGTTGGGTTTTTATCTGACAGTGTCCTTCACATCCAAAAATTCTTGTGAGTTATTTCCCTGATACATAATGCCTTTGGTAAAATTGTATCCTCTCCTTTTGTCAACCATGCTCTGCTGTCGAGCTTGTGTTAAATACTCCTGAAGTTCAAGGTATATGTTCCTAAGATACCCCTACGGGTTGAACCTATGCCTTCCTTAATCTGTGTGAACCCGAAAAGTTTTCATGGGTCATACTTCCCCGGTAATTCACCAGGTAGGTTTTCATACTAAAATCATTTTTTAAAGAGTAGTGAATTAAAGGTGATGCATTGAAGAAGTGGGAGTCGACCTTGAACCTTCGTGTTCAAGCCCATGGACCCGATGTAGAACTTATCATGGAAGCTGCTCGTAAAAATAATTATTTCCTTGGTACTAATTCATCTTGCATCTGTGTATTGATCTTTTGTAATCATGGTTCTGGCCATATTAATATCTCTTCATTCCTTTCTCGGACAAGTCAAAATACTTGTCTTCAGCAAATCAATGTGCATGTCCAACCTCTATATTGTACTACCTCGAGTATTAACCCCCTACTATCTCGAGGATATCATTCTATTGAATTACGTTCTATGAAGTTTTCCGATGGAGTGATACCTTTCCCTGTCACAGTCACTCCATGGGTTCTGCGTTGTCTTCAACCGAGACCACCGAACAATGAATCGATTCCGCTCGGTGATTCAGCACTCCTAGTACTTTGTTGGTGGGGAGTTGGATACTCCACCACATCATTCCTAGCCTGATCAGCTATATGCTTGTCGTGCTGAATTCTAACAGTGCTACCTGGCCCTTCTTCTCGGAGCACAATTTTCGACGATGAGTTAAGCTTGCGACGATCTTCCTCATCTTGTCATTTCACCTCAAACAACAAGCTTGATTTCGAGCTTGTGTCGTATCCGTGGTTCCAATAACCTTTCACTTCGGCATGCCTTTTGCTTGATGTCATCGCTGACCGACTACATCTTCCTGAAACCTTTCAACAAATGTGTCGTGATCAGCAGAAGTATTTTGGCTTCCTCGAAGAAGTCCATTGAATTCATGGCTAGAAATAACATCTTTGGCCCTTGATGATTTGTGATATCATCGATGACATCCTTGACTTTCTGCCAACACAGACCTGGTTGTGTTTGGTTAATCCTTACGTTCCGAGATAATCCTAGAAGTGTTCCTTTGCATCTCTTGTGATCTTTCGATCCAACCCTTACTTGAAACACCATGTTATCGCTTCCTCGGGGCATGACTACGGTATTCCGAATATCATTGAGAACAGTGAAAATGCAATGCTGGATGTCTCTTCATCAATTGTCCAAAACATTGTTGTATGGGTAATATCATGATTCTTCCCTCGTCCCTTTGACTAAATACTTTTGAACTTGCTGTCCTATCATGTATATCATGCTCTGCTTGTCCTTGGGAAGGATATACTACTAATTTTTGGTGTGTAAACACATCTTCCTTCCCATTGGTTAATTTGAATAATCAATTAATCATTTCCTTTCCATTGTTTTGTTTAACCTTTCCAGTAATCTAGCTTATCTAAGCAGAAATAATTTTCTTCCTATGAAAACATCTCGGTCTACAACTCTGTCAGTGAGACCCTGTTACTATTGTTGATGACATTTCGGTAACCCCCGATGGATGAGAACTTTGCCTATTGGTCCACCTCGTTCAACGAGCAGGAAAATGGTTCTCTTCGTCCCTCGCCCTTGGTAACGATGTTGCCACCGACATAACTAACAGACAATCCTCTGACTTACCTTGCTGCCGTGACCGGTAAAATGTCACCATTCTCCCTACTATTGATCGACACCCCTCCCCTCACAGTTCCACAGGATCGGAACCTGACTCTCTTGTAACATCCTTGATTCTGAAGCATCCTTTGCCATTAACTTTGTGTGTTATCCCGAGCCACCCCTCGAGAGATGATCTACTCCCGATACCCTGAACCCCTGTTCACACCTCCTTCAGGTATCGATCGAATGTCCATTCGCTTGATACTTCCTATCGTACCTTCATACATTGCTCTCGATGATTTCCCTGAAATTCAAATATGAGAGATATTTTTTTCCACCACATCCCCTGAGTTAACCACCAGATGTTCGAGCTTGCAAAGGTCAGCTCTTCCGAAGTTATCCTTTACTTCCCCACCTAAATCTCGGGACGAGATTTCTTGTAGTGGAGGAGATTTGTAACATCCCCAGATCTTCACCCTGTTGTTAAGCTCATTAAGTTGCCAAGTCAACATGATTATCTTCATGAGGTTGCATTTGGAAATAATTCAACTTCAATTCAAAATTCAAAATGCAAGTCAAATAACTATTTCATCAAACATCAGAACAAAAATGTTCAAGATGTTGCAAATAATCTCAAGGCAATTATAAAACTGGAATCAACCATACCAAAATTCCCAAAATACCCCTGGATATTATGTTGGTGGTCCATCAGCATATATCTTGCCTTATTTAATTTCTAAAAATACCTAACCACCTCCAAATGCCCTGAAACATTTTGTGGCAGTGCTTATGTGGCCTAGTCCCACATTTATCAAAAGTGTTTTGGCAGCCCTAATTAATTCTATACAGCTTCTGTTAATAGAAAAACAGAAAAACAGAAAAGAAAAACAAAGAAAAGAAAAGGCCGCAAGGCACTGTGCACTTACCCGACCCAGGAGGCAGAGCAGCCCAGCCCATCTGGCCTCGCCTCCCACCTCTCGCCTTTGTGTCAGTCAACGCGTGGCGCAGATTTGGCGACGCCTGCCGATGCACGACACCGGCGCGCAACAGGAGCCTTGGAGGGCTTCATAAGCTGGCCCCGGTCACTGTGGACAACCCTAAGCCTCACTTCTCCCTCTCCCTGCCTCGTCCCCTTCCTCTCCCATGAGCCCGAGCGCCGCCGTGGCCGTTGACCTGTGGAGCTCGCAGCCATCGGCTACCCCGCACCACCTCGCCTTGACCAGCAGGAGCAGCGTCCTCGACCACGTCCCCTCCGCCCTTCGGATAGAGCCAGGGAGCACCACGGCCGTCGCTCGCGCTGATTCCCTTCGTCGGCCACCGCCGCCTCACCGTCGACAATCTCCGTCACAGGATCTCCCCGCGCCTGCTGCCCAGACCGTACGCTCTCACAGTGAGCTCCACCTCCTTCATCTCCTTTTCATCACCGTCGTTTTCGACCGCTAGTGCCCGATCCCGACTCGCTCGAGCTTGCCACTGCGTGACCTCATCGCCGGCAGCCGTCCTGCGACCAAATGGTCATGCGCAGCTGCTCATCGTGCTCGCCCGCATGCGTAGGTGCCGCCTGGCCTAGCCGTTTAGTTCGAACACGCCCACTTCGCCGTTTTCATCTCGCTACTGATTTCGGCCATGCGCCGATGTGCTCGCCGCTGTCGCTATGCTGCATCCCCAGCCTCACCACTGCCGCCTTCCGATGCGGCCCATCGCCAGCTTTCCAACGCACCCGAAAACGCGGCAGATGGCCACACGTACGCGAGATCCGGGCTCGCCAGAGTTTTCGCCGCCGTTCGACCTCGCCGGCGCACTCCGGTGGCCGGTGCTGACTCAGCGCCGATGTGGCACCGCGGGCCCCACCGCTCTGTCACTCGCACTGGGTCCCATCGGGCCCAGTTCACCTAGTCAGCGCGGCCCAGTGTCACTGACATGTGGGTCCCGTGCGATTAAACGATTTTAATTAAAAAGAGATAATCTGTGAATTAATTAATTAGTTAATTTAAACACTAAGCACTCACTGACAGTAGGTCCCACCTCTAACTTAATCTGTAATTAGATAATATATTACCAAATTAACTACTGTGAGGCTGACCAGTGGGTCCCACTGGACCCACTGTCAGGTTCGACCCTGGTCAACCGACTTGTTGACTGCTGACATCATCCTCTTGTCATGCTGATGTCATAATGCATTTTAGATAATTCTGTTAATTTAAAATAACTTCAGAAAAAGCAATAATCTTCGAAAATTCGTAGAAAATAAACCGTAGCTCGGATCAACAAACTTAATACATGAAAGTTGCTCAGAATGACGAGACGAATCTAATCGTGTCGTCTGTTTCCATGTCAGAACCCCCTACGTAGGAGAACCCGCCACTTCGAAGCCTGATTTCGGTATATGAATTGTACTCAACTTTAATTAAATAAATCCAGATAAATTTCTAAATTAACTAAATCATCAAGCTAGGTAGTAGAGCACCTCCGCACATCGTTTAGGCATGTCATGTATGTTGTTTGCATTTTGCCGTGAATTTATTGTTTCCTCCCCCTCCTTCTCTCTCGAAAGACGCCGAGACCGACGCCATTGCAGCTGAGTACGACTATGCCCCAGACGAGCAGCCTTCTGACGATCCCTTCTTCTTGCCAGAGCAACCAGGCAAGCCCCCCCTTGAGCATCCCTATATCGCCCATTCTATTCTCTCCTGCTTGCATTAGATTTTGCTACTGTTACTGCTATCCTATTTCTGCTGCATAGCCTGTTTATTATAACCTGCTGTTGATACCTTCCGGTTCATCCTAAAACTGTTTAGAATAGACTGGGTAGAGCCCCATCAGTGACCCCCACTTGTCTCGACTGCCCCGCCGGATTCTCAGAAGACCCGATCAATGGGATCGAAGACCAGGCCCCGGCACCGCACTTCACCCCCTTAGTTGTACGTGAAGGAAATATGCCCTAGAGGCAATAATAAAGTTGTTATTTATATTTCTTATATCATGATAAATGTTTATTATTCATGCTAGAATTGTATTAATCGGAAACTTGATACATGTGTGAATACATAGACAAAACACCAAGTCCCTAGTAAGCCTCTACTAGACTAGCTCGTTAATCAAAGATGGTTAAGTTTCCTAACCATAGACATGTGTTGTCATTTGTTGAATGGGATCACATCATTAGGAGAATGATGTGATGGACAAGACCCATCCGGTAGCTTAGCATTATGATCATTAAGTTTTATCGCTATTGCTTTCTTCATGACTTATACATATTCTTCTGACTATGAGATTATGCTACTCCCGAATACCGGAGGAACACTTTATGGGCTATCAAACGTCACAAACTAACTGGGTGATTATAAATATGCTCTACAGGTGTCTCCGAACGTGTTTGTTGGGTTGGCATAGATCAAGATTAGGATTTGTCACTCCGTGTATCGGAGAGGCATCTCTGGGCCCTCTCGGTAATGCACATCATGATAAGCCTTGCAAGCAATGTGACTAATGAGTTAGTTACAAGATGATGCATTATGGAACGAGTAAAGAGACTTGCCGGTAACAAGATTGAACTAGGTATGATTATACCGACGATCGAATCTCGGGGAAGTAACATACCGATGACAAAGTGAATAACGTATGTTGTTATGCGGTTTAACCGATAAAGATCTTCGTAGAATATGTAGGAGCCAATATGCGCATCCAGGTTCTGCTATTGATTATTAATCAGAGATGTGTCTCGGTCATGTCTACATAGTTCTCGAAACCGTAGGGTCCGCACGCTTAACGTTCGATGATGATTTGTATTATGAGTTATGTGATTTGATGACCGAAGTTTGTTCGGAGTCTCGGATGAGATCACGGACATGACGAGAAGTCTCAAAATGGTCGAGAGGTAAAGATTCATATATTGGAAGGTTATATTTAGACATCGTAAAGATTCTGAGTGATTCGGGTATTTTTCGGAGTACCGGGGAGTTACGGGAATTCACCGGGAGAAGTAATGGGCCTTATTGGGCCATAAGGGAAAAGAGGAGGCAGGCCAAAGGGGAGGTGGTGCACGCCCCCCCATGGGTCCGAATTGGACTAGGGGAAGGGGGCGGCACCCCCCTTGCCCTTTCCTACTCCCTCTCTCTTTCTCTCTTTCCTTCTCTCCTACTCCGAAAAAGGAAAGGGATTCCTACTAGGACTTGAAAGTCCTAGTAGGACTCCATACACTTGGCGCACCCGTAGGAGTGCTGGCCTCTCTCCCTCCCTCCTTTATATACGTGGGCAGGGGCACCCCAAAGGCACAACAAGATCAATTGTCTTAGCCATGTGCGGTGCCCCCCTCCACAGTTTAACTCCTCGGTCATATCGTCGTAGTGCTTAGGCGAAGCCCTGCGCCGGTAACTTCATCATCACCATCACCACGCCGTCATGCTGACAGAACTCTCCCTCGTCCTCAACTGGATCAAGAGCTCGAGGGACGTCATCGAGCTGAACGTGTGCTGAACTCGGAGGTGCCATACGTTCGGTGCTTGATCGGTTGGATCGCGAAGACGTTCGACTACATCAATCGCGTTAAGCTAACGCTTCCGCTTTCGGTCTACGAGGGTACGTGGACACACTCTCCCCCTCTCCTTGCTATGCATCTCCTGGATAGATCTTGCGTGAGCGTAGGAATTTTTTTGAAACTGCATGTTCTCAACAGTGGCATTCGAGCCAGGTTTATGCGTAGATGATATGCACGAGTAGAACACAAAGAGTTGTGGGTGATAATAGTCATACTGCTTACCACCAACATCTTACTTTGATTCGGCGGTATTGTTGGATGAAGCGGCCCGGACTGACATTACATGACCACGTTCATGAGACTGGTTCTACCGACGTGCTTTGCACACAGGTGGCTGGCGGGTGTCTGTTTCTCCAACTTTAGTTGAATCAAGTTTGACTACGGCCGGTCCTTGTTGAAGGTTAAAACAGCACACTTGATGAAAAATCGTTGTGGTTTTGATGCGTAGGTAAGAACGGTTCTTGCTAGAAGCCCGTAGCAGCCACGTAAAACTTGCAACAACAAAGTAGAGGACGTCTAACTTGTTTTTGCAGGGCATGTTGTGATCTGATATGGTCAAGACATGATGTGATATACGTTATTGTATGAGATGATCATGTTTTGTAAAAGTTATCGGCAACTGGCAGGAGCCTTATGGTTGTCGCTTTATTGTATGAAATGCAATCGCCGTGTAATTGCTTTACTTTATCACTATGCGGTAGCGATAGTGGTAGAAGCAATAGTTGGCGAGACGACAACGACGCTACGATGGAGATCAAGGAGTCAAGCCGGTGACGATGGAGATCATGACGGTGCTTTGGAGATGGAGATCAAAGGCACAAGATGGTGATGGCCATATCATGTCACATATTTTGATTACATGTGATGTTTATCTTTTATGCATCTTATTTTGCTTAGTACAATGGTAACATTATAAGATGATCCCTCACTAAATTTCAAGGTATAAGTGTTCTCCCTGAGTATGCACCGTTGCGAAAGTTCTTCATGCTGAGACACCACGTGATGATCGGGTGAGATAGGCTCTACGTTCAAATACAACAGGTGCAAGACAGTTTTGCACATGCGGAATACTCGGGTTAAACTTGACAAGCCTAGCATATGCAGATATGGCCTCGGAACACTGAGACCGAAAGGTCGAACGTGAATCATATAGTAGATATGATCAACATAGAGATGTTCACCATTGAAAACTACTCCATCTCACGTGATGATCGGACATGGTTTAGTTGATATGGATCACGTGATCATTTAGATGACTAGAGGGATGTCTATCTAAGTGGGAGTTCTTAAGTAATATGATTAATTGAACTTTAATTTATCATGAACTTAGTCCTGGTAGTATTTGCAAATTATGTTGTAGATCAATAGCTCGCGTATAGCTCCCCTGTTTTATTTTTGATATGGTCCTAGAGAAAACTAAGTTGAAAGATGAAAGTAGCAATGATGCGGACTGGGTCCGTGATCCGAGGAATATCCTCGTTGCTGCACGGAATAATTATGTCCTTGATGCACCGCTAGGTGACAGACCTATTGCAGGAGAAGATGCAGACGTTATAAATGTTTGGCAAGATCGATATGATGACTACTTGATAGTTTAGTGCACCATGCTTTACGGCTTAGAACCAGGATGTCAAAAACGTTTTGAACGCCACGGAGCATATGAGATGTTCCAAAGAGATGAAATTGGTATTTCAGACTCATGCCCGTGTCGAGAGGTATGAGACCTCTGACAAGTACTTTGCCTACAAGATGGAGGAGAATAGCTCAACCAGTGAGCATGTGCTCAGAATGTCTGGGTACTACAAATCGCTTGAATCAAGTGGGAGTTAATCTTCCAGATAAAATAGTGATTGACAGAGTTCTCAAGTCACTATCACCAAGTTACTAGAACTTCGTGATGAACTATAATATGCAAGGGATAACGAAAATGATTCCCAAGCTCTTCGCGATGCTGAAATCGGCGAAGGTAGAAATCATGAAATAGCATCAAGTGTTGATGGTGGACAAGACCACTAGTTTCAAGAAAAAGGGCGAGGGAAAGAAATGGAACTTCAAGAAGAATGGCAAGCAAGTTGTCGCTCCCATGAAGAAGCCCAAAGCTGGACCCAAGCCTGAAACTGCGTGCTTCTACTGCAAAGGAAATGGTTACTGGAAGCAGAACTGCCCCAAGTATTTGGCGGATAAGAAGGATGGAAAAGTGAACAAAAGTGTATTTGATATACATGATATTGATGTGTATTTTACTAGTGTTCATAGTAGCCCCTGGGTATTTGATACTGGTTCAGTTGCTAGGATTAGTAATTCAAAACAGGAGTTGCAAAATGAACAGAGACTAGTTAAGGGCGAGGTGACGATGTGTGTTGGAAGTGATTCCAAGGTTGATAAGATCACCATCGCACACTCCCTCTACCTTCGGGATTAGTGTTGGACCTAAATAAATGTTATTTGGTGTTTGCATTGAGCATGAATATGATTGGATCATGTTTATTGCGATACGGTTATTCATTTAAGTCAGAGAATAATTGTTGTTCTGTTTACATGAATAAAACCTTCTATGGTCATACACTCAATGGTTTATTGAATCTCGATCGTAGTGATACACATATTCATAATATTGATGCCAAAAGATGCAAAGTTGATAATGATAATGCAACATATTTGTGGCACTGCCGTTTAGGTCATATTGGTGTAAAGCGCATGAAGAAACTCCATGCAGATGGACTTTTGGAATCACTTGATTATGAATCATTTGATGCTTGCGAACCATGGCTCATGGGCAAGATGACTAAGACTCCGTTCTTCGGAACAATGGAGCGAGCTACTGACTTATTGGAAGTAATACATACTGATGTATGCGGTCCGATGAGTGTTGAGGCTCATGGCGGGTATCATTATTTTCTGACCTTCACAGATGATTTGAGCAGATATGGGTATATCTACTTGATGAAACATAAGTCTGAAACATTTGAAAAGTTCAAAGAATTTTAGAGTGAAGTAGAAAATCATCGTAACAAGAAAATAAAGTTTCTACGATCTGATCGCCGAGGCGAATATTTGAGTTACGAGTTTGGCCTTCATTTGAAACAATAGTTTCACAACTCACGCCACCTGGAACACCACAGCATAATGGTGTGTCCGAATGTCGTAACCATACTTTATTAGATATGGTGCGATCTATGATGTTTCTTACCGATTTACCACTATCATTTTGGGGTTATGCATTAGAGACAGCAGCATTCATGTTAAATAGGGCACCGTCTAAATCCATTGAGACGACACCGTATGAACTGTGGTTTGGCCAGAAACCTAAGCTGTCGTTTCTTCAAGTTTGGGGTTGCAATGCTTATGTGAAAAAGCTTCAACCTGATAAGCTCGAACCCAAATCATTGAAATGCGTCTTCATAGGATACCCAAAGGAGACTGTTGGGTACACCTTCTATCACAGATCCGAAGGCAAGATATTCATTGCTTAGAATGGATCCTTTCTAGAGAAGGAGTTTCTCTTGAAAGAAGTGAGTGGGAGGAAAGTAGAACTTGATGAGGTAATTGTACCTTCTCCCGAATTGGAAAGTAGTTCATCACAGAAATCAGTTCCAATGATGCCTACACCAATTAGTGAGGAAGTTAATGATGATGATCATGAAACTTCGGATCAAGTTACTACCGAACCTCGTAGGTCAACCAGAGTATGTTCCACACCAGAGTGGTACGGTAATCCTGTTCTGGAAGTCATGTTACTAGACCATGACGAACCTACGAACTATGAGGAAGCGATGATGAGCCCAGATTCCGCGAAATGGCTTGAGGCCATGAAATCTGAGATGGGATCCATGTATGAGAACAAAGTGTGGACTTTGGTTGACTTGCCCGATGATCGCCAAGCCATTGAGAATAAATGGATCTTCAAGAGAAAGGCAGACGCTGATAGTAGTGTTACTATCTACTAAGCTCGACTTGTCGCAAAAGGTTTTTGACAAAGTTCAAGGTGTTGACTACGATGAGATTTTCTCACTCGTAGCGATGCTTAAGTCTGTCCGAATCATGTTAGCAATTGCCACATTTTATGAAATCTGGCAAATGGATGTCAAAAACTACATTCCTTAATGGAATTTTTAAAGAAGAAGTTGTATATGATGCAACCAGAAGGTTTTGTCAATCCTAAAGGTGCTAACAAAATGTGCAAGCTCCAGCGATCCATCTATGGACTCGTGCAAGCATCTCGGAGTTGGAATATACGCTTTGATGAAGTGATCAAAGCATATGGTTTTATACAGACTTACGGTGAAGCCTGTATTTACAAGAAAGTGAGTGGGAGCTCTGTAGCATTTCTGATATTATATGTGGATGACATATTGCTGATTGGAAATGATATAGAATTTCTGGATAGCATAAAAGGATACTTGATTAGGAATTTTTCAAAGAAAGGCCTCGATGAAGCTGCTTAAGTATTGAGCATCAAGATCTGTAGGGATAGATCGAGACGCTTAATAGGACTTTCACAAAGCACATACCTTGACAAGATTTTGAAGAAGTTCAAAATAGATCAGTCAAAGAAAGGGTTCTTGCCTGTGTTGCAAGGTGTGAAGTTGAGTAAGACTCAAAGCCCGACCACGGCAGAAGATAGAGAGAGAATGAAAGTCATTCCCTATGCCTTAGTCATAGGTTCTATAAAGTATGCCATGATGTGTACCAAACATATTGTGTACCTTGCCATAAGTCTCGAAGGAAGGTACCAATAGTGATCCAGGAGTAGATCACTAGACAGCGGTCAAAATTATCCTTAGAGGACTAAGGAAATGTTTCTCGTTAATGGAGGTGATAAAGAGTTCGTCGTAAAGGGTTACGTCGATGCAAGCTTTGACACTAATCTAGATGACTTTAAGTCTCATTCTGGATACATATTGAATATGGGAGCAAATTGGCTAGAGTAGCTCCATGTAGAGCATTGTAGACACAGAAATTTGCAAATATACATACGGATCTGAATGTGACAGACCCGTTGACTAAACTTCTCTCACAAGCAAAACATGATCATACCTTAGTACTCTTTGGGTGTTAATCACATGGCGATGTGAACTAGATTACTGACTCTAGTAAACCCTTTGGGTGTTGGTCACATGGCGATGTGAACTATTCGTATTAATCACATGGCGATGTGAACTAGATTATTGACTCTAGTGCAAGTGGGAGACTGAAGGAAATATGCCCTAGAGGCAATATTAAAGTTGTTATTTATATTTCCTTATATCATGATAAATGTTTATTATTCATGCTAGAATTGTATTCACCGGAAACTTGATACATGTGTGAATACATAGACAAAACACCGAGTCCCTAGTAAGCCTCTACTAGACTAGCTCTTTAATCAAAGACGGTTAAGTTTCCTAACCATAAACATGTGTTGTCATTTGATGAACGGGATCACATCATTAGGAGAATGATGTGATGGACAAGACCCATCCGTTAGCTTAGCATTATGATCGTTAAGTTTTATTGCTATTGCTTTCTTCATGACTTATACATATTCCTCTGACTATGAGATTATGCAACTCCCGAATACCGGAGGAACACTTTGTGTGCTATCAAATGTCACAACATAACTGGGTGATCATAAAGATGCTCTACAGGTGTCTCCGAAGGTGTTTGTTGGGTTGGCATAGATCAAGATTAGGATTTGTCTCTCCGTGTATCGGAGAGGTATCTCTGGGCCCTCTCGGTAATGCACATCATGATAAGCCTTGCAAGCAATGTGACTAATGAGTTAGTTACGGGATGATGCATTACGGAACGAGTAAAGAGACTTGCCGGTAACGAGACTGAACTAGGTATGATGATACCGACGATCGAATCTCGGGCAAGTAACATACCGATGACAAAGGGAATAACGTATGTTGTTATGCGGTTTGACCGATAAAGATCTTCGTAGAATATGTAGGAGCCAATATGAGCATCCAGGTTCCGCTATTGGTTATTGACCGGAGATGTGTCTCGGTCATGTCTACATAGTTCTCGAACCCGTAGGGTCCGCACGCTAAACGTTCGATGACGATTTGTATTATGAGTTATGTGATTTGATGACCGAAGTTTGTTCGGAGTCCTGGATGAGATCACGGACATGACGAGGAGTCTCGAAATGGTCGAGAGGTAAAGATTCATATATTGGAAGGCTATATTCGGACATCGGAAAGGTTCCGAGTGATTCGGGTATTTTTCGGAGTACCGGGGAGTTACGGGAATTCACCGGGAGAAGTAATGGGCCTTATTGGGCCATATGGGAAAAGAGGAGGCAGGCCAAAGGGGAGGTGGCGCGCGCCCCCCATGGGTCCGAATTGGACTAGGGGAAGGGGGCGGCGCCCCCCTTGCCCTTTCCTACTCCCTCTCTCTTTCTCTCTTTCCTTCTCTCCTACTCCGAAAAAGGAAAGGGATTCCTACTAGGACTTGGAAGTCCTAGTAGGACTCCATACACTTGGCGCGCCCCTAGGAGGGCCGGCCTCTCTCCCTCCCTCCTTTATATACGTGGGAAGGGGGCACCCCAAAGGCACAACACGATCAATTGTCTTAGCCGTGTGCGGTGCCCCCCTCCACATTTTAACACCTCGGTCATATCGTCGTAGTGCTTAGGCGAAGCCCTGCGCCGGTAAATTCATCATCACCGTCACCACGCCGTCGTGCTGACGGAACTCTCCCTCGTCCTCAACTGGATCAAGAGCTCGAGGGACGTCATCGAGCTGAACGTGTGCTGGACTCGGAGGTGCTGTACGTTCGGTGCTTGATCGGTTGGATCGCGAAGACGTTCGACTACATCAACCGCGTTAAGCTAACGCTTCCGCTTTCGTTCTACGAGGGTATGTGGACACACTCTCCCCCTCTCGTTGCTATGCATCTCCTAGATAGATCTTGCGTGAGCGTAGGAATTTTTTTGAAATTGCACGTTCCCATCAGTATGACACTACTGGGTTACTATCGAGTGCCGAGGGTGATACCTCGTCAGCACTTCTGATGTTAACCTTGTAGGTTAGTTCATTGGTTGTGATCCCCTAGGGTGATTCCTCCTTCTCCTCTCCCGATAACGACACTTTCGTGCAACTCCTCAAGAGTGGACCTCGAGGGTGATTCCTCCTTCGTTCTCCTTGATGATAATAGCAAGTGGAATTCCATCGAGGGTGATTCCTCGGGGTTCCCCTTGGTGTTAGACACACGGTTACTATGGTTACTATGACTTTACAACTGATACTTGGATAGGCGGGTCGACCCTAGGGGGTACCCGCGAATGATGGGATATCTGGTTGACCTGGAGGTTACCCTTGAGACGAATACGAGGCGTGGCCGGGCATTCTTAGCCCTTCCCACAAGTCCTTGAGATGAGGCGACGGGGTCACATCGATCATGAGTCTCTGCTCGTTACCACAAGCCCCTAATCCCCTAACGATTTGGATAATTGATCCGAGCAGGCCTCTGGCATGATAGCACTAACCATCACGTGGGAACAGTTATGGGCACTGTGCATCGTAGCATCAACCGAAAGCTCTATCAGACGTCCAGTTCAGCATTGTGGCACGGCTGGGCCGGCGCCATCCATGTATAGAGGTGCTACCGAGATTCGCACTGCTCGCAACGACCCGGAGTGCACAGGGCGATGGCCCAAGACCCCTGAGCGCTTAGGAGGTAGACCGGCGGGGACCTCTCTGCTAAGCTGTAGGTAGGGCTGCGGTGTGTCGTTTGGCCGAGGCCGGGCATGACCCAGAAAAGTGTGTCCGGCCAGAGTTAAGCGAGCGTGGTGGGTAAGTTGGTGCACCCCTGCAGGGAAGAAAACATCTATCGATAGCTGGCCCTACGGTAAAGGACACTCGGAGTTGTATCCCGATCGATACAACTAGAACTTGAGATGATACCAGGATATGTGGCTCTGGGATTACTTTCTTGCAGGGAGTCGAGAAAGGATCTTTGGCCGGGGTTGATACTTGGATATTATGGCTCTGGGATTGCTTTCTCACAGGGAGTCGAGAAAGGTTCTCTGGGTGAGGTTGAGACTTAATGATACTACTACTCTATACTGTACTACTCTACACTCTTCTAATGCTGCAAGACCGTTGAAGATGCTAGTCTTCGATAGGACTAGGCCTTCTCTCTATTCTGGCATTTCTGCAGCCCCGTCCACATATACAGCCTCTCTTTGATAATGTTGCATATGTAGTGTAGATCCTTGCTTGCTGAGTATTTCGGACGAGTACTCACGGTTGTTTTGCTTTCTTTTTCCCCCATATCCATTTGATGCAACCAGATGACGGAGCCCCTGAGACAGCTGCCCCCGCCGATGATCGCTACTACTACCCCGAGGATGGATACTACTACGAGTTAGCTGACGACCAGGAGTAGGTTCGGAGGGTCCCAGGCAGGAGGCCTGCGCTTTTCGATTGTAGCTTTTGTTTTGCCCCGCCTTTCTAGAGGCTTATCTGTTTCTGTTTCATATCTGTCCTCAGATATCTGATGCTTCCGCTGACGCTTGTACGCAAGCTTATGTATTCGAGCCCTCGAGGCCCCTGGCTTGTAATATAAAGCTTGTATGACTTGATTTATGTTTTAGAGTTGTGTTGTGATATCTTCAAGTGAGTCCTTAGGCTAGATCATGAGCATTTGCGTGTATGATTAGTGCACGATTAAGCCGGGGGCGTCACACTCTCTATGTGTTGAAAGTTTTGAAGTCATGCTTGTTTTGCCTTGCTATGCTAGTTCATTCTTGTTCCCATAAATTGTTTGCTGAAAAAATCCCTATGCATAGGAAGTGGGTTAGACTTAAATGTGCTATTCATATGCTTCATGATGCTCCCGTTATGTTTCAATTCTTATCTTTTATGTGAGCATCATTGAAATCACCATGCCTACCTAGAAAGGCATTAAAGAAAAGCGCTTGTTGGGAGACAACCCAACATTTACCCCTACTGTTTTTTGTGTGATCACATGATTAAGCTACTGTAGTAATCATGTTTTATAGCTTTTGTTTCAATAAAGTGCGAAGTAAAGCCTTTGGGATAGTGTGGTTGATAGTTGATTTGATTCTGTGCAAAAACAGAAACTTTTGCGTTCAGTACAGAAATTCCTATCTTTCACTAGAACGTGGAAATATTCTGATTTTTTTTACAATTTATTGTTATACAAATTTTCTACGTTGTCCTATTTTTTCAGAATTGTTGGAGTAATAGAAGTATGAGCTTAATTCATATCTTTCCAGACTATTCTGTTTTTGACAAATTCTGTTTTCGATGCATAGTTTCCTGTTTTCTAGTTTCTATGGCTTATATTGCTTAATATAAATTGTAGAAATGATAAGTTACAGTAGGTATTGTATGAGAATAATTATGAATCTTTCCTTTGACAGCACCCAAGTGAATGATTTGTTTTATTATACTAACGGATCTCACGAAGGTTTTGTTAAGTTTTGTGTGATTGAAGTTTCAAGTTTTGGGTGAGATATCGATATAAGGAGAATAAGGAGTGACAAGACCCTAAGCTTGGGGATGCCCAAGGCACCCCAAGGTAATATTCAAGGAAGATCCAAGCAACCAAGCTTGGGGATGCCCCGGAAGGTATCCCCTCTTTCGTCTTCAACATTATCGGTAACCTTACTTGGGGCTATATTTTTATTCGTCACATGATATGTGTTTTGCTTGGAGCGTCATTTTATTTTATTAGGATTTTCTTGCTGTTATTTATAGTAATGTTTTTCATCTTTTATTTCAATAGAAGTGTCAAGCATAGCCTTTACCATGCTTATTTTGCAAGTCTATATGTTGCTGTTTTGAAAACAGAAAGTTTTCTCTCGTTGTCTGAATTCTTCTGGAAAGTCAAAACATGTCAAAATCTTGAACTTTTTCCACAATGAGTAACAACAAATTTTATACAGTGTGCTAATTTTTCAGAATTTTTGGAGTTAGGGAAGTATGAGTGCAATTGTATTCTTTACAGACTGTCCTGTTTTCACAGATTGCTGTTATGTTTGCATTGTTTGCATATGTTTGCTTGTTTAATGATTCTATTTGAGGATAGGAGTATTAAATATGCAGAGGTATTTAGTATGCAATGTCAGATAATAATTTTAGTGATTTTCTACAGTAGGGAATGATGAGGTTTTGCATTTGATTTATACTAACTTATCTCACGAGTTCTTGTTGTGTTTTGTGTGCATGAAGTTTTTTAAGATTTAGGGAAATCGTGATATAAAAGGAATTAAGGAGACACAAAAGCTCAAGCTTGGGGATGCACAAGGCATCCCTAGTTAATATTACACGAAGTCTCAAGCATCTAAGCTTGGGGATGCCCCAGTTGGCACCCCACCTTTCTTCTTAAAAAATGATCGGTCAGTTTTGGTTGAGCCTAAGTTTTTGCTTCTTCACATGATATGTGCTCTCATTGGAATGTCATTTTATTTTGTTTTTCTTGCTATTTGAATAAAATACTTAAGATCTAAATTATTATTTTTGAGAGAGAGTCTTCACATAGCTACTTAATTATTTGACTACTCATTGATCTTCACTTATATTTTTTGGAGTAGTTTGTCATTTACTCGCGTGCTTCACTTATATCCTATGAGTAAATGGTTGAATGACCTGAATATCATAAATCTGAAATTATATATGCTTCATATTCTTATACCATGGGGAGTAATGACTTCACATATAAGAAGTAGAGGTGGTAAATTTATTGAAAGTTAGCAAACATAGTATTGGTCACTTGAACAATTCATGAAAGAATATTGAAGGAAGAGAGATTTCACATATAAATATACTATCTCGGACATCTTCCATGATTGTGAGCCCCATTAATTATTTTCAAACTTGATCAAATTAGTTGAAGTTGGACAAGGAAGACAACATAATGAGTTATGTTTGGGTATATTTGTATAGAAGTTATATTGTTATGGATCCTCCAACATGTGGTGCTTGCTATTTAGAATCTTTTGCTAGCCAAAATTTCTGTACTAAGCAGGAATACTGCTTGTGCATCCAAAATACTTGAACCAAGTTTCTTCCCTGAGTGTCCACCATATCTACCTATGTGCGGTATTTACCTGCCGTCCCAAGTAAATTTGCATGTGCCAAACTCTAAACCTTCAAATAATAATCTGTTTAGTATGCCTGAATCGCTCATGTAGCGACTAGGGGCTGTCAGTATCTTCCATGCTAGGTGGGTTATTCTCACGATGAGTGTTTATTCACTTGTCATTCATGAGAGAGTGGCTGGTAATTGGGATGCCCAGTCCTATGATCAAAAGATCGGAAACAAAATTATAAATAATTAAACAAAACTCCCCCAGGAAAGTTGTTGGTATGGACGGCACCCGTGAATTCGGCTAGCCGTGGAGTGTGATTGTTGGTGGAGGGGGAGTAAAAACTTTACCATTCTGTTTGGGAACCGCCTATAATGTATCTAGCATAGAAGATAGTGAGAACTCTTGGTTGTTATGTTTACAATGAAAGCATACCTCTCAAAATTATGTTCATCTCTATTTTAAAAGCTTCGAGCTCTGGCACCTCTGCTAATCCCTGCTTCCCTCTGTGAAGGGCCTATCTTTTACTTTTATGCAAGAGTCAGTAGGATTCCTTCTCATTCCAACCAACTCTTTAGTTGGCAAGCATCATGTGGTGGGGAAAGATCTAAGCATATATGGCCATTCAAATATATTTGATCATGAATTATTATTGTTGACAATTATCTATATGATAAATAAGTTGGGAGGCGAAACACTAAGCCTCTATCTTTCTCTGTGTTCGATGGATGTTATTTATTCTAAAAATATGCTTTGAGTGGTAGCAATCATGGAAGACTATATGATAGTTGAGTATGTGGGATTTGCTAAATCAAAGCTCTTACATAGACCCTTCCTGAAAATAAGATGAATTGTAATTGTTTGATGACTGAGAACTTGGTTTGTTAGTTTTCAAGAAAGTTTATTATCTATGCTTTAACATGTGAATATCTTGCTACTTGATCATGAGAAGTTTTATGAGATGAGCTACAGTTTATGATATATAATGATGCTAGAAATAGTGATTGAAATTATCATTGATCAAACTTGTGCACTTGCTAGCATTCACACTTCATAAATTATTTCTTTTATCATTTACCTACTCGAGGATGAGCAGGAATTAAGCTTGGGGATGCTGATACGTCTCCAACGTATCTATAATTTATGAAGTATTCATGCCATGTTTACAACAATTCTATATGATTTTGGTATGATTTGATTAGAACTAACCCGGACTGACGCTGTTTTCAGCAAAACTACCGTGGTGTCATTTTTTGTGCAGAAATAAAAGTTCTTGGAATGGGCTGAAAATTTACGGAGAATATTTTTGGAAAATATAAAAAATACTGGAACGAAAAGATATCAGAGAGGAGTCCCGAGGCAACTAGAAGCGTGGAGGGCGCCCCCCTAGGGCGTGCCCCCTGCCTTGTCGTCGCCTCATGGGCCCCCTTGACTTGTCCCCGACGCCAACACCTCCTATAAATACCAAAACCTCCAAAACTAAACCTAGATCGGAAGTTCCGTCGCCGCAAGCTTCTGTAGCCACCAAAAACCAATCGGGAGCCCATTCCGGCACCCTGCCGGAGGGGGAAACCATCACCGGTGGCCATCTTCATCATCCTGGTGGTCTCCATGATGAGGAGGGAGTAGTTCACCCTCGGGGCTGCGGGTTTGTACTAGTAGCTATGTGTTTGATCTCTCTCTCTCTCTTTCTCTCTCTCTCTCTTGTGTTCTTGATTTGGTACGATCTTGATGTACCGCGAGCTTTGTTATTATAGTTGGATCATATGGTGTTTCTTCCCCTTTACCTTCTTGTGATGAATTGAGTCTTGCTCTTTAGGGTTTCGTTATGTTGGATTGAGTATTGCATTTGAGAACACTTGATGTATGTCTTGCGATGGGATATTTGTGGTGACAATGCGATGTCCTATTGATTCACTTGATGTATGTTTTGGCACTCAACTCGCGGATTCCCGAGGTGACATTGGGGTAATCTATGCATAGGCGTTGATGCACGTTGTCGTCCTATGTTCTCCGATAGAAACTTTGGAGTGATTCTTTATTGCACATTGAGGGATTGTTATATGATCGAATTATGTTATGATTGTTGAGAGAACTTGCACTAGCGAAAGTATGAACCCTAGGCCTTGTTTCCAAGCATTGCAATACCGTTTTCGCTCACTTTTGTTACTATTTACCTTGCTGTTTTTATATTTTCAGATTACAAAAACCTATATCTACCATCCATATTGCACTTGTATCACCATCTCTTCGCTGAACTAGTGCACCTATACAATTTACCATTGTATTGGGTGTGTTGGGGACACAAGAGACTCTTTGTTATTTGGTTGCAGGGTTGTTTGAGAGAGATCATCTTCATCCCACGCCTCCCACGGATTGATAAACCTTAGGTCATCCACTTGAGGGAAAATTGCTACTGTCCTACAAAACTCTGCGCTTGGAGGCCCAACATGAGTCTACAAGAAGAAGGTTGCATAGTAGACATCATGCTTCGGCATTTTGAACAAGATGAGCATGGTAGCTTACTATCTCATTTGAAGGATGTAGTAGATAGACGGTTTTAGTGGCGTAAATGATAGAAATGGTATGTGTTTTCAACCATTCCATTCCCGAAATGAGGTCGATATTGGATGACTTCAAAACAATGGGGAAAACATGGAATTCCAGTCCTTCAAGTTCAACGGGGAAGTTGTGACTAACAATGGTGGTTCGACATTGGCCCGCGGGACGTAGCTTGGAATACCAGCCAAGTGATGGCGGTTCCAACAGGTAAGGAACGCCTGAGGCTGTCCCACCATCGAGCAGTGGGATCTTTCAGGTAGTAAGCCGCAAAGGTGACATAGTTGGCAGGGGCTACATCAGCACACTCCAACTCAAAAATGATGTCATGGAGCCAGTCATCAGGATCAAGTGGCTGAGTTGAGCTACGGTAGATGATAGGGTTGAGACGTGCAAAGTCTTGCAGAGTTACTGGGGTTTGGCTGCTGATTTATATTGGGATGCGGGAACTGAGCCATGACTCCTTCCATGAACTGGCGATTCAGCTCAAACTGATGTATCATTCTGGCCATGTATTCGGGAGGTGGTGGATTGTCGCCACCACGGCCACGACCAGCGGTTCTAACCATCCTGCTTAAAAGCAACAAGGGGTAGCTTAGCAAGGGGTGGAGCAAGTGTACAGAGTCATTCATGATGTAACCTGATCAGTGAGCAAAGGCGTAGTATATACAAAGCAGTAGTCATTGAAGACATACAGATACATATACGGAGCCAATTACACGCTGTTAGTATGAGTTCGGATAAGAGAAACATCCCAGACATACTAGGCGGCACGCATGCACGCGATGGAGGGATACATTAACGGGACATAGCAAAGGCTACATCAACGTCGGAGAAAACCACTAGAGCGAGGGATTTGCAAGTGACGACGCATGGTGCCCTCGACAAGAGGATCCTGCGGTCAATGAATATTGTGAAGCAGAACTTGGCCTGCAATTCGAGAAAGGATGTAATATGAATCTCCGAGTGGATGCGACACGAGAATCTATTGTTAGATTTAGCAAAATCATTTAACCCGAATAGAAGAGGGATCAGAGGCCTAGAGTATAGACGAGGAATAAAAGATCCTAATACCACCCAATGGCGACGTGGGCCCGTAAGCCACACAGCAATGTTAGTAAAACAGTTTTTCAAAGACTAGACTCGACTTCGGCCAAGGAGTTGGAAAGGGGATTCCTACAGGCAGTCGGCTCTGATACCAACTTGTGACGCCCCCAATTCAATCGTACACTAATCATACACGCAAACGTGTACGATCAAGATCAGGGACTCACGGGAAGATATCACAACACAACTCTTAACACAAATAAAAGTCATACAAGCTTTATATTACAAGCCAGGGGCCTCGAGGGCTCGAATACATAAGCTCGATACACAAGCGAGTGAGCAGAAGCAACAATATCTAAGTACAAACATAAGTTAAACAAGTTTTGCCTTAAGAAGGCTAGCACAAACATCAACGATCGAAGAGGCAATGCCTCCAGCCTGGGACCACCTAACTACTCCTGGTCGTCGGCGGGCTCCACGTAGTAGTAGGCACCCTCTCGGGGTAGTAGTAGTAGTCGACGGGGGTGGCATCTGGCTCCTGGGATCCACCAACTGGTTGCAACAACCGGAAAGAAGAAAGAAGGGGGAAAAGGGGTAGCAAAGCAACCGTAAGTACTCATCCAAAGTACTCGCAAGCATCAGATCTATACTAAGTATGCATTATTATCAAAATGTCAGCCAACATATCCATCACATAACTCAAGTATCAATTTCTAGTTGTAATAGATCAGGATACCACTCCGAGCGTCCGTTATCGTCGACATGGCTATTCGAATAGATAACTTCCCTGCAGGGGTGCACCACATTTCCCAACACGCTTGATTACTCTGGCCGAACACACTTTCCTGGGTCCATGCCCGGCCTCAGAAGATCAACACATCACAGCCCTACCTAGGCTCAGCAGAGAGGTCCCAACCGGTCTACATCCTAAGCACTCCGGGGTCTTGGGCCCATCGCCCATTGCACTCCGGGTCGTTGTGCGCAGGGTGGATACCAGCGCCACCTCGGATGGTTGACACGATCCGATCATGCCGCAATGCTGAACTGGACGTCTGACAAAGCTTCGGCTGGTACTACGATGCCGAGTTCCCATAACTGTTCCCGCGTGGTGGTTAGTGCATATAGGCCAGTGGCCAACTCAGAACAAATACCCAAACCTGTTAGTGCATTATTAAAAGAAGTGACGGCTGTTGGGATAAGTCCGGAGCTACCACCACCTCCTAGGTGATACCGCTAAATAGCCAGCCGTCATCGTAACATCTCGCGGATGCTCTCCGGGCCCACCCGACTTTCACAAGTATCTCTCGTGGGTCCTCATTGGGCCCGCCTGACTTTCACAAAGGTCTCAAGTAAAGTCAAGGTAACTGTGTGTCCAAAACATCAAGGGGAGAACCCGAGGAATCACTCTTGATGGATTCCACTCGATGTAATCAATAAGGTGGACGTATGAGGAATCACCCTCGAGGTTCACACTTGAGGTGTGGCATGACAGAGTCGCATCAGGAGTGGTGAAGAAGGAATCACCCTCGACAGACCATGACCGATTAGCTACACTACAGAGTTATCATCAGGAGTGCGTTACGAGGTATCACTCTCGACATTCGATGGTAGGTCTACAGAGCCGAGCAACTAAGGCGCGGGGGGGGGGGGGGGGGTGATGTGATGTGTCGGTCTCTGGTCGTCGATTACGTTGATCGAGTCATCGGTCATCAAGCCGGGGCAACTGGGACAAGGTGAGGGGTCACTGATGGATCACTAACCAACCTATACTAAGCAGTTTAGGATAAGCAGGTAAGGTACAATGAGCAGATTACAAAAGCAGGCTATGCATCAGAATAGGAGCAATCAATTACAGTAGCAAAATCTAATGCAAGCATGTGAGAGAATGGATTGGACGATATCGGAATGACCAAGGGGGTTTGCTTACCTAGAAGCTCTGTTGAAAAGGAAGAAGAGTCGTCGGTGACGTAGTCGATCACAGTGGCATCAGCATCGGTCTCGGGGTCTACCGGAGAGAAGAGGGGGAATAAACAGTAAATACAAATCACACAGATGCAACACTAGGCATGGCATGGCGATACGCGGTGATAGGTGTATTCTAACGCAGTGCTACACAGTATAGGTGAAGGGGAAAACCCCCGAGAATGTTTTCCCGAAGTTTGGCATTTTTGCACAAATGAAATGGAGGGGGACGGTTCCATGTTCGCTATGCTAGGGATGTGTGACAGACGAACGGAGGGCGTATTCGGATTCGTCTCGTTTTTCTGATCGGTTTTCATATATAAATTATTTTCATCTGAGTTACGGATTATTTTCTATTAGTTTTCAAAGTTTTACTAATATTCTCAAATTATTATTAATTCAAAAATAAAGATTAAAATGCTAAGGGTACCCAGCCCTGGTACACAGATTGTACACAAAGGCTGACAGTGGGTCCAGGGGGTCCCTGTTGACCAGTCAAAGTTTGACTGGTCAACAGGGGCTGGGCCCCCCGTCATTGACTTATATAACTAATTACAGATTAGATAGTTAATTAGCAGGTTAACTACTGTTAAGTTAATGGGAAACGCTAGGCATCAGACTACTGATATTTTGCTTCCTATCAGACTAGTCCTAGGCCGTCTGATCAGAAGCATGCCGACCGTCCGATGATGTAGTAGTTAGGCCAGCCCAAGATTCGCTGGATTGGTTTAATCTGATTCTCCTAATGAACCACTAAACGAGCCTGTATTGCTCTCGTAAGTCAGTCTACGTGACCCCTAATTGCGTGGGATTAACTGCCATGCATTGGTCCTTCACTTTAGGAAACAACTTACAAATTTTAGGCTGATTGCTTCCTTACGGAGGAAACCTTTTAACCAACTTTATTAAAATTTGCATCCGATGCAACTAATTTATGCTTCCACCTTTGTTAGTATTGTTGTGTATCAGTGCACTTCATTTACAACAATTTTTTTATGCTTCTGTTCATTGGAGAATTTTCTTATGTCGTGAATGAAATCTACTTTGAACTTTTTGAAATTTCTCTCCTATGTAACATGATATTTTGTTTCAAAAGCATCACTATATATTGCTTCCATCAACTAGGAAATTGTTTCTAGCATGCTTTCATCAAAAATAAAATAATTCGACATGCTTGAGAAGCATCACGATCTTGTTTCCATCAACTAGAGAATTGCTTCCAACCAAATATTATCATGCGTCCATCAAAGAGAAATATTTCCAGTCATAATTACACATGGTTCATACAAACCTTTGATTTGTTTACAAAGAAAGTAAAAGTTGCTACTGTCATATGGAGAGTATGCTTCAATAGGCAAAGTCAAATAACTTCCATACGTCAAATTTTGCAAATTCAAATGTGACCTAGCCATCATGTGATGGAAGGCATGATCCACGATGTCGGCTTGTAGAAAATTTGTTTTCCCTATCCGTGCACCCTTGATATTCTTCAATGTGAAGTCCTTGAGGTTGTATATACGTTCAGTGGGTCCAGGGGGCCCCTGAGACAGCTGCCCCCATCCGGGGCATCACTGATGGATCACGTTCATGAACATCTGAGTCATGGCGATCGCTATGCGAACTCGATTAGTGGTCTCTGAAGTAGATTCAACCAGCCTTGATCTCCGGATGCCCCCTAGTCAGCATAAAACCATGTGTGAGAAATCAAAAAGTAGAAAGCATGGCTAACACAAAATTGATGATTTGATGATATCATGCACTAGAAGCACATAAATTTGATTTTAGAAATCTACATGCTTGTTGGGCAAGATTTGGGTGCACAATTTAATGTTGTCAAAACATTATTGTGGTGTGGCACTACATGTAGAAGCATATGGTAAAAATCAAGGAAGCATAATTAACAAGAAGCACTAATCTGGTGCTATTTTCAACCGGTTGCTACTCACCAATTGAAGCATACTCTGTAAATCCAAGAAGCATACAAATAACAATGTTGAAGCACAACGAGTATTACTTGGAAGCATGGATTTTTTTAAAAGCAATACGAAACAAAAATTGCAACCAATATGTGAAGCATATTTGTGTCATGTACATACCCAATACACATATATTCATTGATGATTATGAGATCTATGTATTGTACAGACTGAAATAAGCCCCTCCTCTAAAAAAGTGAATAAATCAATATATGGGGGTAGGGAGTGAGCTCGTGAGCCTTCGTGGACAATTGCTTTGTTCTTTTAAAAAAACTCCAAAGAATGGAAACATGAACGAGATGATGTGATGCAATAAACTTTACATCTATACAGCTAGGAAACATGGCAAGAGTTTGAAGTTCCATAACATAGAGAAGAAGCATCTGTACACAAGAATAACCTAGGAAGCATCGATGTTAATGCATCCTGTATTCTGCAAATACATGAAATCAAAACAAATCTCACCCCTGGTGTGCCTCCTAGTCCCAGCCATTTAAATTCTGCAAATACGGGATGGAGGAGGGCATAATCCGCGCAAGATGGCTACCTGGGTTAGGGGACAAGAAGATGTACATTGGATAAAAATGGGGAGGTGGGCTCGTCGGCGACGCGGTGGAGAACACTGTCCGAGGGGCGCATTGAGATGTAGGACTCACTAGTAGAAAACAGGCCATTTGTGCCGGTTCCAGAGGGCCTTTAGTCCCGGTTCTGGAACCGGGACAAAAGGGTCGGGACTAAATCCTCTAACCTTTAGTCCCGGTTCGCTTACGAACCGGGACTAAAGGGGCTCCACGTGGCCGCCGGCTGGAACGGGGTTGGTGGACCTTTAGTCCCGGTTGGTGTTACCAACCGGGACTAAAGGAATTTTTTTGAAAAAAAAAATTTAAAATTTTTGTTGAATTTTTTTTTCTGATTTTCAAATCTTTGAATTATTTGACAATTTAATCTCTAATCACCACTCGTCACTGCTTCAGAATTTAATCTCTAATCTCTAATCAGCACTCATTCCAAATCGTCTAACTTCCCGACCGGCCACCCATCCTCTCACTACTCCAGCCCAAGCACGCTTAATTTTCAGGTTCTATCAACCCTAGTTTCCAAGTCTGCACTTGTTGTTTTCATGACAATAGTAAGCTATCAATCCTGTTAACCCTTAGGTCTTGATGTCACATGATTGAATTTTTTGATTTCCAAACAATTATTAAGATAAACAACAATGATTACCAAACAACAATGATTAATTTAAAAACTCAAAAATACTTCAAAAAAAAGTAAAAAATTCTAAAAAAAATCAAAAATTCTCAAAAAATTACAAAAAAATCAAAAATTCTCAAAAAAATCCAAAATAATACAAAAAGTTCAAAATAAAATAAGTAATAATAATATTGAATTTCATTGAAAATAAAATAAGTAATATTATTATTATTATTATGCCATTTATTCATTTAATATCTTTAAACTGTTAAATCAAAATTCGACAAATAATATACGCATTATTAATCCAAAAAATGTGACCATGATGTCACACGCTTCATCGTTTGAGTTTGAAATTATTATTCTAAAAAACAATAATTATTTAGTAACACTAATATTTATTAAATAAGTAGTTTGACCACTGTTTGACAAGAGTTTGACCACATTTCATTTTTTTAAACTTATATTAACTGAAGAATTTTTGTGTGTTCAATATGAACCATTCAAAGTCACATCCTTCAATTTCAACCCTTTTTTACTTCATTTGCTATTTTTTCATGCATTTTATGATTCTTTGAGCTAAATTAGCCTGAAATTGAAAACCACTACAAATGCACTCTGAAAAGGTTGAAACTTGGCATGGTATCATCATTTCACCCAAATAGCTTGTGCTAAAAAGTTGAGAGGGTTATGGCAAAAACTGGATGCACTTCGTGTACAAACTGGACCATCTCTTTCGAAGTAACAGGGTTTCGGACGAAAACTCAGCTGTTACAAAGACATTTCATTTTTTAATCTTATTTCAACTAAAGAATTTTTGTGTTCAATATGAACCATTCAAAGCCACATCCTTAAATTTCAACCCTTTTTGTCTTCATCTACTATTTTTCATGCATTTTATGATTCTTTGAGCTAAATTAGCCTGAAATTGAAAAGCACTACAAATGAACTCTGAAAACCCTAAACCCGGGACTTAAAACATCTGAAACTCTATTCTAAACAGTAAACACTAAAGGTTCAAACCCTAAAACCTAACCCTAAACTTGGAAATCTAAACCCTAGCCCTAAACCCTAAAACGTCTAAAACGTCCAAAAACTCTATTTTCCCTTTGGAATTTTGTGATTTTAAAAAATTGTCCTAAACCCTAAACCCGGGACTTAAAACATCCAAAACTGTATTCTAAACAGTAAACACATCGGGTTCAAACCATAAAACCTAACCCTAAACTCTGAAATCTAAACCCTAGCCCAAAACCCTAAAAACGTCTAGAGCATCCAAAAACCCTATTTTCCCTTTGGAATTTGGTGATTTTAAAAAAATTTCAAAATGGAAATTGTTTCTTCGAATAACTCTTTTTTTTCTGCAAATTTTGATATATTATTTGTATTTTTCTGAATTAGGATGATTTAGTTATGATTTTTCCAAGTTTAATGTGGTAAAAGGCTCTAGTCCCGGTTGGTGTCTCCAACCGGGACTAAAGATAGACCTTTAGTCCCAGTTAAAAACACCAACCGGGACTAAAGGGCTGGGAGAAAAAAATAAAATTTGAAAAAAAAATTGAAAAAAAATAGAATTTTTTTTCAGTCCCGGTTGGTACCTCCAACCGGGACTAAAGATAGACCTTTAGTCCCGGTTGGAGATACCAACCGGGACTAAAGGGGCTGGCACCGTTCGAAGCCGGTCGCAAACCCTTTAGTCCTGGTTGGTGTCTCCTAACGGGACTAAAGGTCCCGTTCGAACCGAGACTGATGCCTGCGCCGCTCGAACCGGGACTAATGCTCACATTAGTCCCGGTTCGTAATGCAACCGGGATTAATGCTCCGATCCGGCTGTGATGAAAGCCCTGTTTTCTACTAGTGACGGGGTATGTATCCAACCTGGACGCCTCGAGCAGACACGGGGTAGGGGCGACGCGGTGGATGCTGTCCCAGAAAGAGAGGAGGGTTGGAGGTAGGAGAGAGGAACGGCGGAGCTGATTAATTCCTTTTTTGACGTGGTTGTGATTGATTCGGGAGAAAGGTAAGGAGGCGAGAGATTATGGGAAGGTGCTACGTGAATAACGGGTGGTTAGAAGAGGATTTTGCTGTGGTCTCTTGGCCGTGAGATGAAGCACGAAACAACGGCTTATGTGTGGTCTGACGATGGTCTAGTATCAGACTACATATAGGAAGCGTTTCCTAAGAAAATTTTAATTAAGTTAATTAATTATTTTTATTTTTTATATATCTTTTTTTCTATTTTTCTTTTCTCTTTTTCAGGGCGTGGGGCCCATAGGCCAGTGGCTCATGGCCAGCGGGGCGGGCGTTATCGGGTGCGGGCTCCCGCACACCCGCACGGGGGCGACAGAGGGCGTAGGCGGGGGCCGTGGCCACGGTGCGGCCTGGGGAGGGCACCGGCCGTGGTGAGGAGGCTTGCCAGCGACCAGAGGGGGAGAACGGGTCACGGCCGGAGCGCAGGCGGCGAGCGCGGGGGTGCGGCGATGGCGCGCGCGGGGCGGAGGCGGGCGCGGCGCGGCGCGGCGGAGGCAGCGGCAGCGCGGCTGCAGCTGGGCGAGGGGCGGTCGTCGGCGAGCTAGCGGTGGCCGACGCGGGCGGGCGGCGCGATGGTGTGGCGCGGGCGAGCGTGTATCCGCGGCCATGGAGTGGCCCGGGTCGGGGGCAAGCAGGGTCTGGCGCGGCCGGACGCCGACCGGAGGCGAGGCCAAGAAGTGGGCGGGCGCGCGAGGGCACGTGCAGGCGGCGTAGGGTGTGGCCGGGCGCGTCCACGAGCGCGCGTTGGCATGGTAGGGGCACGGTCCAGGGGCGCGGGAGCGGAGCTCGGTCATGGCGATGGCGAGTGCGGGACGGAGTAGCGACGAGCAGCGGCCGCGAGGAGCAGTGCCAGCAGCAGAGTGGCAGCGGGCAGGCGGGCGAGCTGCAGACGCAGAGCGCGGCCGGGGGCGGCAGAGGACGCGCGAGTGTGATGGGCCGGCTCGGGCGGCCAGTTCGGCGGCCAGCTGGGCCGTTTGGCCCAGATGGGTCAGGGGAGGCCTTTCTTCTCTTCTCTTGCTTTTTTCCTTTTTATTTTCTGTTTCCTTTTAGCTCTTTTATTTTGCATTTATTTTTATTTGTAATTGACTTATGTAAAAAAATGAAACTTGTCCCATTAATTCCATTGCAATATTTGGCACTGCCACATGGATTTTAAGAGATATTTAAAATTGTTTAACCTTTTATAATTATAAAAGGCATTTAATTAAGTAATATTCCCACTGTTTTATTTATTTAAGGTTATTTACTTATTTTATAAAAATGTGGTTTCTCCACCATAATTACCTATGCATTATTTTTCACATTTAGAACATTTTAGTTTTGATATTTGAAAACTTTATTTGTTTGACTTTATTTTTAAATTTGAATTTGCACCATTTTCGAAACAACAAGAGTCTGACAACAGTAATCGTGGTGATGTGGCATCATTAACAGAGGATTACTATAGCTTAATTATCCATGTGTCACAAATAAGATCACTTGATAATAACATACATTGGCTTCATAAAGCAAGCTATAGTAGCAAAGATGCATTGTATAGCCACCATCTTGAAAGGTCAGGACATGGGGGTGGTGGTATTATGTAGAGTCATCGCTGCATGTCCCAATGGTTACATCGTCCAAGAAACGTTTCACCAATGGTTACATCGTCCAAGAAACTTTTCATGGCAGGAAAGATGACCCGTTGCGCCCGTGGCCTAAATAACCAAAGCAAACTAAATATGCAAACCATCATATGTGCATAATCAAGCATATGTAGTGGAGTTAAACATCAGGAAAGCAGATAATACTTAGATAACATTTTTATACAAAATGGTGTACATTCAAGTTCAAGGTAGCATAATAGCCCAAAAGCATGAAGGGACGTAAAAAAATGAAGATACAAACATAGCTCACCGTCGCTAATTTACATTGGCCTTAGAAACTACAAAGTAGACATCATAGTCAATATAGTAGGACACATCTGAAGCACTAACTAAAACCTCAAGCAGTGTCATAGGGTGGTTTACGATAATTTATGTAGATTGCTTCTATAAAGTAGAGCACTAACCATCCAACTAACCCTATGCCGCAGATATCTTCATCTAAAGGCCTTGCCGTCTCAGGGTGTGATGAGCATACCTGTGTAAGGGAGTCATAGACTCTGTTTGCAAAGTAGATCAAACTGTTAGTAAATCTCTTGCTAGAGTAAAGCCTGTTCTGCTTTGTTTTTATGTCTTGTTTATTTGGGTCATGTAATATGTAGTGCACTAACAACTGGTTCTTGCGTGGCGCTTGTGCTCGGTTTATACTTTTTGCGTGAGCTGCTGGGTGGGTGGGAGGGATGGATCCTTTCCTGACATCATCTGTTTCTATGCTTCTGTCAGTAGCTTATGTTTGTAGTTTTTTAAACTTAGATATTCCGTTGTGTTTTGAATCTCATATCCTTGTAGTAGTTACCATATAAGTATTCTGTGAATTTCAGACATCAACTTTTAGTAGTATGAGATATGCATTCTCATATCCTTGTAGTAGTTAGCAAAGAAGAATTCTGTGAATTAAGAAGTGAAATAAAATACAACATATTATCTTACATTTTTTGAATTTAAAAACTGTCAGAAGAAATAAAAGAGAAAAAAGAGATTCGATTTAAAAATATTTCAAATATTAAAAAGAAAAGAACTATTACAATGAAAAAGTGAAATAGAACACAACATTTTTTCTTTCATTTTTGGATTTTAAAACTATAAGAAGAAATAAAAAAGAAAAAAGAGATTTGATTTTAAAATATTGTAAATATATAAAAGAAAAGAAATATTGGAATTAATAAGTGAAATAAAAGGCAATAAAGAACAGAAAAGAATATTAGGAAACAGGAAGTGAAATATTTCAGCGCGCGGGTTAGGCTAGCCTGAGACAGCCCACCCGATTGGGCCCAAGCCAGAGCCGTGCCGGGCACAGCCGAGTGGTGGTGGGAATTTAGTCCCACCTCGCCAAGCGAGAGGAGCTTGCACCGGTTTATATACCCGGCTGACAGATCTCTCTCAAGTTCCTCTCTAAAGCATACAGCGCAACCGGGTCCCTCTCTGCCCCATGGGGCCTACTAGCAGCAGTCATTCACGCAACACGGGCATGCATCCTAGCCCAAATGTTGTTGGGTTTCTAGTCATATGCAAGCCGTGTTCTATGAATTAGCTAGCTAGTAGGCGGGCATTTTTAAAATTTTATTTTATTTTTTTGCATATGTCACGTGTCAATTTTTTTACCATCTTCAAATAACCTCCTAATTTTTATACATGCTCACTTACATGTAATACACATGATTATCAAAGCAATTTCAACTAAAATGAAGTTTTCCCTGTCCCCTTGAGGTAAAGTCGGAGGTATGTACCTGAGTTTCCCCAAGCCAGTATAAAATAGATAAAATTCTGAAAAATGGAAAACATCAATTTTCTTTCTGTGCTTATGAAAGAGCTCATGCCTGCAAAAATTGGGGTGATTTGGAGGTGGTGGGAAAAATCACGTTTTCTACAAAAACTGGCTTAAGTGACCAAATGGTCCCTCGTGTTTAAGCGTGATTTTTTTGACCTCCTCTAAATCACCTCAAATTTTGCAAAAATGATATCTTACACAAACATAGCTAGGTTTTATAATTTTTTAATTTTTTTGAATTTATACTGCCCTGTAGAATGACTGATCAAAACATCGGTCTATACCTTAAGGGGGCATTGTAAAATACATTTTTTTCAAATTCCTTGTAAAATACATTTTTTTTTTCAAATTCCTTTCATAGCCATGTTTGGCAGATCTATTTAAGAATGTAAAACAAAATTGCGGTGATTTGGAGGTGGTGGGAAAAATCACCTTTTCTACAAATCTTGCTGAAGTGAGACCAAATGGTCCCTCGTGTTTAAGCGTGATTTTTTTTGACCTCCTCTCAATCACCTCAAATTTTGAATACATGATATCTTACACAAACATAGCTAGGTTTTCAAGGTTTTACAATTTTATTTTTTTAATTTATACTGCCCTGTAGAATGACTGATCAAAATATCGGTCTATACCTTAAGGGGGCATTGTAAAATATAATTATTTTCAAATTTCTTTCATACCCATGTTTGGCACATCTATTTGAGCATGTAAAATAAAATTGGGGTGATTTGGAGGTGGTGGGAAAAATCACTTTTTCTATAAAAACATGCTTAAGTGAGACCAAATGTTCCCTCGTGCTTAAGCGTGATTTTTTGACCTCCTCTAAATCACCACAAATTTTGCACACATGACATCTTACATAAACATAGCTAGGTTTTCAAGGTTTTACAATTTTTTAATTTTTGTTTGAATTTATACTGCCCTGTAGAACGACTGATCAAAATATCAGTCTATACCTTACGGGGGCATTATAAAATATATATTTTTTAAATTACTTTCATAGCAATGTTTGGCACATCTATTTGGGCATGTAGAACAAAATTGGGGTGATTTGGAGGTGGCGGAAAAAAATCACCTTTTCTACAAAATCTGACTTAAGTGAGACCAAATTGTCCCTCGTGTATAAGCGTGATTTTTTCAACCTCGTCTAAATCATCTCAAATTTTGCACACATGATATCTTACACAAACATAGCTAGGTTTTCAAGGTTTTACAATTTTTTAATTTTTTTTGAATTTATACTGCCCTATAGAATGACTGATCAAAACATCGGTCTATACCTTAAGGAGGCATTGTAAAATACATTTTTTTCCAATTTCTTTCATATACATGTTTGGTACAGCTATTGGAGCATGTAGAACAAAATTGGGGTGATTTGGAGGTGGTGGAAAAAAATGACCTTTTCTACAAAAACAGGCTTAAGTGAGACCAAATGGTCCCTCGTGTTTAAGCGTGATTTTTTCGACCTCCTCTAAATCACCTAAAATTTTGTACACATGATATCTTACACAAACATAGCTAGGTTGTCAAGGTTTTACAATTTTTTAATTTTTTTTGAATTTATACTGCCCTGTAGAATGACTGATCAAAACACCGGTCTACACCTTAAGGAAGCATTGTAAAATACATTTTTTCCAAATTTCTTTCATAGCCATGTTTGGCACATCTATTTGAGCATGTAAACAAAAATTAGGGTGATTTGGAGGTGGTGGGAAAATTCACATCTTCTGCAAAACTGGCTTTAGGTGAGACCAAATGGTCCCTCCGTAATGCGGTGATTTTTTCTACCTCCTGGAAATCACCTCAAATTTTGCACACATGTTATATTACACAAACATAGCTAGGTTTTCAAGGTTTTAGAATTTTTAGATTTTTTTTTGAATTTATACTGCCCTGTAGAATGACTGATCAAAATATCGGTCTATACCTTAAGGTTGCATTGTAAAATACATTTTTTTCAAATTTATTTCATAGCCATGTTTGGCACATCTATTTGAGCATGTAAAACAAAATTGGGGTGATTTGGAGGTGGTGGGAAAATTCACCTTTCTACAACGGTGAATTTGTTGACCTCCTCTAAATCACCACAAATTTTGCACACATGATATCATACACAAATATTACTAGGTTTTCAAGGTTTTACAATTTTTTTTAATTTATAATGCCCCTGTACAAGATCAAAACATGTCAGTATCCCACCTTCTGTGCTCCACCACGGGTCAAAAAATAAATTCATGACAAAAAAGGGAAAGCGGTGGGGGCGTGCACGAGCGCACGACGCCACACGTCTACCCTCGGTCACTCCAAATGTCCACCCACACGCCAAATAAAGGCTGCCTCCCCCACCCCTCTTGCTGTTCTTCCCCAAATCAGCAAAAACCCTCTCCTCTCACCTCGAACCCTACCTCCTACGAGACAGCAACCACCTCCCTTGCCCGTTCGTCGTCGGAAGATGGAGGCCAGCCGTGAAGCCACGGCGGTGCAGAAGGACGCAGCCGTACAAGCACTGGACAAGCCTACTGCGGTCATTGCCGCTGTGGTTGGCGTGGCCAAGGGCGCCGTTGCGGCGACGGGAGGTGGTGCACCATCTGCTATCACTGCTCCGGCCGCCGTTGCAGCAGTCCAGCCTACGGTCGGGGAGCAGGTTGACGAGGAGGTGGCGGTGGATCTCGAGGAGCAGACGACCAAGCGGAAGGGCGAGCAGTACGAGCTCATCGAGAAGTACTACGAGGAGGCCGAGGTCGCCACTCAGGAAGTGAAGGATGAGGCCGTCGAGTTCGAGGAGGAGGTCAACGACGAGCTCCCGGAGGTACTACTTTATTCTATTCTTTTCTCCTACTCTTTTTTGGGGTTTTCTCCCATGGGGGTTTCTCCTAAATTGCATGCAGCACGGATTATATTTTGTCCAGATAGGTTATGTTTGTTGATCTCTCCCTTAGGGTTAGGATTAGTACAAGTTGTTTGGTAGATTTGGAAGGAAACCCCTTCAATCTGAAAGTTGGCATGGAACAGTACTCATGGAGGCCTAAAATCCCTCTGTGCATGGAATTATTTTGTGAAGATGACTAAGAATATGATTTTGAAACTAATCATGGATCAGTTCTGTTGTACAAAACGGTGGATTTGTTAGGTGTCAAATTGTACACACAAATTTGTCTATTTCATGACAGTCAATAAGAGGATCAATGATTAATATGCCTGCTATGTAGTTCTAATAATTACATGAAAAGTTGACATGCAACAGTAAATATTGAGCAACGGTGCTTGAGCTTGTATAAATGGTAACTTTTAAAACATGTACTGTGGAAACAACTTTGAATATTTGATGTTGGATGAAGCTAATCCAACGGTGGACAGATGGCAAATCCCAGCATTGTTGGCCATTCGACATCTTATTTACAGCAATTTTTTTTGCCAAGCATGCGTACTATCTAGAATATTCCATTACTAAGCTTAAGCACAATGCTCCCTATGCACAAACCTCATAGCACTATGTTTCTCCATTGTTCTAGAATCTTCGATACTTTAACAGCGCAAACTTTTTTCTTCTAAATGAATTGCTAATGCTTTTTAACTTTCTGAATCTGAATGCATAATATGCACAAACATTATCACTTTATTAAAGAAAACACACACAATAAAACTCCATTGCTACAGTAGCATAGCAATGTAAAATTCCTCTGAAATAATTGACATTAACTATTGCTTTCACGTGCAATGCACGTGTGCCTCACAATATCAACAAGAGTATCAATGATGAAGAGTTTAAATCAGTAGAACCCCTGTTACAACTATGCTCTGTTCCTCAATTGTGTTAACCCATTATCTGGTTTTGCTATTCATGAAACTGTGCTCCGTTCTTCAATAGTGGCAACCCATTATCTGGTTTTGGTATGCATGAAACTATGCCACATAATCGAGTCATGCATGTGGTCAGTACTGATGCATGTAGTAACAATTTAGGGCCACGTCCTGCCAATAACAACAAACATCCTTTAGTTCTTCTCTTGTAGAAATCAATCCATGCAACTATGCCACATCAGTATATTTCTAGCAACAAGATTTTCTTTTGCATTCTTACTATATAGAATATTCCATTACTAAGCTTAAGCACAATGCTCCCTATGCACAAACCTGATAGCACTATGTTTCTCCTTTCTTCTAGAATCTTCCATACCTTAACAGTGCAAACTTTTTCTATCTAGTTCATGATTTCCCTATAATGAAGTGGACTATGCATCTTATTTTCAATCTGATTACTAAATCTGTTGAGACCTAGTAAATAGTACATTTCTTTAGTTGTCAGAAAAACTAGTTTACTTAATGAAAATCATGAAGTCATACAACTATATTGTCAAGACAATTTCTGATTGCATTCAGTACTACTCCTTTAACAAAGATCAGTAATTCATTGCAGAGTTTATTAAGTACGCACCCTATGTAATTCTTAGCAACAAATATCAGTAATTAAATCCATAATTTCTTATGTTCACACCCGATGTACCTCAATCAATTTTTTTTCTTTTTTTGTACATAATTCATGACATGATTCATATGCTTTGTTGTCTTCAAAATATCAAGTGAGGGCAATCTTTACTTTGTTGCTGCGGTAGTTTTACTTTGTAGTATGTACTCATCTAGTTTGAATATCCTTAAATTAGATAATGTCTGGTATCTCTTTATGATAAATCCAGATCATACAAATATTGTTGTAAGAAATGGTAAGAAATAATCCTGTTTTTGGAATTATCTAATTTCAGTATGAAATAAAATATGTGTTTGGATGTAGTAAAAGGATTTGTCCAACCCTAAAACCTGAAACCTTTAGTTAATTGTTAACTTAGATTGTACAAATAGGAGTAGTTCTTTAGAGGGGAGCACAGCTACGCATGCAAAGCAGTGAAAAAAGAACAAGAAAGAAAACAAAGAATACATCAACATATAAGGAAATACATGAGGTACATGTTGTGTCAATCATTTGATTGATCATATTTTTGTATTCCTACTTTTAGAATGTACTTGATACTCTTATGAAATGCTATATTTCGGTATTGCTAATCTAACTTAGCTGTGGATCAACTAATACACAGGAAGATGACGAAGTCGTGGATGATAGCAAGGAGAGCAGTGACAGCAAGAGCCGCTACGTCCTCAGGAGGCTGCGGAATGAGGAACTCCCATACCGCAGTGGCCCCAACAGGCTCTACGGCGACATAGCCTGCCCCTTCTACTGCGCGAGGATCAACAACGACTACGACAGCCTGATCATGCATGGCACCGTTCTCAGTCGTGGTAATGGGGGGAACCGTAAGCCCCACGTCCGGGCTAAACATGCTGCCTTTGGTGCCGTCCTCAGGAAGTATGCAAAGGGGCATCTGTCGTTCTACCTCCCGAGGCCTCCTCGTCCGGCCAAGATGCCAAGGATCTGATGCGCTGCTTGGTTGTTGTTGTTGGCCCATCGTACTTTAGACTGTTTTAATGTTGTGGTTGTCATGTGATACTTCTGCCCCACCGTACTGCTTGAACTTATGCGCCGGTTTATCTTTTGGGTTGCGACTGTTTAGTATGCTATGTTTAAGTGTTTGGTACTATATTGCTCAGTTCTGTTAATGCCCAACTTTCAATGCTACGTTCTTAGGTACATGCTAACAATAATAAACATGGATTTCTGAAGCAGCAGTGCCAATTTGTACATGATAGGCACCTAACTAAGCGTCTACCCTATACTAATAAGCGTCGTTGCTTCATTAAACTATGGTTTATCTTGTAAGCACCTACCCTAAGTGCATTGCGGTCAACATTGCCTAATACCTCTACTATGGTGACATATGGTACATGTTCTGTCTCTAACTGAAGATGCTAATGCTATATCTTCAACTGAATTTGGTACGTTTCGAAATAAAGACGTTCAAGTTATTTCTATGGAAAATTATAGCATTATAACTGAGCTTGTATTAATAGCTGGCAAAAGTAGAGCACACAAATGTTTGCCAAGAGTACATACTGCCATTTGAAGCAAAACAAATGAGCATGCATTAGTTATTGCCAGAAATGTAGCATTCACATGATTGCCAAAAGTACATATTGTCACTTTTTGATATGCACTCAGGTTGTATAAGATATTGCCAAAAGTACATCATGCAAATGATTGGCACAATGACCTATTGGCAGTTCAAGCAAAAGAACTGAGCATGTATCCCTAATTGCCAAAAGTAGATAATGCTCATGATTGCCAAAAGTATGTACTGCAAAAGCAGGGAATGCTCCGTTGTGGTATGTTATCATACTGTACTTTCTTATGCTCGGCAAATTTGATGGTCTTAGCTAGTGTTAGCAAGCCATCTTTCACCGCCTCGTCGATGCACGCTTGATAAAGTAAGATCACCAAATCATAAATGAGAAATGTATCATAAGTACTAACTACAGTGCAACCCAG
Source organism: Thinopyrum elongatum (assembly GCA_011799875.1). Taxonomy (NCBI): domain Eukaryota; kingdom Viridiplantae; phylum Streptophyta; class Magnoliopsida; order Poales; family Poaceae; genus Thinopyrum; species Thinopyrum elongatum. The sequence goes on along the minus strand of CM022298.1, from coordinate 72,178,199 downwards.
TACATACCTAAACAACCATTTGGTTGTCTTGAATGGGCTCAATATAGCTTGTGATGGTTTGTGTGGTCGTCTTGATATCGAACCCACACGTTTAGCAATGGTCATGCTATCAAATTTCAGTTTCAGCTCTTCAAGAGTTTTTGTTTTTGTAGCTTGCACTTCATCGACAACCTTCCTCGGGTGTCCACGTGATCTCCGCTCTTTTGGGGAGCTCAGGGTGTCGGGATCCTTTTGGGAGCTCGACGTGTCTATTTTGTTGCAGTGAACAGCTCCAATAATTTCTTGGATGTCGTATTGTGAATCCTTAGGTTGCGCTGCAACGTGGGCTTCATACATCTCCTTCTATACAACGAACATCGGTGCATTTGTTAATATCATGACACATGTGAATAAAATAAAATATTCGTGCTTTTTTGCTAACCGTTATGGGGTACTTTTACGAATCGAGGCGAAGACCATGGCAATTTGAATGCAGCACGCTTGAAACTATTTTCCAGCTGAAAATTTCTATCTGTGACTAAATTTGATAAGTGACACATATGTCAACACATTGAGGCATAAGATATTCCAAAATTAAATTTAGTGTTTGACATACCTGCTCCAAATTCTTGGTAAAATCTTCACCGTTGCATGTCAACATGTACTTCAGTGTGAACAGCGCACATGAATGCCTGCAATGTTTTAGTAAACTTGGACTTGTCGGCGAGGAATAATTTAGGAGGTCATACGTACCCGTCATTCTGTTGTGGTATGTCATCATAGCGTACTACATCCCACTCGGTAAATTTGATGGGCTTACCTGGTGTTACCAAGCCATCCTTCACCGCTTCATCCATGCAGGTCTGAATCGACTCCACCTAGCATAATACGAGTATTACAAAGGGTTACGGTGATTTGGGAGTTCATGTGCCATGCGACCGTAAAGAGGCAGCAAGATAAAGCTTAGAAGAGCAGTTTCCTTGGACTTGTCAAAATGATCTTTCAAGGAGTTTAGGATTTGAATCTCTTCTTTGTCGAAATTAAACACCATTGCCATCCAGTGGTTATTATGCACATTCAACGGGATGTGCACCTGCCGTAAAGTCAAAGCGGACTCATTCCATGGAATAATTTAGATATGGGTAACAATTATGGTTTGGGGGACCCCTGAAATATTTCATCTACACTATCTATTACGATATATGAAAGTGAGGAAAACGGGTACCTTCCGGCGTCCTACAAATTTATTTCCAACACGAGCAACCCACGAGCTTCCAAGCCCCCATGGAATAACCCCTTTTGATTCTAAAAGCTTTCTGGTTTCATCAGGGGATATGACTAACGTAGTATTAGTCTCAACTCCGCTGATGTGAGCATACGCCATAATAACCTGCCAAATTTGTAATCATATAATGATGTGCCAGCAGTTCAATGGAGTACAAGGGGCTTACACCACAACAGATGTATTTTTTATCCTAAATTGGCTTGAGTTGTTCCGCTCTTAGGGGAATGTCTCTGATTAGAGCTACTTCAATAGGGTCGTGTGTTCCCTGGATGAAAACGGCTGCCTGTTTATCCTGAGCGGTGAGCACGTAATCATTATCAAACAGAGGCTTCAACGGTGTAATTCAAGGACCCTCCTTGTTCGGCAGGACGTGTTTGGCACTTGGTGTTGGCGTAGAAGTACGTGGCGTGGATGCGTCGAACTTAGGAGTCGCCATGAAGGATTCACTGCGCACATTGACTTGTTCCTACAATAAAATAATGGTCAATTATAATTAGTTTGTTAATAGTACTTACGTGGTGCGCCATAATTATTACCTCGATGCTTGCTTTCTGTGACTCGGATTGTCGGCTGACTTTAGTTTGGTTTTTTAATTCCTGTAACAATTAAAACAATAATGTATATGGAGGAACATATTCATAACAATAAAAAATGCACAACATGACATACCTTCAGTTCCCTCCTTAAGTCCTTAATTTCGTTCTCGGCCATCGAGAGCCTAGGATTACTGGCAGATTTACTCTTAAGGTCAATAACTCTTCGCTCACGGTGAGGAATTTCCTGTCAAATCTGTGCTGAAATTCCATTAACTGTCTGCCTATCTTCTTTTTGTGTTCAACAAAATGTGCATTCAAGGCTGCAACTATCATTTCCACCTGTGCAAACGAAATAACACCTCGTTCAGAACAAAGCGAAATGAATGAGTTTTGATGCGACCTTTTACTACTCTTGGAAAATGAAAATTGTCTTTGTTGGGCTTACTTGTTGCCTACTCATATTTTGACCTTGTGATTGTGCTCGAGATGAATCACATTCATCCACATGTAGAAATTTTTTGCTTCGTGGATCATTTGTATTGTTGGCCTCTGGTTGTCGAGCACAAATTTCCATCACAACCTTTGAATTAGGTAGAATGAATCAGTAGTAGCGAATAAATAACTGGATATATACAAGGGTCAAATCAACAAACACACCAGTCCTTTATGAAGACCTCCTGTGTTGTAAGCTTCTGTTCTTATTTTGCACGTGCATTCGTCCCATCGTGCAACCAATGGTGGGGGTACAGCAGGATACATCAATTTGCCAGAACGCACGTGCTCCCAGTACCAAATCTTCACAATAAATTACTTCATCAATATAGAGAGATATATAAAAGAACAACAATTGTAGAATGTTAACTAGTGATGTTGCACTAACCTGGAGCAGAGGTAGATTTCCCTGTAGAGATACTTGATCATGATAGTTAAATTTGTATATGCACCTGAACAAGTGTTTCAGTGTGAAACTTCCCCAGTTCAATGTCCGAATGCTTTTAATATCCACAACAGGTTTAAAATATTTCGCGTCGACATAAGATTGTGCTGTTGGTGCTAAAACTGTACCAATAGCGAACAGAATGACCCACGCCAGGAAATCATCATCCGAAGTTTTGGAACTTATGATCGCTGTCTCCAGGTCAACCAGAGAAATTGTCCCATTGTGTTGAAATGTGTTAAACAAATTTGGATCCGCTATGCTTTGCAGCTTTTCATCAATATCCTCCCCTTCTATCGCAAGGCCAAATATATGGTGCACGCCTTCTGCGGTGATAGGAGTGGGTGTTTTACCTATGGTAATGGACGCCATCTCACTATCGAAGCTCTTTGATAGTCTTATCAACATCATGCGCCGGAGATTAAATTCATGCATCTTGGTTAGACCCCTAAGACCTGTATCGCTTATGATGCACTATATGTGTTTTGGTGACAACAATTTCATGGCTTTGGCGAACCTTGATGGTGAGCATGCTAACTTCATATGGGCGTGCTTCGCAAAGAGTTCCTGCAAAGAGGCATTAAATTTTAGCGAGTATGAAAGAAGTATGTGCATGTACAGTTTTCAAACAAAATGTCAACTACGTACCTCATCGGTCATTTCGGAGAAGTGTTTTTCTCCACTAGCAGGACTTTTAACAGTAGTTTCCATTTTACTAGCACCTATGGAACAGAAGCAAAACCGGGTCAATTAATTTGAACTTAATGTTGAGAAATGTATAAGAAAAATAAAATCTTATATGCAGGTATGGATGAGTTTTTTCAATAATCTGAACTACATGTAACTATAAGCACACTACCGATTTTGGTCATGCATAACATTAGGACAGTTCAACTAGGGTTTAGGATTGCATAAACATATGGCGTGTTATTTCATGGAAGAGATACCCTTGTTGTGGTATTACCTCTTCGGACGTTCGTGTATTGTGGCAAGATTGATCACAAGATAATTATTAATAAGAGCTATGATCAGGTAATCTTGATGACTGGAATAACTTGTGGAAAACCTTTTAGGGTTTTACTAGTAGACGTGCGTCTGAGAAAGATTAAAACGAGCTATGATCATGCAACCTTCTATCGGAGACGGTGGCGGCCCAATGCTCTAGGCGGATAAGGCATCCCACACTAGATGTGGCTGTGTGGTGCTCGACGGTAGCAATAGGAGCAGCGGCGCGTTGACGCGAGTAGGAGGCGGTGACAGCACCACTGCCATCCGACCCTCAGGTGACGTTCCCGATGGGCGGTGGCCGGTGGCTCCAATCTGATCTTGCAGCGGTCGTGGGAGGTGGTAGGGGGCCTGGATGCCGCGGGTGGTTATGAGGGAGGAGCTGTAATCATGGGATTTCGGGAGATCTGGGCAGCGTGAGTTATGGGAGGTTGAAACATTAGCATCTAATGTTCCGAAGAAAAAATACAAATATGTCGTTGAGAAAGGAATACATTTTTGAAGTGGTAAAATATGTTGTTTGTTTTGAAAATGCCCGAAACTGGCCGTACGTGACAAAACTTACAAACTTTGCTGAAAAATGTTGAAACTTGAATGTAGCCCAAAAATGACCATGGCTTGCAACCCTACAAAGTTGGGTTGATTTCAGGTAGGTCAACAAACCAGCATGTGATTTCGGAGGGTGCCAGTCAAGGCCGGAAGGGCGTGTCTAGGGGCACCTCCATGTTTAGACCATCTACAAATGATCTCTACTATTTCCCATGGAATCCCATTACCAAAACAAGCTGCCATGCAAAATGCTTTTCAGTTTAGACAAGAATTCCATTTTCTTAATTTTTTTTACCGAAAATGTTCGAAAAGTGGCCGCACGTGAAATTTTTTGCAAACTTAGATGAAAATGGTTCAAACTTGGCATGTATCCCTAACATGGCCATGGATTGTAACCCTACAAAGTTGGGGGTCATTTAATATAGGTCAATAAACCAACATGTGCTTTCGGAGGGTACAAGGCTAGCCCGGAAGGGCCCGTCTCGAGCCACCTCCTTCAATACACCATCTACATAGGATTCCAAGTTCTTTTCATGCCACCCCATGACCAAATCAAGCATGCATGCACAATGCATTCAAGGTTACACAACATTTTCATGTTTTTTCATTTTTCAAACGAAAAAAAACCTGTAAACATCTCCCAGATGGTCTACCCCACTAGACATCCATCGAAAGGGGTAGCACATGATGCCTTCAAGCTTCTTTGCCTTAGGGTGGATCTAATTGACACACCATACCAAGTGGGAACATTGGTTCAAACTGGATTCCATCCATGGAGTTGATGCGGTACACCCACTGCCTCCCTCCAGAACCTTCATGCTACACTGTTGAATGTACGAACCAAGTAGATCATGCTTCATGTGTAATGAACCTAACTTATGAGATACAATGGAAAAGGTTAAATTATAGGCTTCCAGGACAACATTAAACGATTTTCAGCAAAATTTGCAAGTTTTGGCAATTGCGGCCATTTTTTGGGCATTTATGACTGAAAAAATTGAAGAAAATGGAAAATCTAGTAGAAACTTACAACCAGTGTGCATGCATGCTACATTTGGTCATGGGAGGCCATGAAATAAAGTTGACATAATTTGAAGATGGTGTGAACTTGGAGGTTCCCCGACACGCGCCCTTCCGACCGAGCCTGGCACCCTCTGAGAGCAAATGCTACTATCCTGACCTGTCTGAAATCAACCCAACTTTTTGGGATGACTATTCAAGGCCATGTTAGGCCTCCATGCCATGTTTGAACCATTTTTTGTAAAGTTTGCAAGTTTTGTCATGTGGGGCCAGTTTTCGAGTATTTTCGACCGGAAAAATTACCGTACATGGTAAATTTTGTGTAAACTGAATAGCATTTTTGCATGCTTGCTTGATTTTGTCATGAAATGCACTTTAAAAGCTTGGGGTAATTTCACATATTTCATGTTGTACTTGCTTCACAAAGTGGACAGTGTAGGTCGAAGGTTCTAGACGGGAGCAGGTGATGTACCTGGGCTTTTATACGACATGGAATCCGGTGTAGGCCAATGATCCAACTAGGCTTGGTGTGTCAACTAGGTCCACCATCAGACAAACAAAGTGTAATGCATCATGTGCCACCTGCTTTCGATGGGTGTCTAGGGGGGTACACCATGCAGGTGATGTTTATTGTTCTTTTTCGCTTCGAAATTGCAGAAGGATTATAAATGTTGGCCAAATAAAAAACCATTGTGAATGCATTCTTGATTTGCTCATGGGAGATCATGAAATAAAGTTGGCATCATTTGTGGATATTGTAAAGACGGAGGTTCTCCAGTACGCGCCCTTCCTTGGGCTAACATGGCATCCTGTGAGACGACACATGCTGGTTTCTTGACCTTTCTTAAATCAACACAAATTTTTGGGGTAACAACTCATGGTAATGTTACTCCTCCATGCCAAGTTTGTAGCATTTTAAGTAAAGTTTGCAACTAATGTCACGTGGGGCCAGTTTTCGATAAAAAATCCCAATACATGGAAAAGTTGTCGAAACTGAGAACCATTTTTGCATGTTTGCTTGATTTGCTCATGGGAGGCCATGAAAAAAAGTTGGAATCATTTGTATGTGGTGTTAACATGGAGGTGCTCCTAGACTCGCCCTTCCGGGCTAGCCCGGCACCCTCCGAAAATACTCGATGGTTTCTTCACATATCGTAAGTCAACCCAATGTTTTTGGGGTGACAATCCATGGCCATTGTAGGCCTCCATGCCTAGTTTGAACCATTTTCGGCAATGATTGCAAGTGTTGTCACGTGCGGGCAAATTCTAGGAAATGAAAAACTTGGCTAAACTGAAAACCATTTTGCATGCTTGCTTGCTTTGGTCATGGCATGTAGTGTTGTGAAACATATATGGAAAGTAGACAAGGCCAAATCTGGAATTATATATCGTTCATACTTGTTTGGAACCAAAAACCTAGTTTAACTCTTATGAAATGTATTTTTTAGCACAACATAATTTTTTTTAATCTTGCTAATATATGTTAAAAGATCCCATAACTCACGCATGCCACCTCTCCCAAAATCCCGTGATTGCAACGCCTCCCTCATAACCACCCGTGGCATCGGGTCCTCCTACCACCGCCACGTCCGCTCCAATATAAGGTCGGAGACACCAATCTTACACGCATTTTCGAAATCTCCGGTCACCACTGCACTCATCGTCATCTGAGGGGTAAGAAGTGATTGCTCTTTTCGCCGCCTCCTCCTCACATCCCTCTCTCGAGCGAAAATGGTTAAGAAGATCAGCGCGGTACGTATTTGCACTATAGAATCTGGCAGATCTGAATTCAACTGTTAGCACTAATCTTTAAGACTGTACTGGTAATGTGATTGATCTTGATTCGCAGTGTGGCATTTGTTTGGACACCAAAGGTTTGTGCCCCGGTGAGCATCGGATGAGGGAGTTTTGTACAGTCACCCTGCGTGCGGGATTTGCAAACAAGACAGTAAGATCCAGTCTGACATGTCTCGTAGCAAATATCATGAGAAATTTAGTAGTCCGTCCGATCCAAAATTAATGTGTTAGATTCATGTAGATACACATGTATCTAGTCATGTTTTCTTGATAGATACATCTGTATGTACAATTCTTTGTCCACAAATTTTTAGACGGAGGCAGCAATATTGAACGAATATTGTACTCAGTCAGTTGTTTGTAATGTTTACTACAAAAAGAGTTATATTGCATGTTGTTTTCCTAGATGATCAAATGGTTTTGTGTACGTGCATGGAAATTTAAATCTTCTATGGGGTTATATGATATTACTGTTAAGAACTAGTGAACTACTATTCTAGTCATCTATGATTGGACAAACTCTTTAGATTAATAGACAGTTCATATTTATTAACAATCGTACATATGCTACTCAGGTAATCCCCTGCTACAGCAGATACAGTTTCATGCAGAAATTCAGAGTGCCCTTGGGAAAATATCTGAACTTTGAAGCAAGTTTCAGTACCAATGAGGGGTTTGAATTCCCATGTGAGATTACCAACAAAAATGAGTTGACATACATTTCTGGAGATTCTTGGAAGGAATTTGTTAGAGTTTACATGCTATATGTGGGTCAGGAGATTAAGTTTAGTACTGACAACTCAGAAGTACCAAGTAGCGTTGTGACAACTAGGAATTTGCCTATCATACATCCAAGTAAACTACTTTTTTGCTCGTGCAAATGTTATTACTCTAACTGTATCATATACCATATGTTATAAATTAAATTATCTATGCTATAATATTGTAGCTTACTACCAATTGTCCAATGAGAAAGGAGATATTATTGACAATGTCGCTGTAAGTGAGGGGACAAACTTCAACTGGAGAATGATGGAGTATGTCATATGCCAAGTGATGAACCTTGACAAGTTAGTGGAGCGTCATGATGCTGGAAACTATGATCAAGGAAGAGCATATGGATTCCTCCATACCTTGACATGGTCAGATTGCAATAAGAACTTCTCGGTAACCATCTTTCTATTCTTCCTTTACTTTGTGTCATTTCAGTATGTTTTTATCTTTGTTCCAAATTAATTGTTCTTCCTTTACTACATAACAATAAGTTGTGATGTGTTGACGTAACAAATATGTTGTTCAAACAGAAACTGCCTCATCGTGTTCTCCCCGAAGACATGGATGAATATGGTGCCATAACCATTGTTTGTCATCCACACACTACTGTGTCAAGTACATACACCATTTCTGATATTGACGGTCGTGTCTGCGTCAACAAATGGAACGGTTTCATGAAGAAGGAAAAAGTCTTGCTGTTAGGACACAAGGTGCTGATGTTGCTGTACCTGGGAGATGATGGGATTTATCTGTTTGTTTCCCATGTTCCTGATGTGCCTCTCGATTAGTTTTGGAAAAACATAGTGTGCGAAAATAAATTAAGGGATTTTTAAGTCATTGTTGTAATGAGATTCTTTATTTTTATTTCATGGTACTCTTGTGTTCGTGCACAACATAGTGGCCAAGACTTTAAATGGTTGTTTACATTTTTCCATTCGATTGTGTTCATTGGAACTCGGTTTATTCATTCTTTTTAGCAATTTTAACATGCTCCGTCTTACCCCCTGTTTTCACATAATAGTTAAGAAGGTAAGAATTATTCAAAACAACTATTTAATGCAATCATCGTGTCAGATTTATTTCTTACTCTTACATGTCATGTTAAAAGAGGGGGGGGGGTGTAAGAGGTAGCATGTTAGAACACCTCTTCTTATTAAGCTGTTATTACACGTGACCATGATAATCGCCTTGATACGATCACAAATAGATTATTTCTTCACAATCAACATCACACACAACACACACAACACCTACACTAGCCGTCAACAGCTTCAGCATGAAAACAATTTGTCTCCCTAGTCCTAACATCATATAAGCTTGGTGCTTCGTAATGGTTGGCACATTGCTCTGACTGTAATTTGTCCTACCTCCAATGTTGCCACTCTTGGTACATGCATTATTTGCCCACTTTTTTTTGCATGTTGTAGCTCTTCCCTTCTATCCTGTGCCGCAGCAATTGCATCAACGGCATAAGCACCAACAAGGAAACTTGAACCAACAAGATGATCCACGTACTCTAGTTTCCAGCACCAGAAATAACATGAATCCTATGAATCAAGTGAACACAAATCAAACCAGCACTAATGAAACAGTAGAAAATATTACTCATGCAGTAAATTTCAACCCAAAGTATAAAGAGATTGTACATTGTGGTGCTTGCACTTGTAGAACACCCAACCATCATGCTCTTCGGTACTGGAGAGATAGAATCTCACCGTTTCGCCACAGTCAGGGCAAGGGATCAGGGGCACATCAACTGATCGACCCCTCGGCACACACCTAATCGAGCTCGACGATGACATGGTTGATTTGGTGTCAGGCGAGGGTGGCAATGACAGACAGTGGCCCTAATCCTTTGGGTAAGAGAAGAACTAGGGATGTTTATTGTTAAAAATATTCGCTCGTTCGCTGGTCCAACAAACCCTAACACCAGCACCAGAGGATCATGGTCCCTCTAAATAGGCTAACTAACAAATCTTCCAAATGACTAACTGACCCTGAAATCACGGACGGATACCATTCCATCCATGTGCATTACTTAGAAATATATAATTGATCCTCATATCACGGATATGTACCCTTCCATCATACCGCATATCCCTCTCATCTTTTTTTTCTGCATATCGCTCCTATCTTAACTGCCCCATCAAGTTTTGGTCGCCTGAGGTAGCCGTCGCCTGGAGTCGCGCCATCGCTCTGCAGACACCCACGCCGACGCCAGAGTAAAAAGGTCTCATCCTCCACGTCTCCTCCCATCTCTTGAAATGTTGATACTTTTTTCCATTGATTGGACCAAGAAGGCAGTTGTGATGAGATTAGAGACGCCATATTGTGTGCAAGATCTTTGGTATTTGTTCCTGGGGGATTAGTTTTTCATCGAAGGTACTCTTTGGGTGCAAGATTGTGTGTGGTTGTCTTTACTTGGAGTAAAGGCCGTTATGAGATTATATGTGATTGCAAGTTCACAGTAGTTGATAATATGATCTGGTTACGGATATATTATCTCGGTGGAGCTAATTTTCTAGCCCTTTGAGCTATACTGGATTACTATGAATGATTTGCATGAGGTTGGAGTGAAGAATTTTATGCAAGAGCTTTGCGATTGGTTGTTAGGGGTACCAGATCATACGATTTGGTTATGGATATATTTTGTTTTCTCGGTGGAGTTATTTTACTAGACCTTTAGGCTATGTTGCATTAATAGGAATGATTTGGATGATGTTTGATTTAGCCACTTAGATGTGCCGTACACAGACTTGTTCTCAATACTATAGTAAAGGAGGTACTGCTGAAGGAGTTGCTGGATTATTAGGACTGATTTGGATGAGGTTGTTCTGACCAAATTAGGAATACGAATGTTAGGAGATTAGAGCTTTTGCTGGAAATTCAACACTCAGTTTGTCTCACATACCATGATATTCTATATTACGAGGTCCTTAAATAGTCATATGATTTAGTGAGAATCGGTATATTTTGACAATCTGGATCTCATTAATTGCATTCTACTATCTGGTGTTGTAGGCACCATGGATTCACACGTGCATGACAACCATGCAGAGTACGACAGGTTGTTGCGTGAAGCCCGCCGGGAGATCGCCGGGAAGGTCCAACACGAACGTGATGAGATGGACAGGACACTCAAACAAAAATGCGTGTATGGCGACAAGATGCTAAAAGATGAGCGTGCTGATATGTCTCAAAAGATTAAGCGGATGCGTGAAGAGATGGAAAAAAAGTTTCAGCAGGACCGCAAGGACATGGAAAATAAATTCTAGCTTGCGTACAAGGAGATGCAACATACATTGCAAAAGGACCGGAAGGTTGTCGACGGCCTTATAGAGATAGAGTGTGTCAACATGGACGCCAATGTGTTGCAGACACGTGCCAATATGGACATTAGGCTGCAATGGGAGCGCAAGGACATGGACTCAAGGCAATGGTGGAGTAGGTCATGATGGAAGGAAAGATTCTGGAAGACCGAGCGATGTTACAGTCCCATGTTCAATGCCACAGCAGTCGACCGCAAGAGCATGTCTTCTGTTCTCCCCCTGTGAGTACCTTGCAATGATGCTATTCAGTCACGACCGATATTTTGTATGAATAGTTTTTATTTGTGGGTAACTTTGTGTAAGCTATTCATATGCAGGCCAAGCAGCATAATGCGGCACATTCCCCAAACACTAAAGGCCTAGCGATGTTGGTGTCACCCGATGAATGCTACAACACTCCACTCAAAGAACATGTCTTCAATTCTCCCCCTGTAAGTACCTCGCACCCATGGTAAACATTCACATCCAACATTTTGTATCACCATTTTTAATTTGTGTGTAACTCTCTGTCGGCGATTCATACGTAGGCTAAGCATCTAGAGACGGAACAATCCTGAATCTCCACAGATGAAGATTACTTCCCATATAATAAGGTAACTTTGTCGCGATGTTGCTACGCACATCCAAAATTATGTATGGCACTTTGGTGATTCAATGTATTAAATCTGACGTGAGATACTTGTATGTAGGTGCTGGTAATGGAATTTTTCATGCATAGGGATTATGAGCTTTCGCATGTCCCGACAGGATACCTGTTCATGAAAGAAATGGCTGGATTTGGTTATAAAAAGGATTCAGATTTGTAGCACTTCTTACCTGAGTATGGGTGCAAACTACCAGAAGGAATGTTCCTGATTTCAGGACCAACTGATTTTGCAAAGATGATTTCCCTTCTGAACGGCAGCAAGACATGTCATTTGTATTTGGTGTATAATCGTCCACCGAACGATGATTATGAGTGTTCGAACATGGATTCAGGGGTTCCTATTCTTCATGTAACATCAATTTTATGGCTTCATCATCCTTAAGTTTGTCCTAATACGTTCGTATGATTTTTGACAGGAACTGCACATCCGAGATATGGAGGAGGCGGAGGGTCTGGCTAGAGAGCTTGAGGCACAGGAACAACTGGAGTCGTTAGGTTACATTGATGTACCATATAAAAATATGGGAGAAGGTGGGTCGTCGCCAAGCCCGACGCAAACTCCAACGACCAATATGAAGAAGTCACTGGATTTTGGCATCGGAGACGAGCTTCCGTATGAGGGTTAATGTTATTTGAACTGTTTTAAGCTTGAGACAACATTTTTGGTTTTTTACTAATGTTTGCTATTATGAAACAATTCATTCACCATGGAGGTCTTTTAACAACTTTTCTAGAATGTGATTTCCATTTCCGACGCGACATGCATGTGTTTATATCCAACCGTATACTCCCTCCGTTCCTAAATATATGTCTTTTAAGATATTTCAAGATGAACTACATACGGATGAATATAGACGTATTTTAGAGTGTAGATTCACTTATTTTGCTGTGTATGTAGTTCTTAATGAAATCTATAAAAAGACTTATATTTAGGAACGGAGGGAGTAGTTGTTTGTGAGCAGGCCTTTGTGGAAAAAAATGTGCAGTCACTTCAGAATATTTATGTACATTCATGCTATGTGGTCGTCGATGTGTCCGCACATGTGCTAGAGATGGTTGTGTACACTGCAGAAGACCCCGCGCCAGGTACTGCAGGATCATGTACAACTGCGACTGAAAAAATTTGATGCACAACTGTGGAGGAAATAAACCAAACGGACATTTTATGTGACACAACATGACAAAAGTGCTGGCAAATCATCCTCGGGATCTGCGGAGTCAGACCTGACAAGATCTGCTCTGGGATCGGTGCGGTGTTCGGGCGCATCGAAGCGCAGGTGGATCCCTGCCACAGCGCGTGAGGAAGGGCCATCGCACGCACACGCGTTGTCACTCGGAGACAGGCCGACTGAATTAATCGGTGCGGGCCCCGCACGTGTACGCCTGTCGGGCCCCAGTCCGATATCCCCACATGATCCGTGGTGGGATGTGGAGTTTGTTCATGCAGGCGTGATTACCGACGCCATGCATGCACGTAAGTTTCCGACGTCCGCCCTGCCTCCTCCCCCAAAGCCCGACCCATCCAAGCAATTCAGCGCCGGCCGGCCCACGTCGCGACGATCTCGTGCTAGGATCACGTCTTAAATTTTTTAGTCCCACCTCGCCCCCCGAGCAAGTCCTGCACCTGCTTAAATACGTTCGTCTATTTGATTGTTACAAGCGTGGGTCTTCCTTGCACTCTAGTTGGAGGATATGCAGGATGAATACGATTCATCATCTGTAATAAAGTCTGTATTCATCGTGTATATTCTTCAACTGGATAGCATGGATGACTGATGTATTTTTTCGGATTTATCGGCCTATAATTTTTTTCGTGAGCGAATTTTAATTTCTCTACTTCATCTATTTCTAAATTTTCTCGTGCAAGATACGCAAGCTACACGCTGGCCACGAAGAAACCATGATTCTTGAAGTTGCACATCAAAAAGTCACATAGAAAATGAAAACCAATATCCCAAACTCATACTGTTACAAGGGAGTGGACCACCAAATTGCCGAGTCATACATACAAATATTTATGAGGAAGTCACTGACTAAACTGACACAATGAAGTATATTTTAGAGACAAGGTCACACGGTACTAGACATAGACAACAATGCACACGACAACATCAGGTTCATCGTCGACGTACTTGTTGTCCGACCGTGCGCACAATGTTGTAGCTATCAGAGTTCTGCTTCAAGATCCTACACAGAAGGATATAATTACTGCCATGGAATATATTTGGACACATGCAAACATTAAATTGCAACATATTAGGTACCTCTAACAATTTGGTGCACGTACGTCGATTGTGACCATCTGCCACATGACAATAGCCACATCTACCCTATGATCTTGTATTCATCTTCTTTGCCTGTAGCCTTTTCTTCGGAGCACCTCGGCTTGGCACATGCACGGGATCCAGAACCTTATCCAAACCTTCACCATCAAGGTTAGCTTATTATGGCATCAACGGGCCAAACCTAATGTTGTTACTCTGAGCATTAGTTGATCCCTTGCTGTCGGCTTGTTCAATAGTTGATCCCTTGCAAACATCTCGTCCTTCCAAAACCCTCATTAGATGCTGAAACGCCTCATCAGAGTGGCATGCCTTGAAACATGCTGCGTGACTAAAATTCCTTAACTTACAGTACCTTTGCAGGGTTGGAGAGTATTCATACATCTCGCTCTTTCTGGTCGGTGCGAATGCACATTTTGCACTCATTGTCCACCTAGTGGGAACACAACACCTAGGCAGTGTTTCTTCTTGTAAAATTCCCAATATGTAAAATATGTGGGAACATGGTGTGCCTGCGCATTCCAATTTGCGGCAAGAACAACTGATCCTGTGAAGCAGACCTTCCTTCGACTCCGTGCGCACTTTGATCTTTTTGTCCATTCTTTCCTTCTTAGACACAACGTATGTGGTAACTTCTGCTGCATCAAGTACCTCTCTGATCTCACATTTGCTTACAGCATTTATGCTCCATAAGACCAAATTAAACACAGCAGGAGTGAAAACTTTTGCGGCGTGTTTCTCAAGACTTGAAGCATTTTCCTCTGTGAACAGAACAGACTGCAAGGCCTCGATGTCTCGGAGATCCTCGTTCAAGCGTCGTGACACAAGGCAACACTCATAGTGCTCTAGCATTTGAAACAAATCTCATCTTAGCCTCAAGATGCGTACGTAGCTCCGAGTTTAAACTCTCACTCCGCTGATTGCTGCTCAATCCTAGGAAACAACGCCCCTCAAGATGTGGAGCACACCACAGTTTTCTCATCTTATACATCTGATGCAGCTAGGAATCCTCACTTGTTACTCTATTCCATTGTAAGAATTGTAACCATTTCTCTCATTCTCTTCAATGGAAGATGTATCATATATGAAAGATCTGAATTCCTCCTTTACCGCGTCATCATGCAGATGACGTACAATGTTCTGCTAAATGTGCCATATACAGAGCCTATGGTTTGAGTCAGGCCACACAATCCCTGATTCCTCTCTGCATTGCAAGGTCCCCATCCGTGATCACAAATATAGGATGCTTCTGTCCCTTGGCATCAAAAAAGGTTCATAACATCCACTCGTATGCCTGGCTTGTTTCATGAGAAATGATACCACATGCAAAAATAACAGTGTTGCGGTGGTGATTCAACCCGACAAACGGCACAAATGGCAGATTGTACTTATTGGTTCTGTATGTGCTATCAAAAACAATAACGTCTCCAAAAGCCTCGTAGTCAAGTCGGGATTGATTCAGATGGCCAACTTCATCAACCAAGTACCTGAAGAAAAAAATTTGAATCTCGCTCTCGCCGCGCCACCATGTGATTGATCACCGTTTGAGCATCACCGGAAGTGATTGATTCCTGCTTGTTAGCATGGCAGAAATTGTAAATGTCCCTCGTCGTGCATCCAACCTCATCATATCCACCGTATTGCATGCACAAAATATCCATAATATGGTGTTTCCTGATCCTTGATTTTTCCATGTCTGCAATGTCCGCTTTCTGCTCATCGCTAATTCTTCTGTGTGAACGCAAAAGACACGAAAGATCCCGTGGGGCTAGAGGATGGTTGTGTTCATCGATGAAATCCTTCACAAACCACCAACCTATTTCATCCTGTCTTGCAATCACCAATTTAGCTTTACACCCTACACGAGTTATACTTCGTGGCCTCCTCTTTCTATATTCCATCTTCCTCTTCATGTGCTTCTCTTCACGAACCCCTTCATGACTATACACAAATTTCCTTAAAATTATATGGCAGTTGGATCTATCCCACTCGACATTGCTTCTTCGGACACTAAATCCTTTCTCAAGACCATATTTGTTATAGAATCTATAACCTTCATCCTCACTATGAAACATCTTGTTGGCAATATGATAGTACTCCAGCATTGACTCATGACTTACATCTGCCATGTCTTCCAGCATCACCATTCAGATGAATAAAAAGCTCAAATGACAAACAAAAATGCATGCAAAAGCCAGTACGAAATCTTGCGTGGAATTTTAAACTTTGCTCCTTGTACATGTTATGGCAAGCGATTATCAACGTCCATAAACTAGTGAAGTGACCATGGATGATGAAAAATTCTAAATTGAATTGCATGCACTAGGGAAACCTAAATCGATGATGACTAAACTAATCTAAGTAGGAAGTGCAGGCTACGAATCCAATTCAAGTGAGATTCGGGCGATTCATACCTTAGGATGCAAGCCCGGAAGCGATGGGATCGGCGGGGGGCGAGTTCCTATAGCGCCGCCGCCGTCGCCGCCGACTCTACTGCCGCAAAAGTGATGCCTTATTCTTCTTCTTGCCGCCGGGCACGTCTTTTATAATGAAGGGGACGAGGAGGAGGACGAGGACGAGGCCGACGACGGTGAATTGGTTCCTCTCGCCGGGCCCGTCGGAGAGAAGGAAGGGGACGAGAACAGGACTTGACCTCCTGGATCGACTAGATGTGGTTCTGGTCGTGGACGTGATCGGTTGAAAGCACAATATTTTATCCTAGACCATTATGCCCTTCTCGGATTAAACTAATTATGTTTTTTCATTTTTAATTCCCCACCAGATCGAATGGCTAATAAAAATCAGAGGGGCAAGTACTAGAAAGTACTCCGAGTACTACGCCAATCACCGTAAAAGAGCTCCCAAATAATAGGAACTCAACAATCATGTAGTACCATAATGCATCCTAAAAAAGAAGCCAAGCTCATCTCTGAAACAAAAAAGTGAAGCCAAGCTGGCATCTGGACATCCTAAATAGTAAACGTCGCTAATACTTCACACCATGAAAAAAATATTCTGCCAGTAATTCGTATCAAAGAGACACAAAAATGTATGCAAAAACAAGCAACATATGCATGCCAATTCCAGATATTTGATTGGACAATACGCTCCTAAGGCTGTAGCATTACCTGGTTTGTTTCCGGCAAAAGAAACCTGCACTCAGCCTGGAGCTTAACACCTAGGAATAAGATTTCAGAATAATCAATAAATTTACAAAGAAATCTGTATCTGCAGCAGGAGGTTTATGAGCAAATTAACATGCAGTTTAATGAGTTGAAGCACACAAAAATAATAATTTGATGTGAGTACACCTACCTGGTTGCAGATAGATCATTAAAATTCTCAGATATGTCACTACAATACTTTTCTTGCAGGTATTTTTTTGCGGGTAGTACAATACTTAATCCCCATCAAAAACATAGCCACCTGCATAACTGATGAACGTCACTGTGCTAGAGAGAGAGAGAGAGAGAGGGTAGAGAACGTCACTGTGTTAGGAGATCACCTTGTTCTTCACCAAGCTCTTCCTCAAGATTCATCCTCTTCTCTTTTTTCTCTCAGATCTGCACACATGTGTTTAGAAAAAAAATCAAGAAATCAAAATAAGATTATAAGAGAACTAGGATAATAAATAAAAACTTGGGGAGGAAAGATGACAAGACTTACCCGGCAGAGGAAGATTCATCCTCTTCTCGCAACAAACTTTGCAATATAGCTTGAAAATGTTGTAGCAACGGAAGCAGCTAGAATGCGAATAGAGAATGACAGGTACCTGCAAAAAATAAGACATGAGTGGTACATAACCTCTTGTAATGAACCATCATGAGCTTCACATCACACCCTATAACATAAACTTACCATATCACCTAACCACCTAAAAAGAACGACATCTCTTACAATGGCAGCAACTGTGCAGTAATACGGTTTCTCTAGAAGTAATCAAAAAAATTGACAAATAGAGAAAAGCAAATAATAGGAACTCAACAATCATGTAGTACCATAATGCATCCTAAAAAAGAAGCCAAGCTCATCTCTAAAACAAAAAAGGGAAGCGAAACTGGCATCTGGACATCCTAAATAGTAAACATCGCTAATACTTCACACCATGAAAAAATACTCTGCCAGTAATTCGTATCAAAGAGACACAAAAATGTATGCAAAAACAGCAATATATGCATGCCAATTCCAGATATTTGATTGGACAATACGCTGCTAAGACTATAGCATTACCTGTTTTGTTTTCGGCAAAAGAAACCTGCACTCAGCCTGGAGCTTAACACCTAGGAATAAGATTTCAGAATAATAAATAAGTTTTACAAAGAAATCTCTATCAACAGCAGGAGGTTTATGAGCAAATTAACATGTAGTTAAATGAGTTGAAGCATTCAAAAATAATAATTTGATGTGAGTACAACTACCTGGTTGCAGATAGATCATTAAAATTCTCAGATATGTCCCTGATTTTTTTGCGGGTAGTACAATACTTAATCCCCATCAACAACATAGCCACCTGCATAACTGATGAACGTCACTGTGTTAGAGAGAGAGGCAGAGAACATCACTGTGTTAGGAGATCACCTTGTTCTTCACCAAGCTCTTCCTCAAGATTCATCCTCTTCTCTTTTTTTCTTAGATCTGCACACATGTGTTTAGGAAAAAAAATCAAGAAATCAAAATAAGATTATCAGAGAACTGGGATAATAAATAAAAACTTGGGGAGGAAAGATGACAAGACTTACCCGGCAGAGGAAGATTCATCCTCCTCTTTTTTCTCAGACGGTCAACCTAGATTGGGGATAGAGGACGAGCGGCCAGCAACGTGTGGAGCTCCGACGTCGCTGCTCCTTCCCTCGCCGCCATCCTCCTCATCCTCCCCTGCTCCTCGACACCTACCACGAAGAACACTGGCGGCGACCCATTCCCGATCCAGAAGCATGACACACATCAGCGGCAGATCGAGGACGTGGGAGGGCGTTGTCCTGCGAGGAAGAGAGAGAAAAGAGAGAGGCAGAGAGATGGCCGGCGGCAAGGCTGGAGGGGAGGCAGCGATGGCCATGCGCTGGCAGAGGAGGGAATCAAAGGGGGAAAGAGGTGCACGGTGGCGCTGGAGATCAGAGGAAGGGAGAGAGGCGAATGGGAAGTGGAGGTGGATGCAGGGCTCGAGGAGAGAGGCGATTGGGGGTTAGGTTTTCACCGCACGCCCCACACGTCGCTTATAATTTCTATACGCAGAACGGAGGCAAAACCCACTTCATTCAATGGGCCCTATATCTAACGAGCCCCACTTATCATTGACACTTGAAGCTACTGCGAAGGTGCAAAATAAACGAACGGTTGACTGAGTGCCAGGAGTAAAATCTGTACGGGAGTAAAAGGATCAAACGTCCCAGCTCGATCAGCGCTCGGAGGTGCCCCCGCTAGGCTGGTTGCCTAGCGGGATTTATATGTTCGATTTATTACTTATGTGGCATCTCCTATCTTTCGAAATATTTGGCAGGATGTTTGGTTAAAAGTTTGAATAACAATACCCTAAATAATTCAAATAAAGATATCTTGATAAATGCATGTGTAATAGAATCCATGTATTATGTTGAGAAATAGATAAAAATAATAAAATATATTGTGTTCTTGCCATATGATTTTAATATCTCAAATGTATGGAGATGATATTACTTTTCAGTTCTCTGTGCTAATCACGTAATTGTCTTATTCTTGCTATGGGAGTGCATAGCTTTGTTCTCTATATGTAAATTACAAACATTGCTGTTTTTGGGCATTGGTGTGATAGAAAGCATGGATCAAATTTAATTTATTTCCCTACTTTTCACTTCGTTTCATGCTTCCATCTCTTTAGCCATTTAGCATGTTTTTGCCTTGAAATGTTATGCATAATACTTTTCTCTTGCGGTGAGACTTTTTTTTACTTCCTGATAATTGATTTGGTATTTTGTAGTCATGCATCATCCTTTTTCCTCCGTTGACACCACAATAAAAAAACACAATATGTATTGATATAATTTAAATGCAATTTGATTTTTTAATTTTCAACTCTATTTTGTGTTCCTTCTAACAGATTGGACCTATAGGGTAGGTAGCCTAAAGGGTTCTAAAACCAAGGCTTCTTGATATAGATCTAGCTTGGAATATTCTCAGTAACACAAAGTACCATTGTTCTTCCATAAAGTGGATTAGTTTGCAGGAGGTACATTCACACAGGCCATTCAGGTTTCAGAATGAATTAGGGGCATACAGTGACAAAATAAAAATATGTTATTAGATGAGATTACTTTGCCCATGACTACTGAGCTATAACACAAATTTGTAGGTACCATGCAATATGAAATATTTTCTCAGAATTTCGAAATTACAAAGCGCACTTAATTGGAGATGATGTGCCTTATGGAAGAACCGAGCACTCATATTTTGTACTTGGAATTTAGAAATATGCTTTTGGTTAGTTTAGTTTAGTAATACTACTTGAGGTAGCCTTTTGAAAATATATGTAAGAAGACCTGAGTACTCATTCAAAGTGTTTTTTATTAACATTCATGTATATGTAGCTCTGATAAGTGTTGATGTGTTTAGTTTTCCAACCATAGCTTTAGTTTTCTTTATAGAGTAAGATGGAACTAAACATATCCAAAGTTGCATTTATAGAATTACTCAACTCTTTCAAGCTTCAACAGATTTAACTTTATAATACTCCCTTCGTCCCAAAATAAGTGTCACTGATTTAGTACAAAGTTGTAGAATCAGCGACACTTATTTGGGGACAGAGGGAGTACCATATAGTTGATCTTGCTTTTTTAGGATAGCATTCAAACCACCATATTTCCTCTTTGATAAGCTTATGAGAACAATCTTCAGCCTTTTATTCTAATAAAACAAGAATATAGAGTGAGTGATCACTAACATGTTCATAATATGAAGGATAGAAGCAATAATTTGCAGAAGAAACTATATGTTTTGAGGAGGCAGAGTCAGACGCGAGAGCATGAGGTGTTTGCATCTAGTGGCTTTCTTCAAACAAGCACAAGAACTTAAGGATCATGGCATGTAAGAAGTCGAGCAATGAGATGACCCAGTCAAACTATAGTGTATTATACTTTAGCATAACTAACTAGGTTCTTTATCTTGCAACGCCTCACAAGCTCGCTTGAGCTATGTCATGACCCAACTATTGTATCTGTTTAGTTGTGATCCATTGTCTTGGCTTACTTTTGGACTATATAATGACTCGTCTGCTTTGTTTATAGCGCAGCTAATGTTCTTTATCTCGCGCCGTTCCTGTGGCTCCCTTTGTCTATATAGTGACTCAACATTGTGTGTGTACTATGCGATGACTTATCGTGCTAGTTTACTTTTGCCAAAAATGCTGCTTTGCTTCTTCTTGATTGATTGCACTGCCCTTTGGCATTGCTTGGACAGATGTTATGTATTGGGCAAAATTATGTTATATATAAAGGCAATGCCATACTTTTGATGTTACCTGATCCATTTGCAACAACTATTTTTGCAACAATAGATATGTTGTTTACAGCCCGGGCAATGTGTTGAGCCAGGCACCGCGCACCAAGATGCGTTTCCTACCTTGAGGCTCCATCAAAACAGAGGCATCTTAGGAAATATAAGAAAGTCATGCGGTGCTCCGTCTATATGCTACTATTTGCAAAATGTCATGACTAAAACTAACTTTAGTCACCGTTAGGACTTGCTTTTGTTATGTCATGTTGTATTTCCTACGACATGCTCAAAGTGATATAATGAACCAAACCATTTAATATTATAAGTGCTTAGTTCCTTCTTTAGAGTTGTTACAGGCCGCACTTCCTATGGCTCCCTATCTTGAAGGCTCCATCTGAATAGAGGCATCTTAGTTGTCTAATTTTTACTTGGGTCAGTTTATAGATAATGATTTGGTGTATGGCACTATATTGAACCAATACCATGCTAATTTTGCAATGATTCGATGATTGTATTACCGGATTGGATATGACTTGTACCTAGCAGCGTCGCTGCCGGGTGCGGCAAGCCATAGTTCCTACCTAGTTACATATATTTTATGAGGTATGGCCATGTTTGTTAGGCCAGTTCCAGTGGTCATCCCTTACTATGCGTACATAAATTTGATATGACACTCATCATTTCAAGGAGCGCTATATATTGTTACAGGCCAAGTATTAATACACGTGATCTTAATTTTATTAAGTTCATTAGAGTCTAACTGGATACCGTGCATAAATTTAATTATCTCCTTGTTCGATTGTCTGAAGAGTAGATATATAACATAAGGCCATCCTGATCGCCTGCCACCAAAATGGACATAGTATTTATCCGTTGATGCGTCGGCGGATACCGATATGGAACCGGCCATCCAACTCTTGTCCCAAATCTCCATCCGCAATACAAACAAGTTCAGAAACAATTCATGCAAACACCAGGGAATTCATGCAAACACCAGGGAATTCATGCAAACAGATATAAATTTGGACATAATTTACATAAACCGGACGATATTCCGTCCGTTTAACTAAACCTTAAAAAAATGTAAACTAATTTGTAGCGGACGGTAACCTCGTATGTCTGACCGGGCTGGTTGGTGGCACCTCTGTCGCCGTCCATGCCGTCGTTATTGTGGTCCTTTCAGCGGTGGAAAGGCACAGGGGAGCAACAACCCTGCCCGACCGTCGCCTAGCTCTCTCAAACGAGCCGCTCGGCTTCCTATTGCGCCTGGCACAGGACCGTGTCAGCCAACGCCGACCCTAATCGGGGAGCCCTGCCCTTGCCCTTGCCGGCAGCGATGGAGGCATTGCTCAGCAACCATTCTCCCAGATCTTAGCGAGCTCACCGTTGAGGCGGCAAAGGCGCCACGCGGATGCCTTTTGTTATGGTCTTGGACCGGTCCCGGGTCCAAGCCTCCACGAGGACCCAAGACAACGTGATGTCAGACGTCGTGAATGTCGCCCCACGTGCCGTGTTGCCCTGCTCCCTCCACGCCGCCTCCTTGGCCACCCTCTCTTCCGTTGTCAAAGCGCTCCATGACGACGAGCCACAGCGACGGGGGCGAGGTAGTGGAGGAGGCGCACGCGCGCCTTCGCAGTCGCCGGTGGCAACTCCTCCTTCACGGCCTTGCTGCATTAGACATGATGCGGCGGTGACGCCGGCTCATCGATGCGGGCATACGGGCTATGCGGTGGTGACGTCGGCTCCTCCTTCTTTTGTCGTCCGATTTGGATGTCGTGGTTGGGCCAGGGGTTGGGCGGCTCCTACTTGATGTGCCAAAGGGGCGGCGAGGGCGGTGCCGTACTACGGTCCTTGAGCGGCTGCTCAAGGAGGAGCGCTAGGTGCACCTCGTACTACTCCGTCGTGGTGGCCCTCATGAGGATGGGCGGCTACTGCGGCTCCTCCTCGTCCTTGTCGCCGGACGATAGGATGATCCCCTCCTTTGTGGAGGAGTCTGGCGCCATGGAGAACGATGGCTGTGCTGCCATGATCCAGATCACGAAGCACCCACCACTGCGAAGAACAAGGATTTTGGCAGAGAAGAGAGGAGGGTCGACCGTGATGAGCAAAGAGCAGCGTAGAGGCGGTGAGCAGAGCGTAGATGATAGGAGATGTTATGCGGATGGCGTGGGAGCCATGCTAAATTGTCATGTAACAGCCTGGATTTTGCCTATTTTCTTTTTCTTTTGATTTTGGTCTCGATTTGCTTTTCTGTAGCTTAGTGGTCTTGAAACCTGGAGAAATCACCTTTGATTCCTCTCCCCAGTGGCTTGTCAACCTCAAAACCATCCCAAGGGCTCGTCATTTCCATCTCGGACCAATCCCAATATTCTTTTTCTTGGCAATATTCCTTTTTTCTATTAAAGGAATAACCCTGTTTGCTCTGGGTTGTTAAGCAACCCACATCTATGTCATCCCAAAGATTCCCAAATAATTCTCATAAATCCTTTGGGACATATCTTCCTCAGATATGTCAAAACCCTTCCTTGCCATGTTCAAAATATTTCATCAATACTTCTTTTCTAATTTTGCCCTAGCTGGCTGTTTGTGAAGCAAGTACCCTTTATCTTTGCTTGCTTGCTCTCAAACTTTTTGTGCACTCTTCCCCATCCATATCATTGCCACATACCAAATTTCAACTTCATTGGACTAGTAAATATTCCTGAGCAATTTTTCAAAGTTTTCGTTCAAACAGAGGCCTTTTGAAGGAAGTGCAAGCTAGGCATATCCAAATGAGTTGAAATTTTGCAAGCACATTCATATGCTCAAATTAACACTCTCCAAAAGATTTGAGCATCATCCCAGCATCTATGTGAGCACACCTTCCAATCTTTGCTTCGGGTCATATTTTTCTGTTGTGAAGCAACTATATTTTATATTGCTTAATAATTACTGAAAAAACACCAGAGCATTCTTATACCCATATAACCCATCTCCACAAAATTTGGGCTCATTTCAACTTCCCAATAATTCCCTAGAATTTTTTCTAAGATTCTGTCCAATGGGATGCTGTGTGAAGGAAGTACCATTTTGGCTTATCTAAATAGTATGAAATTTATACAGTATCTTCATATGCCTATATAACTCACCTCCTCCAAATTTAAAATCAATCCAAGCAAGTATGTGAGTGCCACTTCATCCTTTGCATTTCTGTCCAATAGAGCCCATTGAACTGCAAGTGCTATTTATCTCCATCCAAATGAGCTGAAAGTTTGCAGAGGAAATCACCCTAGTATGTGATCACTCTCAGCCAAAGACCAGAGTCTATCCCCTGCTCAATCTCTCTCGCGTTGGATCAAACACATTGCTGTCAGTTACTGTTTTACAATTGATCATTCTCATTCAAGCTCTCTTTTTCTGTCTAATGGTGCACGTCAACTATTTGAGGTTGAAAGCGCATGCCAGACGTATTTTTGTCTCGGTTCAGCACCCAGTCCACATGGTGCCGGCGGTGACCACGCAAGGGCCGGGCCAAAACCGACCTCCACAGTGCGCCGCCGTATCCGCCCAAGCCGAAGCTCCTCGAGCATGCCAGCACAGCCCCCACACTGCTCCTCGTCAGGTTGGCTGCGCCGCGACGGCGAGCTAGCTGCCACCGACCCGAGTTTGTGCACTGGAGCTCTGACGACATGTCCCACAGACGTGCTTGCTCACCCGCGTCGCACAGAGCCTTCCCGATCTCTCCCCGGCGCTATAAATAGCTGCCCCGAGGTCTCCCGCATCTCATCCACGCTCCCCTGCCTCTCTAGCCCATCGGAGCCCCTCCACCTCGCCTCTGTCCGTCCCCGTCCACCATGGCCGCCGCGAAGCCCTACTCAAATTCGAGCTAGCCGAGCCCTCCCCTCCAACTCTGGCCTCTCCAGAAAATTCCCCGTGCTCCGGCGATCCTCGCCACCCCTCTTCCCTCTCGCCGGAGTGCCCCAAGCGGCCGGGCCCCGAGTCACGACCGCCGCCGTCTCCTCGGTCACCTCGAGCCGCCGTCGCCTGGTCCCTTCTCGGCGTCCGCGTCCAGCCAGGACGAGTGCGACACTCTTCCCTGAGTCCACTGGTGGCCCCAGCTTCGCCGGAGACGGCAGGAGCCGCCCGCGCTCCTCGCCGGCGCCCGCCTCTGTTCGCCACCATAACCACCACCATGGCCATTCCCCGCCGCTCCTCTTGCCTTCCCTGGACGCGGTGCCCCGTCCCGAGGCTGCTGGTACCGCGCCCTCGCCGGAGACGGCCAGAGCCGGCCAGGCCACTCGCCGGCCGAGCCTCCCTGCTCCTCCTCTGTTCGCTGCCGGGAGGTAGAAGAAGAGGTGAGGAGGAGAGAGAGAAAAACAACGCGGGACCCACCGTCAGTCGCTCATAGCCCGGCCCCGCCACTGCTGACTGGATTAAGTGGAAGCGTACTTTGCAAAGTGTGTTTTCCCCGTTTGAAAGCGCATTTCCTTCTACTACGACTATGTTTGCCTTTTCCTTTTCAGGAAACGTATTTAAGCCAAGTGCGCTTTCGGTTTAGCCGTCAGGGACCCGTCTGTGAATATATTTTTTTACAGATCAGTCCCTGTATTTCAAACGGCTATAACTTTTTGCTCGTGACTCCGATCGAGGTGAATCCAAAGCCCACGTCTTTGTCTCTTCGAGCCTGTCATGTTGGTACTATTCTCATCATGTGTTTCCATAGTGGAAATGACCATTTTGCCCTTGTCCGTAAACAGCCCCTCCGAGAGAGAACTGTTTCCGGCAATCGTCTCCGCGGACTCTCCGCAATTCTTCCCGATGGTTCCTTCATCCCCAGGCAAGCCACGACAGCCACTTGCATGATGGATTTGCAGTAGCTACGGTTTCCTACTTGAATAGTTATTTAATGTGTGCATGTTATTCTGTCTGAAACTACTATATATGGTTATGTTCTATGCTCATGTGCATCTTGCTAGTTATCAAGTACTCCTTGGTAGCATTATGCTCATGGTTAACACTGGCAGTAGTTCATGCTAAGATGATGACATGTCTGCTTGTTTCTTTATCAATTGTTATGGTTCATCCTGTTATCATGGCTCAGCACATCACCATTCAAATTTCACCAGATGTTAATTGAACTCGAACACGTGTTGGCTGAGTCATAGTGCGGACTGAATCGAGCTCACCAGTGCAACCACACCTGCTGGGATGGGGCAGCGCTAATTCGGTCTATTGTCATGCCTCTCGTCGGTACCTCTAACTAGGGAAGGTTATGAGTGCGTGCTACCCTGATCAGGTAGGCGGCTATAACCTTGTGAACCCAGTTGAGTTATTAGATCCAGGTCCCCATTTGGGATAGTTTTGTTTGGCCACGACGGTGGCAGGTGTCGGAAGGACACAGGGGTCACCCATGACATAGCCCAAAGGGGAGTTTGTCGGAGTGGCTGGGAGAGTGCCATGCAGTAGATTGGGTTTTGTCGGAACATCGTTGGTCCACCCGAATGGGAGCACGAGGCCATGAGTTCCGTGGTGTGGGTACAGTGTACTAACCTCTGCAGAGTGTATAATCTATCGATAGCCGCGTCCTTGGATATGGGCACAGTTCGTAATAGGACACACTATGGGTCAACAGAATAATAATCTTGCTTATAACAACCCCGTTCGATGAGAAAGAAGTTGGTTGATCTTTATGTGATCGCGAGAGGATCACCGCGGTATCGAGGATACCAATGTTGGTTGATCGTGATCATGAGAGGATCACCGCGGTATCAAGGATACCGATGTTGGTTGATCGTGATCACGAGAGGATCACCGTGGTATCATGGATACCGGATTTGGTTTGGTGTTATGTGGTGATCTCGGTAAAGACCAAACTCCTGGTGCTCATCTTATCACTATGGTATTGCAATACCAAGTTTGGTTGGTCCCGAGGTTATCATGTGGCACACTCGATGGTAAGTTCTTACAGGTGATGGTTACGAGGTAACCTCACGACAGAGTAAGTTGCAACCTGTTGCATGTAGTATATGCCATGCCATGCTTATATTGTTCTAGCATCGTCATGTTTACACCTGCTTAACTTGTAAGTCCATGCTGTTGCTTGTCTTGATTGCTTTGGTTGCTATGAGCTTGCGAGTACATTCAAAGTACTCACCTGGCGTGTCATGCTAGTTTGCACGTCATGCCTTGATTGCTTGCTTGTCGAGGATTTTGAGTTTGCGAGCTAGGATAAGCGTTCCAGCCAGAGTCCCTACGGAGTGGAGTCCATCACCGCTGTCGTTGTTCCGCTGCCGAGGATACTCCGTTTCCTCAGGTTGTTCCGCTGTTAGCATAGAGCTACCATGGGCAGGCGTAGTATTGCCGCAACAATGTAATCCCTGTACCCTTGTAACCTTATCCATAGTAATAAAGAGCTGATTTGTTCTATGCCAACAGTGCCGTATTCCAGAAGACTTGTCTCTGGGCTGGAATATGGGGCATTCCGGTTTCCTCTGAGCCGGGGTGCCAAAAATGTTGGTATCAGAGCCAGACTGGCTGTAGGACGCCCTAGACCGCGCGAACATTAGTAACCGATAGTATAGAGTCTAGTCAATTTGCTACACTTGTTTGTTGCATTTGTTTGTGCAAAGCATGCATATAGACTAGATATTTTATCACTAACGATGGATCTGGTGAGTGTAGGTGGCATCGGCTTTGATTCACCGCCTACACCACCCCCCCCCCCCCCGCGCAATTTGCATATTTGTTCCTTGGTGTGGTGTCATCACCGTCCCAGTGGAGTGATGCCAAGGTGCTTGGTGTTATAGATTCCTTATCGGATTGATGCACCGGTACCACACCAATTATCCTATTCAGCCACCCCTATTGTTTCGGTGATAGACATGTTTCTATCCCGGATTTGGCCATCGTCCCCCTAGCCATGTTGGCAACCCTTACTGATCCTAGTTATCAGAAAAGGGAAATGCCCGCAAGCCTTTCTTTCATCATTATCCCTTCCTGCCATCCATTCC
The DNA here is from genome assembly GCA_011799875.1 of Thinopyrum elongatum. Lineage (NCBI taxonomy): Eukaryota > Viridiplantae > Streptophyta > Magnoliopsida > Poales > Poaceae > Thinopyrum > Thinopyrum elongatum. The sequence goes on along the minus strand of CM022298.1, from coordinate 72,149,607 downwards.
CTGGACGAGTACGGTTTCTTCCGTACTCTTGATGATGATGTGGTCGTGACCTCTGTGTTCCGATCCATGATCACCAAGTCCGTCCTCGCATCCGTATCCGTCCAGCTGCAACCGGTGTAAGCCCGTGTTTGGTGTAGCCTTGTTTACACCAACTTCCTTCCACACATTGATTCACTTTCGTGCACACTGCCATAGCATGTTAGATCGTAACACCGGAGTTCTTGCGAGATTGGTGTGCTTAAGTAGGAATGCATATTATTGCTATGAATAGCTGTAGTATATGATATTGCGTGTGTGTGATCTTGTTGCTTTGTGTGCTTTTATTTTAGCCGTTTCATTTGCTTCTTTCTTCGGGCCCTTGGTGTTACCTTATTTTCCCTTATGGAAGTTGCTCACCGACACTGGACTCAACGAATCAGTGAAGAGGCAAGCATTTGGAAGCTTAGCTCAACAATATGGGATTTGGCACCGACTGTCTGGCATGGGGAATATCTGGTCTGATTATAATGATATCCTAGATTGATTTATGGCATCAGGTATATATATCAATGTGCGATCTTCACAACAGTAATAATCAAATCAGCTAGAAGGCAAAGATGTGTGCATGATCAGCAGTACACTTCGGGTCAAAGGTATGGTCCACATATAAGGTTGGAGTCTGCTATGAGTACAATTTGAACCAGCTATATCCCTGAAGCGAGCCAGCATATGATATGAACTTAGTGCTCAGCAAGAAGGATAGTTGAATAACGTTCTTCCTACAAAAAGTAACTGACAGCAGAACACTCAGTCTGCTTATGGCAACAAGGAAACTTCAGCTATAAGTAGCTCAGTCTTTCTTCACAAGCTTGCCTCAGGAATCAAGTGGCCAGCCACACATGTTTTCATAGATGTGGTGAACATGCTGCCAAGGTCATACGAGTTACCCATACAATGATGTCAGCTCGGTGAGGATTTGACCATTGTATGAGCTATGTAAGAAGAAGAGAACGCTAGTTATACACTTCAGTATGATGACCAACAACCTATGGAGCAAGCCGACCATCTGATATATGCCCTAAAGCATTGCTCTGTCATATTGCTTGCATGTTTGAATTAATATGCTTATGCTTGTATGCATAATAGTGAGCTGTATGGGACGCGGATGAACCCTTGCCCGTCTTTCTTTAGCAACGGTACCACGCCTGTGTTTTGAGCTGTTTCCGGCCGTCCAGGGTGGATGCCAAATTTTATTTCTCTTACCAGCAACTGGTCCGTGTTCTGAGCTGCTTTTCGGCCGTCTCGGGCAGCTGCTAAATTTCTTTTCGTAGCAATGACCCTATGCTCTGAGCTGTTCTTCGGCCGTCTTAGGGAGTTGCTACTTTCTTCTTATCGACACCGTCTCATGTTCTGAGCTGCTTTTCAGCCGTCTTGAGTCGGGGTTGAGTTACTCTAGTAATGTCCCAGATCTGAGTTGTAAAGACCGTTCTAGTGGCTACTGGTTTATTTGCTGGTTTCATCCAAGGGTTCAGACGGTCGTTACCCTACAGCTACAACTAATAAAGTAATATGCCTGCCAGAATATTGTACTTGGCAGTACCCATGGTCATCTGAAGAATCAAGAAACACATAAGGCCAAGCTCTATCAGCTAAGGATACATGCAAATAAAACCATAATGAAGGAGCAAGATTGGCCATATTGGTATGACAATGGTCGCCAGATCAACATGGTACAGATACTCAAAATAGTCTGGTTTGGTACCAATCACCATGGGTGCACACCCACGGGATATATCCCATTTGCAACGACCTCCTATCAAGGTACCCCACTCAGCCAACTATGTATGCTCAGAATTGTCAAAAGAAGACATCCAAGTCCGTCAGGTGCCGACAGACAGAACGATCAGAAGGTTGACAACTGCCTCAAAATATGTGTACTCGCCTAGGGGAATCAATTAAAAGATAGCCTGCTATGGGCAAGACTTTTCCATTAGGACCACCGTCAGTCAAGGCCGCAGATAATATAGTCATAAGGTTGTACACCTTTATGCTGGTCACGACAGGTGACAGTCAAATCTTTGGTAGGAGCCTTATATCCAAGACAGTGAAGATACCCAAGATGACCCAGCAATCCGTGCGAGAAGGACAGGTATTCCAGTCAAGATAATACATCGCACCCAGACAGGTTGGCAGACATAAAAGGATCAAAGTCAGAGTAACATATGAGGTAAGATCTGTCAGAATGAGGATCCAGTGAAACAAACCACCCCGAAGCCAGGCAGTGAGTCAGATAATATGCAGTGGGGATATAATACAAGGAAAAAAGGAAACCCGAGTTAGAAACGGTTTCCTCAAGTGGGAATATCCATGCTTGACCCCTGAGCAACCAAATTTCGAGGACGAGATTTCTTTAAGGGGGGTAGGTTTGTAACACCCTGGATTTTGCCCGTTTTCTTTTTCTTTTGATTTTGGTCTCGATTTGCTTTTCTGTAGCTTAGTGGTCTTGAAACCTAGAGAAATCACCTTTGATTCCTCTCCCCAGTGGCTTGTCAACCTCAAAACCATCCCAAGGCCTCGTCATTTCCATCTCGGACCAATCCCAATATTATTTTTCTTGGGAATATTCCTTTTTTCTATTAAAGGAATAACCCTGTTTGCTCTGGGTTGTGAAGCAACCCACATCTTGTCATCCCAAAGATTCCCAAATAATTCTCATAAATCCTTTGGGACATATCTTCCTCAGATATGTCAAAACCCTTCCTTGCCATGTTCAAAATATTTCACCAATACTTCTTTTCTGATTCTGCCCTAGCTGGCAGTTTGTGAAGCAAGTACCCTTTATCTTTGCTTGCTTGCTCTCAAACTTTTTGTGCACTCTTCCCCATCCATATCATTGCCACATACCAAATTTGAACTTCATTGGACTAGTAAATATTCCTGAGCAATTTTTCAAAGTTTCTGTTCAAACAGAGGCCTTGTGAAGGAAGTGCAAGCTAGGCATATCCAAATGAGTAGAAATTTTGCAAGCACATTCATATGCTCAAATTAACACTCTCCACAAGATTTGAGCATCATCCCAGCATCTATGTGAGCACACCTTCCAATCTTTGCTTCTGGTCATATTTTTCTATTGTGAAGCAACTATATTTTATATTGCTTCATAATTACTGAAAAATTACCAGAGCATTTTTATACCAATATAATCCATCTCCACAAAATTTGGGCACATTTCAACTTCCCAATAATTCCCTAGAATTTTTTCTAATATTCTGTCCAACGGGATGCTGTGTGAAGGAAGTACCATTTTGGCTTATCCAAATAGTATGAAATTTGTACAGTATCTTCATATGCCTATATAACTCACCTCCTCCAAATTTCAAATCAATCCAAGCAAGTATGTGAGTGCCACTTCATCCTTTGCATTTCTGTCCAATAGAGCCCATTGAACTGCAAGTGCTATTTATCTTCATCCAAATAAGCTGAAAGTTTGCAGAGATAATCACCCTAGTATGTGATCACTCGCAGCCAAAGACCAGAGTCTATCCCCTGCTCAATCTCTCTCGCGTTGGATCAAACACATTGCTGTCAGTTACTGTTTTACCATCGATCAGTCTCATTCGAGCTCTCTTTTTCTGTCTGATGGTGCACGTCAACTATTTGAGGTTGAAAGCGCATGCCAGACGTGTTTTTGTCTCGGTTCAGCGCCCAGTCCACGTGGTGCTGGCTGTGACCACGCAAGGGCCGGGCCAAAACCAAGCTCCACAGTGCGCCGCCGTATCCCCCCAAGCCGAAGCTCCTCGAGCACGCCAGCATAGCCCTCGCACTGCTCCTCGTCATGTCGGCCGCGCCGCGATGCTGAGCTAGCTGCCACCGACCCGAGTTTGTGCACTGGAGCTCCGGCGACGTGTCCCACAGCCGTGCTTGCTCACCCGCGTCGCCCAGAGCCTTCCCCAGCTCTCCCCGGCACTATAAATAGCTGCCCCAAGGTCTCCCGCATCTCATCCACCCTCCCCTGCCTCTCTAGCCCACCGGAGCCCCTCCACCTCGCCTCTGTCCGTCGCGTCCACCATGGCCACCGCGAAGCCCTACTCAAATTCGAGCTAGCCGAGCCCTCCCCTCCAACTCTGGCCTCTCCAGCAGATTCCCCGTGCTCCGGCGATCCTTGCCACCCCTCTTCCCTCTCGCCGAAGTGCCCCAAGCGGCCAGGCCCAGAGTCACGACCGCCGCCGTCTCCTCGGTGACCTCGAGCCGCCGTTGCCTGGACCCTTCTCGGCGTCTGCGTCCAGCCAGGACGAGTGCGACACTCTTCCCTGAGTCCACTGGTGGCCCCAGCTTCGCCGGAGACGGCCGGAGCCGCCCGCGCTCCTCGCCGACGCCCGCCTCTGTTCGCCACCATAACCACCACCATGGCCGTTCCCCGCCGCTCCTCTTGCCTTCCCTGGACGCGGCGCCCCGTCCCGAGGCCCCTGGTACCCGCGCCCTTGCCGGAGACGGCCGCAGCCGGCCAGGCCATTCGCCAGCCAAGCCTCCCTGCTCTTCCTCTGTGCGCTGCAAGGAGGTAGAAGAAGAGGTGAGGAGGAGAGAGAGAAAAACCGCGCAGGACCCACCGTTAGTCGCTCTTAGCCCGGCCCCGCCACTCCTGACTGGATTAAGTGGAAGCGTACTTTGCAAAGTGCGTTTTCCCCGTTTGAAAGCGCATTTTCTTCAACTACGGCTAAGTTTGCGTTTTCCTTTTCAGGAAACGTATTTAAGCCAAGTGTGCTTTCGGTTTAGCCGTCAGGGACCCGTCTGTGAATTTTTTTTTTACAGATCAGTCCCTGTATTTCAAACGGCTATAACTTTTTGCTCGTGACTCCGATCGAGGTGAATCCAAAGCCCACGTCTTTGTCTCTTCGAGCCCAACATGTTGGTACTATTCTCATCATGTGTTCCATAGTGGAAATGACCATTTTGCCATTGTCCGTAAACAACCCCTCCGAGAGAGAACTGTTTCCGGCAATCGTCTCCGCGGACTCTCCGCACTTCTTCCCGATGGTTCCTTCATCCCCAGGCAAGCCACGACAGCCACTTGCATGATGGATTTGCAGTAGCTACAGTTTCCTACTTGAATAGTTATTTAATGTATGCATGTTATTCTGTCTGAAACTACTATATATGCTTATGTTCTATGCTCATGTGCATCTTGCTAGTTATCAAGTACTCGTTGGTAGCATTATGCTCATGGTTAACACTGGCAGTAGTTCATGATAAGATGATGACATGTCTGCTTGTTTCTTTATCAATTGTTATGGTTCATCCTGTTATCATGGCTCAGCACATCACCATTCAAATTTAACCGGATGTTAATCAAACACGAACACCTGTTGGCTGAGTCATAGTGTGGACTGAATCGAGCTCACCAGTGCAACCACACCTGCTGGGATGGGGCAGCCCTAATTCGGTCTATTGTCATGCCTCTCGCCGGTACCTCCAACTAGGGAAGGTTATGAGTGCGTGCTACCCTGATCAGGTAGGCGGCTATAACCTTGTGAACCCAGTTGAGTTATTGGATCTAGGTCCCCGTTTGGGACAGTTTTGTTTGGCCATGATGGTGGCAAGTGTCGGAAGGACACAGGGGTCACCCATGACATAGCCCAAAGGGGAGTTTGTCGGAGTGGCTGGGAGAGTGCCATGCAGTAGATTGGGTTTTGTCGGAACATCGTTGGTCCACCCGAATGGGAGCACGAGGCCATGAGTTCCGTGGTGTGGGTACAGTGTCCTAACCTCTGCAGAGTGTATAATCTATCGACAACCGCGTCCTCGGATATGGGCACAGTTCGTAGTAGGACACACTATTGGTCAACAGAATAATAATCTTGCTTATAACAACCCCGTTCAATGAGAAAGAAGTTGGTTGATCTTTATGTGATCGCGAGAGGATCACCGCGGTATCGAGGATACCGATGTTGGTTGATCGTGATCACGAGAGGATCACCGCGGTATCGAGGATACCGATGTTTGTTGATCATGATCACGAGAGTATCACCGTGGTATCATGGTACCCGATTTGGTTTGGTGTTATGTGGTGATCTCGGTAAAGACCAAGCTCCTAGTGATCATGTTATCACTACGGTATTGCAATACCAAGTTTGGTTGGTCCTGAGGTTATCATGTGGCACACTCGATGGTAAGTTCTTACAGGTGATGGTTACGAGGTAACCTCACGACAGAGTAAGTTGCAACCTGTTGCATGTAGTATATGCCATGCCATTCTTATATTGTTCTAGCATCGTCATGTTTACACCTGCTTAACCTGTAAGTGCCATGTTGTTGCTTGTCTTGATTGCTTTGGTTGCTGTGAGCTTGCGAGTACATTCAAATACTCACCTGGCGTGTCATGCCAGTGTGCAGGTCATGCCTTGATTGCTTGCTTGTCGAGGATTTCGAGTTTGCGAGCTAGGATAAGCGTTCCAGCCAGAGTCCCTGCGGAGTGGAGTCCATCACCGCTGTCGTTGTTCCGCTGCCGAGGATACTCCGTTTACTCGGGTTGTTCCGCTGTTAGCATAGAGCTACTCTGGGCAGGCGTAGTATCGCTGCACCGATGTAATCCCTGTACCCTTGTAACCTTATCCATAGTAATAAAGAGCTGATTTGTTCTATGCCAACAGTGCCGTATTCCAGAAGACTTGTCTATGGGCAGGAATATGGGGCGTTTCGGTTTCCTCTGAGCCGGGGTGCCACATGTCAGGACCCCGATCCTAAGTCACACCAATCTATGGTTGTGGGAAAGCCTACCCCCCCCCCCTCCCCAGCTCCTTTTCCCTCGCCGCCAAACAAAGCCGGCAGGCGGCGGCGGTATATTTCTAGCACAACCTCTCAAAGCCGCCCTGGCAACAGATCTTTTCGGCTGTCGAAAGTGTGCGGCCTTGGATTCCTCGACTCTCCATGGTGTCATGGCTATTAGGGCATGTAGGCACGCAGTAGTGGCATACATGGATGGCGCAACTGCATGTAGGCTGCCGTGCTGCCCCAACGCGTGTGCGTGCCAAATCTAATGGCAGAGTGTTGCCTCTACCTAGAAGCCGGACCCGACGGGGAACATGGTCGTAGGACATTCAAATAATTTCTATGAGGTGACTGCAACGGCAACCAGATCTAGTCGGCCGTAACCCTACTTCCAACCGCAGGGACCAAAGGCGCCTAACCCAGGCGGCCTAGTGGAGGTTCGGCTTCAGGAGGCAGCCTAGGGGCCCGACTCGAGGCTAGAAGATCATCTTGTCGTGCAAGCCAAGATGTCGGCGGAGTGAGATCGGTTAGACGCCGTGCAAACCCTAGCCCTCATCACCTATATAAGGCGGGGCTAGGGGTAGCCATTCCCATCTAGTCATGTAGACTATACTCTCGGTAGCCACACTCATCATCACCCTTCTAACCCCCTCGCACCAGGTGCTCCACCTTCAATACAAAACAAAGCAGGATGTAGGGTGTTACCTCACCATGAGGGCCCGAACCTGAGTAACCCCCTTGTGGAAAAACCCTTCTGGTACTTCCGGCCATGTTGCCACCCTACCGAGGGTACTGACGGTTTCCCGTACTGCCAGGTGCAGCAGTGATTGGAAGTGGCATGACGAGATTCCCAACCGACTATCAATGTTTTCTTCAGCAGCGGAAGGGGAGGGGGAGGTCAGACTCTCTGACCATCGGAATCCAGCTAATGCGAGAGGTTGCTAGGTGTGACATATTCGACAACAAGTATGCACGTACTATAGGTGAAAACCCATGATCTTGCCTCTTCAGCTTGTTGACGAGCGTGTGTTGTGCACTTGTTGAAAGTGTTCCTTGAAGCTTTGCTTCAGGAATGAAGATTCACATTTCAAACTTTGGTAGGATCCCTTGTTAAAGATTGTGTCTAGGAGTAGCTTTTCTTTTTGTTCACTTACATGTGCTTGACAAGAGGATTACGATCCAGGTCATTGGGTTCTTTGTAGGATATGAAGATAATACAGAGAGGTAAGTCCATTTTGGATGGCCTCAGACTTCCTTTTTCTAATCAACTTGTTCGGCATCAATGCTTGGCTTTTCTTAGCATATTGAATAATTAATAATATATGATCGTGTGCATCAATTGATGTAGATCCCGGGGTCAATTTTGTGAGTTGGCAAGGAGATGTTAATATATTCTTATTGGGACGGAAGTTCAGTGTTTTTTGAGAAGAAAAGACAAACTAATATCTCTAATCCTTGCCAAAGAGTTGTTAATATATTCTTGTTGGGATGAAAGTCGCCAGATAACTCCTTAAAAACACTCAAAAAACAAGTGGCTGCTGGAATGTTTGGAAACACCACAATGGGGTTGTTTTTTGTGAGCGCCGGCCAGACCTGCAGCACCTTCATTGGGTGTGCTGTGATGAAGCACGGGCTTGGCGCATACGTCATCCTAATGTCCATAGTATTCTTGTCAACTACTAGCTCTCATGTTTTAGAGGCTAGTTGCTGGTGCTTGATCCATGTGTGTGTGGGCCGCCCCTCCCTCCTCCCTTCTGTAACTTCTATGTGAGACTTGTCTCTGTTGTAGTAGGGAAATTTTGTTTTTGCCACTCTAAAATTTGACATTTCATTTTTTGCCACTCTAGGTTTTGACAATGTATCACAATTGGCACTCTGAATTTTTTGCTTTTGACACGGAATGGAAATTGTGATTATTATCAAAAGCTTATTAGAGTGGAAAAAGTGAAATGTCAAGGGCTAGAGTGGCATAAGGAAAATGGGCATAAGCTAGAGTGGCAGAAACAAAAAGTTCCCGCTGTAATACCCGAACGTTTTGGGCCTTTTTTAATACAAAATTCAGGTGGGGAACCTCCCCCTACGATGAAAATTCAAAAACAAATGAAGAGAAGCAAGTTGCTAGGCAAAGGAGTGAGCATTACTCCTAACCAAGTGCATAAGCTCATGAGTGACACCATTTACAGTCCAGCGATATCTTTGAAACCTCAAAAATAGGGAGGAGCTAGCTTGAAGTTTGCTTTCATCATCTCCTAAAAGATGTGCTCCAGGAGAGACCGATCCTTGCCATGCGCTGTCAAATTTGCAATATAGCTAGAACCAAGATCGAGCTATGAGAGGTAAAGGCCTACCGCGTTGGACATTTTGGACAGTAGGTTACCATCTGCCACATCAGACTCATATTTGCAAATTGTGCATCCTGATAGCCTGCGAAATATGAAGCGGTGAGTGCTACTTCATGTTCATGAGTGGCCTCATAATGTCTCAAACCACTTAAAATGCTAAAATGTCATTCAAGCAGAGTTTATGTGTAAAATTTAGTTTAAAGTAGAAAAAAATTCAAAATGTGGTTCAACCTAGCATTATGTATCACATATCTGGCTTACTCTAGAGTTTAATCTTTTTTAATTGTACATCGAAAAGATGAATGGTTAGGGCCTTGGGTTCTTTGAGGATTCTGACCCATAGAACTTTTTTGTATGTTTGTTGTTTGATTTGTATAATGCAAGTCATTTTTTATTTTTTTTGAAAAAGGAGGAGTACCCCCAGCAGCTGCATCAATTGATACACACAGCCATTTATTAAGAAGTCCCAAGTAACCAAGTTCCAAGTACCGAGCTCCAGAAAAAGAAAAGAAAAAAATTTCAGGACGAAAAGCCATGTCATATGAAAATATTCTTATAACTTATTAGCACCAGATTCCTTAGATGTACATTGATCAGAATCTATTGGACAAATATCTTGTGTTTTTCCTTTGTACAACCAAATGTCCTCTCAATCTAGTTGTATTTCAGATGACATTAGTCTCCTCTCAATCATTTTTTATTTTAGATAGGAGTCTCTAATCCTGCGCTGATAGGTATATATTGTAGAAGTTGTATGCAACTTCTAGCTTAAATTTATACATACATTCTTTATCTTACAGTTAAAAAATGGTCATTTGAGAAAATCTTTGATAACCCAGTAAAAGTAAACTCGTAATTTCAGGTCAATCAATACACAACTTTGTAGGAAATTGTGTTTTTTTCAAAAACATTTGGACACTCATCAAGCAAGCCAGAGTACACTTTACACACAATGGCAAAATCAACATGGAGATTATAGAACATCCGAGGCATAGGGGAAGAGGTGTTTTGAGTTATAGTAAGAGCTCATTGCAAATAAATAGATATCTATGATTTATTATGTCTTAGTTTTGTAAGAGATATTGCTTATCAATACTCTTGGGGCAACCGCCAAAAAAAAACTCTTGGAGAATCTTTTGAACTGTTGGGAAATCAATCATTACAGACACAAGATTTGGATTCATGCATGCTGGGTCCATAGCATCAATCCTTATCCACACTCCCGAGCACTCCATGTACCACAGAAGCCCAGGCCGGGAAAGCAAATTATTGCCCAACACTCTTGCCAGACACTTTATCATTGGTGCTCCAAGGTGGCGTTGGCACATCGCAATTGAAGATTTTCTGAGTGATTGCGTTTCTCTTTCAGATGCTCCATGTGGTGTTGATGACATTTTCATTTGAAGAATCGGTGAAGGGTAGCCTTCTTATTCAAGAAGTGTTGGGATCACAAGTTTCTTTTTGTTTTTGGTGTTTGGTCTCTGCTCTCTGGTTGGTTGATCGTGAGCAACGAAAACTGCAACCAATGCACAATAATTAAGGACCCATGGTGCGCGTCTGTGTCGAAGCTGCGGTGGACACTACACAAGCTCACTGGTATGACGCACAACGTGTATCGTCATGCACACAATTATTCAGTGACAGCCGGATCAGAGGTGAAAGTGATGGCACACTGATGAGCTTGTCGCACACTACTTTGTGTCATTCAGTAACACTAGCAGGGCCTACTTATCTCTTGAGTTTTTTCTAGATTCCAATAGGATGAGATGAGTACTAATTTACTTACTATACGTATCAGTGTATGATCAGGGCTATCGACGACAGTGCTTGTTGCCAGCAGGTTTTCTTTCTTTCTTTTTTCTGATTCACAAACTTCCATTGCTTACTCATGAGGGTTACAATCGTATGAGATACAAGTAGATAGAAAAGCAGGAATATGCCTACTCGTCGCCAACAGCTCACTTTCCTGTCAATCAGTAGCAGGGCCTACACATGTTGTGAGTTATTACCATTCATGCATGTACACTTCCTTTTTCTTGACACAAATAGAAGTATGGGTTTATCAGGGCCGTGCACCCTTCTGTCGTTCGTCCCTGTAGAAGATTTACAAAATGAAGTAGTAGTATTTATTTGGGAATGCTCTGTACTCACGACACAAATCTGACAATGAACTAAACCATATTTTCATAAACTGAACCATATGATGTGTTCTAAACTAATCCACGTAATGAGAGAGTTTTTTAGGATAAATCGGCCCCGCTGGACAGCCTGATCAACCTCATCAGGGGCACTGCTTTTCGAGTGGTTTAAGGCGGGGGCTAAGTGCTATGATTGTGTGTTTGTGTAGCTTAAATGATTCACTGTTTACATCAAAGTGACAGCACATTGGACTATTAGGTATGGTAATGTATTTTCGGCTCAGATTTCCCGTGTCCATCCATGCCAATGACAGACCAAACTATCCACACACAAAATATGGTGTTCATGATTCTTCACTGAGCTTTGTGAACACATCTCATCTGCAGGGGAAAATGCATGTGTGCCTCGCAGATTTGGACATGTCCATGGCTTGTGAAGGTTGAGATCAGCAATTGTAAATTAGCAAACCCAATGGACAAAATTATTTGGTGTAAAGACGACATTGCTCAAGCAAACATTTCTCAACTATTTTCTCCACTATATACATTTCTACACTCACCCTAAATTAAACCATCAGAGTGATATTTCTCATAACAATTCACATGCTTTGTTTCAGTGCTTCTGTTTATGCCCCCATATGAGTGAGCTCTCAAGTGCAAACCATGGTGTCAAAGGCAGCCACTGCAGAGTTGAGGGCTTGAGGCATTGTATCACTACCAGCAATCATACCATTTTAGTCTGCATCGCCACATCCATACTCCTGTCACAGACCTAGGGAAACTAAGAATAAAATTAATTGTCAAATACGGGAGTATATTCACTTTAGCACGGGCGCAGTTGATATGTAGCCGAAGATGGAGAAGGCATCCCTAAGTTGAGCAGGAATTATGCAGTTGCCGTAAAAAATCGGAAGAAACAAAGGATCGTCAGTTTCTCTGATGTTTCTTGTCACAGTTTTGACTCACAAACTCGAACCTGTCAACACAAATACACAAAAAAATGGATAAGATAGCGATTAGATCCCCTATTAGGCTTCCTCTTCCTAAGGGTCTGATCCATGGCCTAATGAATGCATGCTCTACGATTTTCACGGAAGACAGATATCAACATCTTTTTAAAAGAAATACTGACATGGCTGATCCAGACGCGTAGATTGAGTGCGAATAATCCCAATCAAGGGCACTTGGCTTCACAGTGGTTGCACCTAGCTAGAATCTGCACATCTCATTAGAATGTCACAAGTTGTTTGTCACTACTGAACAAGTTCGATAACCTTTTCGTCATAAAAAATGAAACCTGATGTCAATGTGTTTGTTCCGATCATGGTGGATAGGTTTCTTGGACAATGCAACCGCCGAGTAATTGTCCACAAACGGCGTGACCGTCCTTGGCTCTGTGCATGCCCTTCAAGTCTGCATGGAGTCGACAGAGCTATGCTGTGACCAACTACAGCCGCTGTCTCAAAGTATTTCGCTTCAAATGATAATTATGTGACGATCTTCATGCAAAGAATCTCTTTCTCGGTGGATGTCAAATAACATATTAACACATGGATAGAATATCATGACACACTTTTATCTTGCCAGGCAGAATACATTGAAGCAGTGGCCGCGGTGCGCCAAGGCCTATGCCTTAGTCGACTCCTTTTCGGACCTGAAGAGCATGTAAACAAGGACGGTCAAGCTGGGGCTGGACAACAAATCAACAATTGCGTTGTGCGAGAATCCTGTCCACCATGACCGGAGCAAACACATAGACATAAGATTTTACTTCATTGCTGAATGTGTTGAAGAAGGAAAGGTGCACATCGATCGATCATGTCAACATGGATGAAGAAGTTGTTGACATTTTAGCCCTCATAATGCTAATCAAGCTGAGGCAGAAGCTAGGCACGATCTAAGAGCCTAGGATGTTAGTCTGGGATCAAATCACTAACTCGAACCGGTGGATGCCACTACACTCTTAACACACACGAACTCTTGGACGAAAGACACTGGTTGAACATGTCAGCGAACCTCTCTTCTACAGCTGGGCTGGACCATGGGCCGCCACTCATGGACCTCACACTAGTAGAAAAAGGCCCATTTGTCCCGGTTCTGGAACCGGGACTAAAGGGTCGGGACTAAAGCCCAACACCTTTAGTCCCGGTTCGCTTATGAACCGGCACAGATGTGGCTCCACGTGGCCGCTGCGGCGTGCCCAGGCAGGAGGGCCTTTAGTCCCGGTTTGTAACACCAACCGGGACCAAAGAGCATCCACGCGTCAGCAGCTCAGGAGCTGGGGTTTTTGTTTTTTTTAAAGGGGGGGGGGGGTTTGGGGGGTTTGGGGGTTTTGTAGGTTAATTTAGGGGTTTCATATATTGTGTTAGCTAGCTAATAGCTAGAGAGAAGTGTCCTCTCTTATCTCCGTGCTTGGTCGACGCTACATACTATACGTATAGAGAGGACTCGACACGCTAGCTAGTAAGCAAATGAAGGAAACCATTAAGTACACAAGATCGTCATGAACATATACAGAGAGAAGTGATCGACCTAGCTACATATATCTATCCGACGCTACTAGCTACATATATACAATATAAGATCTCTTACAATCCCTAACATCTGATGTCAAGTTCCACATGTTATTCTCCGGCTGGATTGATGATGTGGTCAAGAAAGAATCCCGCCAAATCCTCTTGAATTGCTTTTATGCGATCTTGTGGTAGGAGTTCATCCCGCATCTGCCACATCTAATTTGAAGAAGGGGGTCAATACATATATATGAATGAAACTCAACACAAATGATGGTAATAAAATAAAATTGTGAATATTATTGCTTACGCACTTCATATTGTTTTTCAGAGTAGCCCCGCTTAGAGGTCGTCGCGTTGTAGATGTACTCACAAACGTAGTATCCACAAAAATTATTCCCGCCTTCCTGCCACAACCACTTTACGAGAAATAGAGGTCAATCAAAGTGATAATCAAGCATTATAAATGGTATTGATGAAACTAGATAGAATCAATGGGAGATGCGCAGAACTAGCTAGTAGTACTTACTTTCGGGTGTGTAAATCGCAGCTCCCCCGGCAGTCCCGGTGCTTTTGCGGTGAACACTTTCCAAACCCTGCGAGACAAAGAAAATAATTACTTGATATCAGGAAATGAACAAAGTTGCCGATATGGTGCGATAATGATCGATTGAACTTACTTCTGGAGCATTTCAGTCATGGCCGCATACTCCTTGGGATCTTTTCGTCTTGAGTCTAAGACGGTTACTAGTCCCTGCTCAAGCTTAATCTCTAGGAGAATAAAGTGGAAGCTGCGGACGCATGCATAACTCATCAATTACATTACTATAACCTCGAGTAATAAGGGAAACCGAATATGCAGAAGACAGTAACACTCACTTGAAGTTGTAAGGAAAGAGTATTTTATCTTTGTTTTGATTTTTAAGCAACGATTGTAGCAAGTTGGCCTTGGTTTCTTTCGCATTATGTTTAACCGTCCATTCATCTATGAGATTTGTGTTAATGAACCCAATATCATAGATTTGTGCTTTTCTGCATTCGACGATCTTCAATCTGCATAATATAGTGAGGATAATTATATATACATGCAATGAAAGAGCTGAGCTATATATAGAGACTTAATTACAGAAGTATAGTACTTACAGACAGTAGCAAGTTATGATTCTTTTATTGAGGTCCTTTTGATTGAAAAACTGGAAGAACTCCTCAAATGGAATAGACAACAGATCAATTCCAACGAGGTCGTGCTCCTCTTTAACTCTCAGCGTCAAAATATCCTTTCCAGA
Organism: Thinopyrum elongatum; assembly: GCA_011799875.1. NCBI lineage: Eukaryota > Viridiplantae > Streptophyta > Magnoliopsida > Poales > Poaceae > Thinopyrum > Thinopyrum elongatum. The sequence goes on along the minus strand of CM022298.1, from coordinate 72,134,584 downwards.
CTTGCAGGTGTCCATGTACCACTTATGGAATCTTCGCATCATCGTTGTTAGAGGAGGATCACCAGGTCTGATGAGAGGCTTCCCGTACCGGTATTTGTGTTCGTCCACCTCCATTGTATCAAAATGTGCATCGTCGGGCAGGTAATCACCAGGATTGGTACCGGGCAGCATCCCCGGTAGATTTGCGATGATATTGCTAGACACCTTGAGCGGGGGGCACGATTGGTTTGCCTGTTCGCTGAGCTGGGGCATTTTGTTCCCACTTCTTCATTCTTGTAACCTTTTGTCACTTGAAGTAGTTCCCGTCCGGCGCGCTCCTTCCACTGCCTTTTTAAGAGCGCGGACATGGTTGTCATCCGGCGGAGGCGGTGGTTGTCGCTTTAGGTTCTCCAAAGTGCGCTTCAATTTCACCGGATCTATATTCTCCTCCGGAGGTGGATTTTTCTTTCCAAAAAAGTCCTTCACCTGGGCTTGACAGATCTGCGCGTTTTCGTCCTCGGTCATCTCGTATGGTAACTTCTCTAGAGGCTTGAGAGATGGACCGAATATGTATTGCCTCCCGCCTCTGGCTGTACTGCTAGACGCCGGAGCAGCCGGAGCGGCTGCGGCTGTTTTCCGTCGTTGCTTACAAGGCGGAGAAGGAGGCGGAGTGCTACGACGCGCCGGAGCAGCCGGAGCGGCGGCGGCTGTCTTCTGCTGTTGCTGACGAGGCGGAGGAGGAGGCGGGCTGCTCGGACGCGCCGGCACAGGCGGAGAAGGAGGCGGAGTGCCGCCACGCGCCGGAGCAGCCGGAGAAGGAGGCGGACTGCCCTGACTCGCCGGAGGAGGAGGAGGAGGCGTCCAGTTCTGAAGGTTGATGAGCTCCTTCCGCCATAGACATGAAGTCTTCAGAGCAAGACCCAGCTGAGTCTCCCCTTCACCGGTAGGGTGGTCTAGCTCGAGCTCCTCAAATCCCTCCGTTATTTCATCGACCATCACAACAGCATAGCCTTCTGGAATCGAAAGGCAGTGAAAAGTTGCGTCGGGTTGAGGAGGTGCAACAGAGCCGATAGCCGCCTTGACTTTGAGGTGCTTCCATTGCGTCATAAGGTGGCAATCTTGAGCCTCCGTGATAGCATCCACGGGGTAGCTGGGAGCCGTGAAGTCAAGCTGCTGAAGCAGCTCGGTGGAAGCCATGCTACTTCTCCGCTGAGATGGTGGGGTAGCTTCTGGGGTAGCTCCGGTAGGTCGCTGGCTCTGAACTAGTAGTGCTTGTTCCTCTAGCGCTCGTACCCTTGCATTCAGCTTCTGCAGTTCGGTCTGCTCCACTTTCCTCCTCCTCTCCCGGGTTTTGTAACCGCCTGCGCTGGGAAACCCAACCTTCCACGCAACGGAGCCTGCCGTGCCTCGTGTTCGTCCTGGGTGCTTAGGATTCCTGAGGGCCTGTGTGAGCTCATCATTCTCTCTGTCAGGAACGAACATCCCTTGCTGCGCTACGGCGATGTACTTCTGAAGCTTCTTGACGGGTATTTCAAGTTGCTCATTCGTCTAACGGCACCTCCCTGTTTCAGGGTCCAAGGTTCCCCCAACCCCGAAGAACCAAGTCCTTGAACGGTCTGGCCAGTTCAATGTCTCTGGTTCGACCCCTTTATCAAGCACGTCCTTCTCAGCCTTGTCCCACAACGGCTGGGCTTTGAGGTAGCCACCTAACCCCGTGCGATGGTGATGCTCCTTCTTTGCAGCATTTTTCTTGTTTGTTGCTGACATCTTCTTACTCTTCTCTGATGTCTTGTGGGCCACAAATGCGGGCCAGTGATCTCTTATCTTCTCAAATCGGCCGGTGAATTCTGGAGTCTTCCCTTTGTCGACAAACGTTGATTTCAACTCATTCTTCCACCTCCTGAATAGATCTGCCATCTTCTTAAGAGCATGAGCCTTGACCAATGGCTCTATAACTAGCTTATCCAGATCCTCCTCTGGCGGTAGGGTGAAATTTGCCTTCAGCGCGGTCCAAAGATCATCTTTTTGTCTATCATTGACAAAAGACACTTGAGGGTCTTCGCTCTTAGGCTTATTCCATTGGTGGATGCTGATCGGGATCATGTCCCTAACAAGAACCCCGCACTGAGCAGAAAATGCTTCCTTGGTCCGGCTGGGTTCAATCGGTTGGCCATCACCCTTGATTGTTGTGACCGTGAACCTTTCATCCTGGCACAACCTTTTCTTTGGGCCTCGTCTGGTTACCGAAGTTTGGGTCGATCCGGAGGGCTAGAAAAGAAGAAAGAAGAGAGTTAATATGTGTACATACCAAAACAATTAATGCAACAATTATCTAGTCAGCACAGGCTTAATTAATATATATACCTCGCCGGACTTTGCAACAGCTCCTTCCTCCGTTCACTCACCGGAGCAGTCATCACGGTCTCCTTCTTCCACCGGCATTCCGTCATCGGTGCCATCATAATCATGTCCTTCCACCTCCATTGTTCGATCACCTGAGCCTGCTTCACCCTCTCCTTCCAGACCATCGGTGTCGTTGAGATACGACAAGACATCACCTCCGCCGAGGATTATGTCCCCCAACAACTGTTCTGCTTCGATGTCTCGGTGCTCCATAGTTTCTGCAAATATTACAACATGGCAATTAATATACAAACATGACAGATGGATATATTAGTGCAAACATAGACCTAGCTAGCTCGACGCTTCTACGGTTTGGGGTGGCCTCAACAACGCTTCTAGGGTTTGGGCCGGACCGCCTCTCTCATGAATGTCCGACATCCGGACCGACAAGGGATTTAACACAATGACACCATTCTGGATGTGCAGAAAATGGTCCTCGACAACGCTCTTTTAACTTGGTAAATTTGGGTGGCCTCGACAACTCTTCTAGGGTTTGGGGTGGCCTTGACAACACTTTTTCAGTCCCGGTTTGGGTGGACTCCAGAGTTGGTCGGGTGAGAGGGGGTTGATGGACGTCCCCCCTTATGTCTAAATCAATGAACAACATGAAAATTTCTAAGTGAATGAACAACTCTGAATTTTTTTACATGTACTCCTACAACATAAAAATTTCTAAGTGATTGCCAAACTGTTTGCTAAACTTTTATGCTTCATTTATATGAAGATCAATTGTCCAATATAGTTATGTTCGCAATAAGAGGCATTGGACATTATCTAGATCACATGCCTCAAAATCAAAGGAAAAACTCCTCTCACTACTATCCGCGGTGCCCAACAATATGAAATCATTCACAAATATTGATGTTGGACTCGACTAAATATGCACTCCATAGTCCAATCAAGTATATAAGTCCGCGGTGATCAAACACATACAAGTTACAAAAATTTCTATGCTCACAAAAATATAAGCCCAAGGGGAATTGAAGTTATCGGGGTTATGTTTAGACAACAAATGGACATCTCATCTCATTTCATCTCATCTGAAAAAACATAGCACATCTCAAAAAAATACATACATACATACATGGAAAAAAATTGCTATGAACAAAAAAAACATCATATATGAACATTTTCTATATCCATCCATACATACATACAATTAAAAAAAATGCTATGAACAAACACATCAGTAGTAATTATTTTTATAATGATTTGGCCTCAAAAAAAATTTATTAGTATTTTCAAACACTAGAATGACCCTGTTGCACTAGAACTATTTCAAATAATTCTTTTCAAATGCCACAAATTTTTTGAGAAGTCCCCTCATGCCTATAGATCATTTTTATGCAAAAACCTACTTTGGTCATTTGAAACTTTTGAGCACAACTTCCATTTTTCAATTTTGGTCCAATCTTGGCATTGAACTACAACCCTATTTTTTCCTTACTAATTTTTTTTGAAAAAATTACTCCAACTTCATGACAGTACCCACACTCCATTTCACCAAAAACCTTCTAATCCATAGTTTAAATTTTTCAAATTTCATTCAAATGAAATTTGAACCAGATTCAAATTCCTTGCTGAAAACCTATTCTAAACCACTCCAGAAATTCTGAAATTTTGCCATCACCTTTGTCTTGCATCAGTACCTCACCACAAAAAAATTCAGAAATTTCAAAAATGCCCAAAGCCATCTAGCATTTCATCAAACACCTTCTATGCATTTCATCAATAAATTTCAGAAAATTCAGAAGGGGGGGGCTGCTGCTGTTCTTCACTGTCCACTCCTTCTCCTCTCCTTCACGGCGTTGCTGCTGCTCTTCAATGCGTCGGGGCCGGCGGCGACCATGGAGCAGTGGCAGAGCAAGGCCGAGCTCGGGGGAGCACGCGGCGATGGGGAGCAGGGGACCATGGGAAAGGGGGGGGGGGTGCTCACTTGGGGGCGGCGACGGCTGGAGGCCGGCGACGAGGACGGCGGGCTCGGGGCGGCACGCGGCGATGGGGACGTGCCACGAACCGGTACCAATGCACCCCTTTAGTCCCGGTTGGTGCCACCAACCGGGACTAAAGGGGGGCATTGGTCCCGGTTTGTGCCACGAACCGGTACCAATGCACCCCTTTAGTCCCAGTTTGGTGCCACGAACCGGTACCAAAGGCCTTGTGCTGCCCGCGGCCAAAAGTTTAGTCCCACCTCGCTAGTTGAGAGGGGCGTGGAGTGGTTTATAAACCCCACTGCCGCCCTCTCGAGCTCCTCTCAAATGCAGGCTTACGGGCCTAACGTGACACTCCGCTGCCTGTGGGCCTACTGGGCCTTCTGCGGGCCTGAATCCTGGCCCGTGGTTGGGTTTCTAGTCGTATTCAAGCCGTGGTGGCCCAGTAGGTGGCATTTTTTTGTATTTTTTTCTAGTTTTTTTTTTTGTTTTTTGCTTTATTTCTTTTCTTTTGTTTTTTACTTTATTTTTTAATTCTTTTTGCTTTTAGGTAATAAATATTATAAACTTTCTGTTAGTGCCATTAGTTTTGCAATTTGAATTCTTTGAAATTTGTTTGAATCACTAGTTTGTGATTAACTTTACTATAAAAATAGATTTTGGAGTGATTATTTTCCCTGCTATTTAATATTACTGTGTTTTATCATTATAATCAAAAACAGTTTTTGTTATTTTAGTTTCTAACAAAAAAATATTGATGATAATTCTTTTTGCTATTAAAGTTTCTAACAAAAAAAGTTCTTTATGAAAATTCTTTCGCACTGTTACAGACATATTTCTTTAGGACTCCCATGAACCTCTCAAAGGGGAACATATTGTGTAGAAATACGGGGCCCAGAACGACAATCTCGTCGACTAGATGAACTAGGACGTGCATCATGATATTGAAGAAGGATGGTGGGAACACCAGCTCGAAACTGACAAGACATTGCGCCACATCACTCCTTAGCCTTGGTATGATTTCTGGATCGATCACCTTCTGAGAGATTGCATTGAGGAATGGACATAGCTTCACAATGGCTAATCGAACGTTTTCCTGTAGAAGCCCCCTCAATGCAACCGGAAGCAGTTGCGTCATAATCACGTGGCAGTCATGAGACTTTAGGTTCTGGAACTTTTTCTCTGCCATATTTATTATTCCCTTTATATTCGACGAGAAGCTAGATGGTACCTTCATACTGAGCAGGCATTCAAAGAAGATTTCCTTCTCTTCTTTGGTAAGAGCGTAGCTGGCAGGACCTTCATACTGCTTTGGAGGCATGCCGTCTTTTTCGTGCCAACGTTGCAGGTCCTCCCGTGCTTCCGGTGTATCTTTTGTCTTTCCATACACGCCCAAGAAGCCTAGCAGGTTCACGCAAAGGTTCTTTGTCACGTGCATCACGTTGATTGAAGAGCGGACCTCTAGGTCTTTCCAGTAGGGTAGGTCCCAAAATATAGATTTCTTCTTCCACATGGGAGCGCGTCCCTCAGCGTCATTCGGAACAGATAGTCCGCCGGGACCCTTTCCAAAGATTACCTGTAAATCATTGACCATAGCAAGTACGTGATCACCGGTACGCATGGCGGGCTTCTTCCAGTGATCTGCCTCGCCTTTGAAATGCTTGCCTTTCTTTCGACATTGATGGTTGGTCGGAAGAAATCGACGATGCCCCAGGTACACATTCTTCCTGCATTTATCCAGGTATATACTTTCGGTGTCAGCTAAACAGTGCGTGCATGCGTGGTATCCCTTGTTTGTCTGTCCTGAAAGGTTACTGAGAGCAGGCCAACCATTGATGGTTACAAACAGCAACGCATGCAGGTCAAATTCCTCCTGTCTGTGCTCATCCCACACACGCACACCGTTTCCATTCCACAGCTGTAAAAGTTCTTCAACTAATGGCCTTAGGTACACAACAATGTCGTTGCCGGGTTGCTTAGGGCCTTGGATGAGTACTGGCATCATAATGAACTTCTGCTTCTTGCACATCCAAGGAGGAAGGTTATAGATACATAGAGTCACGGGCCAGGTGTTGTGATTGCTGCTCTGCTCCCCGAAAGGATTAATGCCATCCGCGCTTAAACCAAACCATATGTTCCTTGGGTCAACTGCAAACTCAGCCCGGTACTTTCTCTCGATTTTTCTCCACTGCGACCCGTCAGCGCGTGCTCTCAACTTCCCGTCTTTCTTACGGTCCTCTCTATGCCATCGCATCAACTTGGCATGCTCTTTGTTTCTGAACAGGCGTTTCAACCATGGTATTATAGGAGCATACCACATCATCTTGGCAGGAACCCTCTTCTTGGGGGGCTCACCGTCAACATCACCAGGGTCATCTCGTCTGATCTTATACCGCAATGCACCGCATACTGGGCATGCGTTCAAATCCTCGTACGCACTGCGGTACAGGATGCAGTCATTATGGCATGCATGTATCTTCTGCACCTCCAATCCTAGAGGGCATACGACCTTCTTTGCTACGTATGTACTGTCGGGCAATTCGTTATCCTTTGGAAGCTTCTTCTTCAATATTTTCAGTAGCTTCTCAAATCCTTTGTCAGGCATAGCATTCTCTGCCTTCCACTACAGCAATTCCAGTACGGTACCGAGCTTTGTGTTGCCATCTTCGCAATTGGGGTACAACCGTTTTTTGTGATCCTCTAACATGCGATCGAACTTCAGCTTCACCTTTTCACTTTCGCACTGTCTCCTTGCATCAACAATGACCCGGCGGAGATCATCATGGGGCACATCGTCTGGTTCCTCTTGATCTTCAGCTTCCCTCGTTGCAGCATCACCGTATTCAGGGGGCACATAGTTGTCATCGTCCTCTTCTTCGATGTCTTCCATCATAACCCCTATTTCTCCGTGCTTGGTCCAAACATTATAGTGTGGCATGAAACACTTATAAAGCAGGTGGGTGTGAAGGATTTTCCGGTCAGAGTAAGACTTCATATTCCCACATATAGGGCATGGACAACACATAAAACCATTCTGCTTGTTTGCCTCAGCCACTTCGAGAAAATTATGCACGCCCTTAATGTACTCGGAGGTGTGTCTGTCATCGTACATCCATTGCCGGTTCATCTGCGTGCATTATATATAATTAAGTGTGTCAAAAACCATTACAGAACATCATGAATAGATAAGTGACCAAATTAATAGAAGTTCATCATCACATTAAAACCAAAGTACATACATAGTTCTCATTGAACAACATATAGCTCTCCAGAGCATCTAATTAAACCATACGTTGAAACTATGTAAAACATTTCAATGCAACAACAAATGCGATCATAATCGCAACCAAGGTAACAATTGATCCAACGGCATAATGATACCAAAGCTCGGTATGAATGGCATATTTTCTATACTTTCTAATCTTGAAGCGCATTGCATCCATCTTGATCTTGTGATCATCGACGACATCCTCAACATGCAACTCCAATATCATATTCTCCTCCTCAATTTTTTTATTTTTTACTTCAAGTAATTGTTTTCTTCTTCAACTAAATTTAACCTCTCGACAATAGGGTCGGTTGGAATTTCCGCTTCACATACCTCCTAGATAAATAAAATCTATGTCACGTTGGTCGTCATAATTGTCATAAACAATAAATGAACCAAATAGTTATAAAATATAATATATACCACATCCGAATCATAGACAGGACGAGGGCCGACGTGGGCGGATACCAAAACCATCATACTATCTAATAACAAACAATAATAAAAGTAAGAAAATTATACAAGTATATATCTAAATCATACAAGTAAGAATTTTTCTCTTTTAGAAAGAAGATAAGAACAAGAGGCTCACCATGGTGGTGCCGGCGACGAGATCAGCGCGGGCGATCAACGGCGGTTAAGACGGGGATGGGACGTGACGGACCGCTAAACCTATACAAATCTTGAGGAAAATGGAGCTTGGAGGTCGAGCTTGGAGAGAAGAAAGCTTAAGTAGTGTGGCTCGGGCATTTCATCGAACACCTCATGTGCATAGGAGGTGAGCTAGAGCACCACAAAGCCCACCCCTAGCTGGCCAGAAAAAACAGAGCAGTGGAGTGCTCTGCTCGCGGGCGAGGGGGTATATATAGGCACAACATTGGTCCCGGTTCGTGGTTGGAACTGGGACTAAAGGCCACCCTTTGGTCCCGGTTCCAGCCACGAACCGGGACCAATGGATGTGGGCCAGGAGCGAGGCCCATTGGTCCCGGTTCGTGTCTGAACCGGGACTAATGGGCTGGGTAGGCCTGGACCAAAGCCCTGTTTTCTACTAGTGTCAGCCTGCTCGAACACTACGGGAGACGGCCTGTACAAATACAAGAGGGATGCCCACGAACGGGGGTTTGGACTGGAACGACGGCTTCGGCCGATAGGCTTGGCGTGGCTAGGATAGACTCTGTTCATCATCCTCTTCCTCTGTTCTTCATCTTCTTCTCAATTTCTTCTCTGTAATATCCATATCCAGGTCAATTGAGTGATTGAGTACTAAGATCCTAACATTTGGTATCAGAGCCGTTTGATCCTCCTCCAAATTCCTCAAAAATTCCACCAAAATTTTGTTCTCCATACTCCGCTTGCAACCTGTTCGACAGAATGCCAAGCCACAAATTCGCCAGCCCCGAGGGCGTTCTTCATGCCCGGATTAGCGACGTTCGCCAGGCAGTCACCGTCGAGTCGATTCGCTAATTGTTTTGTCGCTCCGGTGGTGGATATGTGATCTGCATGTATGAGCGGGTGGTGGACGGGATGTATGGTGTGGAGGCGTACGTCAAGTTCCGGTCTCGATGGAGGGCGGCCCGAGCTCGAGATGCCCTGGAAGGCCATGCTATCTACGATGGCTGTTGCATCCTTGCCGTCGACCTCATCCCGCCGGTCTACACCACCATCACCATGCCGAATGATGATAGGATGGCGCCCTCGTACTTCTATGACGACACTCCCTACGCGGAATGGGTTGCAGCGTTGGTCGCTGTTGAGCGCCATGATGAGGCACCCTCTACATCCATCGACGACCTCCAACTCGAGGCATCCATGGGCGCCATCAGCGCGACTCCGTCCGAGCTCGCCGTGCCTACAGCACCAACTCCATCAACAACCACCAACAACGCAATCCTGGAGCTCAGTGTGAGTGACAAGGTGCTCGAAGTCAACAACACCAATGATGCCGCTCTGAAGCCCACCAACTGTTTGACGGGGTGCCCAAGCTGCAATGCGCCCGAGGAGTCGGCTCTCACCTCGTCCGCAGCACTATCAACATCCATGATCGTCGACAACGTCGCTCATGAGCCTGGACTCGACCACGACACCGACAAGGATGAACCCATGGTGGCGTGCCCGATCCTTTGGAGTGTGCCTACTGTTAGAAATATGCCCTAGAGCCAATAATATTTGTATTATTATATTTTCGTATTCATAATTAAAGAGTTTATAATCTATGCTATAACTGCTATGATCCTAGAATATGTGATTCAGTGAAAAACTCATATACACGTGTGGAATGATAAACGGTCACTACAGGAATCAGCTACTTTGCCGTCTGCCACGGACGGCTAACACCCCCGGCACTGAAAGTCACGATAATGACTTTGTTTGCCATCTGCATAATGACAGTGGACGGCAAAGATGTTTGCCGTCCACTTTCCTGGCCAAGCTGACGGCAAAGTACGTGGACGGCAAAGAATAGCGGTTAGCCCCGTTAGGTGGCTAACGGCAGACTTTGCCGTCTGCCTGCTGACGGCAAACAACCAAAGCCCTTTGTCGTCTGCTATATGACATCAGCAGGGCTGTGCCTGCACGTCACTCCCGCCCTGTCTTTGCCGTCTGCCTGGTAGGTCTTTGTCGTCTGCCAGCAGACGGCATAATGACCAAATGGGTCAGGCCTAGTGCTCCCAGGTTGCACAAGTTGCTGCCACGTGTCCCCTTTGCCGTCCGCTGGCAGACGGCAAAGTGCCTGTATTACCACTGTTTTGTTTTTTTCTATTATTTTCCTGCATTTTCAAAACACAAATATGATATATATATATATAGCAGGCCATGTATCCAACATCTAGCAGTCCATCAATGCAAGAGAACACATAGGGTATTGAAAGATCCAATACATACATAGTTTCACGGAGTTCATCCATATATACATACATATAGTTTCACATTATTCATCAACACAAAATCAAAACAGAAACTAAAACTAAAACTAGCAGTCCATCAATGCCAGCTTCCATGAAGTGAATCAAATCTGCAAAAATGGGAGTAAGCAAGTTAGAAGAAGAAGAAGAAGAAGAAGAAGAAGACTAGAAGAAGAAGAAGAAGAAGAAGAAGAAGACTAGAAGAAGAAGAAGAAGAAGACTAGAAGAAGAAGAAGAAGAAGAAGGTTTTTAACCTTTTCCTTCTCATTTTTCTTTTTATTCTTTCTTTTTCTTCTGTTTCTTCTTCTATTCTTTCTTTTTCTCCTCTTCCTTGTTTTTCTTCTTATTATTCATTATTTGTGTCATTTTAGAGCTAACTTAGGTAATTATGTCATTTTAGAGATAAGTAAGCTTATTATATCATTTTGGAGGAAAATAAGGTAAGTATAGGTCATTCTTGAGCAAACTTAGGTAATTATGCCATTTTTGAGCTAACTAAGATTATTATGTTAATTTGGAGGAAAATAAGGTAAGTACAGGTCATTTTTGTGCTAACTTAGGTAATTATATCATTTTTTAGCTAACTTATGTAAGTATAGGTCATTATTGAGCTAACATAGCTTATTATGTCATTTTGGAGGAAAATAAGCCAAATATATGACATCTATGAGCTAACCAAGGTTATTATGCCATTTTTTTCCTAACTAAGCTAATTATATCATAAATGAACTAAATAAGCTAATTATGTCATTTTGGAGGATAATTAGCTAAGTATGTCTTTTTTGGGGAAAATAAGCTAAGTATGTGGCATGTTAGGGCTAACTAGCATGTAAGAAGCTAAGTATGCATTTATTAAGCAAAACACTAGAGAAAACTTACCGGAGGTCAAGCATCGGGGTTCCTTGAGCCGGTTTCACCTGGAGAAGGGTTGTGAAGCGGCTCTGGAGTTATGCTGCACCAAAGATCATTTGCAATGTCTCGTTAGCATGGTGACACTGAAATGTTAAGACTAGTAAATAATGACCATTCAAATGAAACTCACCGTTCCCGCTCTAGTAATGACCGGCATCGGCGGAGGCGTCTGACCGGTCTTCTCGCACATAGACTACACATTTGGTTTTGACGAGTCAGTCATATTAGTTAGTAATGAAACGAACATTACGTGCACGATTTGGCTAATATGCAGAAGAAACTTACAATGAGGAGCTCGTACATGGCCTGGTGAACCACGTCATTCTGTGCCCTCTCCTCCTCCAACAACCTAGCTGTCTTCTCCTCCGACAGCAGTTCCTTCTCCGCTGCCACCCAGTCCCTCTCCTCCAGAAGCGCCTGGGTCGTCTCTCCCTCTTTCTGAAGAGCAGCCTGCAACACCACTCCTCATTAGCATTGCAATCATTGATGGCCACACACACAATGTAATGGAGGAAAGATATCTGAGTCCGTATAACTAACCTTGATGGCAAGATCAACTGGCCATGGACGAGTCCTTATCTCAGGACAGGAGCTCGTTTGGCATGCCTTGATCTCCGGGAGTGTGAGAGGACAACGTATCAGTCCATCTCCAATGGCTAATGAGCCATGGGGCGTCCCACCACGAGATATCATCACCAGCTATGGATCAAAGGGATACTGGCTCGGGTTAAAGTCCTCCCCTTTCCTCGCCTTCCCCTCCAGGTTGTACCTCATGAGCTTGTGGTGGGAGGAGATGTTGGTGAAATTCTCTGGATGATCGATGTCAGACTCAGAGAATGCCTTGGCCTTCTTGTACGAGGCAGTGTGGGCCATGGCATAGAGGTCATACACCTCAGGCACCTCCATGTTATTGTGTCGCGCCTAAAAGAGAGGAATAAAGTATTAGTTAAGGGATCAAGCTAGCATGAAGAATGAATTGCATGAATCATGAAGCAAACCACATACCCAGTTCCGCCCGAACTGATATAAGTTGGCGCTGCCTTGATGGTGTGGCACACCAACCATTTGGACACGCCGGTCCTTGGCAGTGTCGTGGACGGCTCGCCAGCGGCCTGTGCACCACTCATCCACCAACGCCTCCCAACAATCCATCTTATCCGCACACCATTTCGGGGGCACCTAAGTTAGTAAAGAGAAATTTGAGTGCTACGCCTACGAATCAAGTCAAGGAAACTAAGTACAATGCCTTAAGAATAGTTAATTACCTTCATGTACTGATCCTTCTTCAAAAACTTAGTCCGGCACGATGGCTTACCCTTCTTAATACCATGCTTGGTGTAGTAGTCTCGAACAACCTGCGGCCGAGCCTCGTGCCATAAGTTTTGTAGTGGGCGCTTGCACTCGGTATCGATAACCTTTACCGCGTCCTCCTTGTATCCCTTCACACACCTGTAGAAGGTCTACAATCAATTGAGACAACACTGATTAGTACAATAACTTGCTATTGTTAATTTTTAATTGTGTAAAGGAGAAATTACCCAAAAGCTTCTGATCACCATCTCGGCCCTTGTGTGGCACAAGACACCATCGATCATCTCCTCCGGCGGGGCCGGGGCAGCCAAGTAGTGCTCCCAGCTCAATCCTATCTGTGGAAGCTGACCCTCACTGGGCAACGTGACAAACCCCGGGAAATTTTGCCAGCAAAGCACACCAAGGACGGTGTTGAGCATGCGGACGTCACTGGCGTCTACCCAACCCCTGCAGTATGACAAGGCCAACGCATTAGATATTTGAAGAAATGTGAAGGCAAAATGTACAAAAATAATAAATGCACTTACTTCTCCCCATCAGGCCTAATCACCGGCCTCTGCTCGCGGGTCGCCGGCAGGGGTGGGAGCCGTGTACCACCACGCTGGTACACGGTGGCCCCACTTAACCACATCGCCCTCACTATCAGTACACTCATCCCCGCCACCATCAGCATGGCCACTCGGCCCCTCAGGCAGATCCGGCCAGGTACCCCATCCGGACGTCTCCTGGGACGTAGCTTGGTTCGGAGTCTCGTGGCCCGAAGTCTTGTGGCTCAAAGTCTCATGGGCCGAAGCCTCTGGGACTGGAGTCTCGTGGGCCGAAGGCCCGTCTACCCGAGGCTTGTGGTCCGGAGTCCCCGTAGCCTCCACCTCAGACGGGTCCACCCTAGCAATCATGTGCTCAGGTGAATCAGCTCAGGGTGGCGGCGAGGAGGGCGTAGCAGCCTGCCTACCTCTCCCGCGGCCACGTCCTGAGCTACCTCCTCTCTTCTTCCCTCCCCGACCTCCTCTCCCGGTGGGCAACGATGCCAACAAAGAAGCGCCCGCCGGTGTCCCCAAACTATCTAACAACGCTCTCCGGAGAGGTACGGGTGGAATGGAACTACCCCTCCCGCGAGCCGCCGCCGAAGAAGTACCCGCGGAGCGCTCTGGACCCGCGCCCACCATCTTTCAACACCTGCCATGACAAAGAGTAAACGAAATTAGTACAACATAAAAAATTTGAATACATGACATGAATTATAATATGTATATAATTTAAGTTGGGATGCATACAAACTAATAGTAGTCTGGATCGTCTATATATGCTTCGGGATCAATAGATGCATCATCATCATCACTATCACGCGTGTCGTCATGAATGACGTGCTTATCAGGTTCAGCAGCATCAACATGTGTAAGGCCTTTCTGTAATCGGTCAAGCATTGACAGGTCATCCGTAGCAGTAACCTCTTCTTGTTCCGGCTCTTCTTGTTCCGACTCAGGGGTGAAGTCGGATTCACTGTCGCTGTCTACTTCCATGTTCTAGGGTGAAGTAGAGCGGTTCTTGAAACATTTTTTGGAAAGACGTGTTTCTTGGAAGAATTCTCCTTCATATGTGTCTGGGTTAATGTGAGGTTCATAATCCTCTTCATTAGGGGGAGGTGGTCTAACACGTGGTGGCACTTCATAAACGACATCCCAACCATTCAGATTTGCATTAGTTTGGTAGGCCCACGGTAGATAGAAAACTTGGGTCACCTGTGGAGCCGTAATATAGACATCGGGAACATCTAAATGGGTGCTTTGTTTGATTTCGACTAGCCCTATATGTTCATGAGTCCTTCTATTCTCCTTCGGCTGGAACCAATAACATTTGAAGACTACGACGTTCGGTGGGTTTTCACCAGAGAATAGAAGTTCATAAATTGCTTCAACTCTTCCATAATACTCGGTACCTCCTTTGCCGATAGTAGAGACACCACAATTTGTAGATTTTCGGTCGGCCATAGATAGCTCTTTGCCAAAGGTACGAAAGCGATACCTGTTGATGTCGTATTTCTCAAATGAACGGACCTTATAGTCAAAACCATTACCGGCTTGTCTCAATTTGGCGTCCATAGACTCTGAATTAGCCTACAAAAGTTTAATATGAAAGGATTGTTGCATTAGCCGCAAATTAGACCAAGAAATGAAATGATCTATTAATGGTAATTACCGTTTGTTTGAACCAAGAGATGAAACCGGGATAGGCGCCTCCATGCTTTGCCAGAAGCTCATACTCTTCGATGGAATCCTTTTGGATCACCGCTCCATCCGAGAATTTGGTGACATATCTACTGTATCAAACATTCAGGAATAAGAGCAGTTAAAAGGAATTAGAAGTTGAGAAACAATGTACCGAGAACTTACTCGATGTACAGCCGCAATTCTGTTAGGTTGTTGAAGATATACAACGAAATGGTCTGCCATTCTTCGACATCCAACCCTACTGGTTTCGAAGCACCGGCTGGTGCGAGCTTCCGTTTGAATAGGCTGAGGTTGGATCCACCTTTTTAGGGTCACCAACATTGTACCGAGGCTTCGGATTATGTAAATGATGATTTTTGGCTTCATAGTGTGCTGTCACGAAGTTTGCCGCCTCCTCCGTAATGAATGCCTCGGCCATCGATGCTTCAATTCTACGTTTATTTTTACATTTTGCTCAAAGTGTATTCTGCATCCTCTCAGTTGCATAGCACCAACAATTTTGCATGCCCCCCCCCCAATCTTGCCTCGGTCGGGAGATGTAAAACCAAATGCTGCATTGGATCAAAGAAGCCCGGTGGAAAGATCTTCTCTAACTTGCAGAGCAACTCCGGCGCCAACTTTTCCATGTCATCTATCACGGCAGGCGGTAGTTCTTTCGCACAAAGAACACGGAAGAAATAGCTCAGCTCTGCCAGTACTAGCCATTCATCCTCAGGGATAAAGCCACGCAACATCACTGGCATTACCCGCTCAAGCCATATGTGCCAATCATGACTCTTGAGACCAAATATGTTCAATTTTTCAAGACTCGCTCCCCTCTTTAGATTCGCTGCATACCCATTGGGGAACATCAACTGCATTTTCACCCACAAGATAATTTCCCTCATAGCTGGCCTTCCAAGATTGAACCAGGCCTTTGGCTTTGTCCAGTTCTGCTTTCCTTTTGGTTGTCGCATGTTTTGTAATGGTCTATCACATAGAGTCTGTAGATTGACTCTAGCCTTAGTATTATCCTTTGACTTCACATCTATGCCGAACAATGTACCAAAAAGGGCCTCGCCGATATTCTTTTCAGTGTGCATCACGTCGATGTTGTGTGGAAGAAGGAGGTCTTTGAAGTAAGGCAGATCCCACAAGCATGTCTTGAAATACCCTGGACGCTCTGGATCAGGCTCGACAGTGTTTAACTCATCCAGGATCTGTTGGCCAGTCAACGCAGATGGTGCAGAGTTTTTGACAACTATACCTTTGATGAAGTTCTTCTTGACTTTTCTAAACTTATGGCGAGGATACAGGAACTATCTATGCAAGTAGAAGCAAGAATACTTGCAACCCGCCTGTAGCCAATGAAACTGAAGAGCTGCCTTGCATGTGAGGCACGGGAACCTTCCATGCGTACACCAGCCAATGAATAGTGCATACGCCGGCAAGTCATGCATCGAGTACATGTACCAGACATGCATTATGAAGTTTCGTTTGCTAGCGGCGTTGTATGTCTTGAGCCCATTATCCCAAGCTTCTTGCAATTCATCCTTAAGCGGCTGCATGTACACATTCATATTCTTCCACGGATAGTTGGGCCCTAGAATTATCAACGTCAGGAAAATGTTCTTTCTTTGCATAATCTATCCGGGGGGGAGATTGAGTGGAATGACAAATATAGGCCAACAACTATATTGGGTTGCCGTCATACCAAACGGATTGAACCCATCCATGCTGATGTAGACTCGAGCATGCCTTGTTTCTGCCGCTTTTTGCTCATGTAATGCATCGAAGTGCTTCCACGCAGAACCATCCGATGTGTGTACCATCATCTGATTCCCATCTGCATCTAGTTCGGTTCTTTTGCCCATTTTGTGCCATGTCATCTGTTTGGCCATCTCTTCAACCATGAAAAGACGTTGAAGTCTTGGTACGATTGGCAGATACCAAAGAACATTAACGGGGATTTTGGTCTGCCTCTTCTTACCCATACCATTGTCTACCACAACATACCTGGAAGAGTTGTAAATGGGACAATAGTTCAAGTCCGCATACTCAAGCCTAAATAAGCACATCCTTTCTCACAGACATCTATCCTCTCATAGGGCATCTTAAGTGCACGGAGGATTTTGTTCGACTGGTACAGGTTTGCAAGCATTACATGGCCTTTGGGTAGAGAGCGTCCAAATAGTGTCATCATCGCATCGTAGCATTCTCTGCCCAATTTGAATTGAGCCTTCAGAGCCATTACTTGTGCGATGGCATCCAGCTGACAAAGCTCAGTGTGCTCGTGGTGAGGACATTTTGAAGACTCCAACATTTCATTGAAGGCCTTTGTAGATTCCTCCATCTCATCGTCCGAATCCCGAGCATCATCAAATTCGTGCACCATGTCTTCGATCCCGGTACCATGCTCGTCGGTGCGACGACGAACCACCTCAGCTCTGGTACGTTGGGCAGACTCTCCATGAAATGTCCACACTGTATAATCGGGCATAAACCCCCACTTCTACAGGTGTTTACCCATTTCATCCTCTTTCCTTTGAGAAAAGTTGTCGCACCTAACACAGGGGCACCAGGTTTTTCTCTGGTCATTTGCAAATGCGACTTTCACAAACCTCTTGGTTTTTGTTAACCATTCATTGGTCATGTCTTCCTGACTAGTGTGACCGGTGTACATCCACTCACGATCACTCATCTTGCCTACCTACTAAACACCCAAGAAATATATATATATATAGTTCATCAGTTAATGAAGTTTGTCAATTTTTATTACGTCCATGCAACCTACACGCTAATAGGTAAAGATAGGTCCTAATCCCACCTGAGTATGTGTAGATTGAGTTCATTTTCCCATGCTCTGCTCCAGATCCGACGCAAAATTTCAGCAGCACCTCCCGCTGTTCTCCTGATACACGTCTCGGCAATAAACAGAGAGGATGTGTACCCGAAGAACAAACGGGAGGCACTGACGAAATTCTGCATCGGATTCGGACCAGAGCACATGGGAAAATGAAGCCAATCCACACATACTCGGGCTGTCCATGGATAACATGGACAATTCGAAAGGATGGCGGTTATAAATATGCAAAGACATGCATATTTATTGATGCCGCCCTTTCGAACGGGAGACGCATACTGGTCACGCATACTGATGATTGAAGACACCTATAGCTAGCAAGTTTCATCAGCACAAAGACCGGAACAAAGCAAATTAAGGGGGAGGAGATGTAGTTTGTGCTCACCGACGAATGCAGGGGAGCTCGTCAAATGCACGGGGAGGTCGTCGAACACTAGACCCTCACAGCGACGAAACAACTGCACATTTAAATCCACCTGATCAACACGAATATTCAATCCCGATAAAATATAACTGCACATATAACTACTTTTCTAAATTTTTTTTTCTTCTCCTCTATTCCTTCTTCTTCTCCTCTTTTTCTTCTTCTTCAGACCATCTTCTGTTTTCCCTCTTCTTCTCCTCTTCTCCTCTTTTTCTTCTTCTTCCTATACTTCTCATCCTCTTCTTCTTCTTCTCTTCTTCTTCTTCTTCTTCTTCTTCTTCTTCTTCTTCTTCCTTCTTTTCCTTTTTCCTCTTCTTCTACTTATTCTTCTTTTCTTCTTCTTTTTTTCATCTTTCTTCTAGTTCTTCTAATTATGACTAATTAACTAAAACCTAGCACTAACCTAATAACTACATATCTAATCTAACCTAGCACTAACCTAATAATTAAACAGCAAAAAATAGAAGAAAAAAACAGGAAAAAAAGAAGAAGAGTTCACCGGAGGGGGCGGCCGGGCGGCGGGGGCGGGGGGGCTGCGGGGCGCCGGAGCGGCGGGCGGTGGGGCGGCGGGAGCGACCGGGATCCGGGGCCGCAGGGCTCCGGGGCGCCGGGGCGGTGGGCCGATGGGGCTGCGGCAGCGGCCGGGCGGCGGGGTAGTGGGGCGGCGATGGGTGGTGGGGGCGGCGTGTGGTGGTCGCACATCGGGGAGGAAGAGAGCAGAGAGAGAGAGTGGCCGAGGTGGGCGCGCGGCTGTTAGTTAAGTCCGCTCTTTGCCGTCAGCCTAGTCTTTGCCGTCTTCTTATATATTCTTTGCCGTCTGCTAGCAGACGGCAAACTGGATTCCGTTTGACCTGACCAACTCCATGGTCCAGTGGGGCCCAGCTAACCTCTTTGCCGTCTGCCATTCTGTTCGTTACCGACTGCTAGCAGACGGCAAAGAAAGGACTGATGGCAAAATTATTCTTTGCCATTAGTCACTCCTTTGCCGTTTGCTTTCCGGAAAGCAGACGGCCAAGATGGTCTTTGCCCTCAGCCAGCGGACGGCCAAGATCCGGCTGACGGCAAATTCTGTGATTCCAGTAGTGGGTTAAATAAAAGGTTCCTAGTCTTGCCTCTAGGACTAGCTCAAGTGTTGTTGGTGATCACATTTTCTGGATCTTAGGATATCGTTAAGTGTAAACGATAGTCCTAAAACAACATTGAGATTATGACGTTGGAAGAACGATCATATTGAATTGACCCAAACTTGTCTTTCATGAATTAAGTTTATTTCATCTACAATCAATTGTAATAACACGGAGTGTTAATGTGTGATTTTTCTCCTTAGACCATGAGAGTATCGTAGTCACTTCTTACCGTACGGTGGACTATGGGGTTGCTCAAACGTCACCTGTAACATGGTGATCAAAATGACAACTTATAGGCTCATCGAAAAGTTTGACAAGGGACTAGATAGCTCAAGAGTGGGATTTGCTCTCTGACGATGGAGAGATATTCTTAGGGCCTTCTCAATGTGATGGCATCCATCATCGTCTGGCCAGACATAGGCGACTTCATCACAGGGATGCTGAAACACAATAATGGGAAAGAAGAACAAAATTGGTAATGAGGATAACGGTATAATGAGCATGTGATGACTCAGGAGGATGCTGAAACATCCCGGGTTTTCTGAAGTATCACGAAGCAAAGGAAACATCACATGATAACCAAAGGTTCACTCGAATATCATTCGTGTGCTCCGATATGGACGTCCATGGTTCCACTATCGGTGATTGAACGAACGGTTTCGTTCATGTCTATGAGTTACCGAACCTACGGGGTCACAAGCTTAAATAAATCATGATATGCAGAGTGTTAGTAGGACGGGAGTGATGAGAATACATTTGTGGAATTGTTTCCTAAATATTCGAAATAGTTTCGAGAGGATCCGGAAGCGTTTCGGGGTCACCGGAAGGGTTTTGGAGAGTATCGGGTAATACCGGGTATTACTGATAAATAATATATAGGTGAAAATCATTTTTGGGGCTGTTAAATTATATATAAAAGGGTCTAATATTTATTAGAAGGCTTTTATATTAAATTTAATACCAGCGGGCCTTAAAAGGCCAAACCAAGGAAGGAGCATTGGGCCAACTTGCCCCAATAGGAAGGGGGGGCGAATTTGAGTGGGGGAGGAGTCCAACTCCTCCTCCCAAGGCCGGCACCCCAAGGAGGGACTTTCCCTCCTTGGTGGCTGTCATCTCCCTCCCCTCCAACCTATATATACTAGGGGTTTTTGCTCTATGGAGATACACAAGTTTGGAGCCTCCTCTAGTTTTCTCTAGTTCTAGTTCTAGTTGATCCTAGTTGATCTAATTAGAGCTAGACCAAGATCCTCTAATCCTCATAATTAGAAGCCAAGTGTGGTTCTAATCTCCTTCCTCTAATTTTCGGTGACGATTAGCTCTGGACGGCGAAGCGCTGCTGGATCATGAAGGCTGCACGCTTGCAACGAAGTAGAGAGGCCATGCTTTCGGTCTTCGGTTCGATGGATTATTCATGGGCGGTTCACGGGATCATTCATCGATGGTTTGAGGGACTCCAAGTACGATCTACGCCGACATGTTGTTCTTCCGCTGCAACCCAGTGACGGTAACGATCGTGATCCCAACCCGTTATGCATCTTCATATTGATCTTGGATGTGCGTAGGTGCGATTTTTTTTGTTTTCTACTACATTTTCCAACAGTGGCATCTTGAGGAGTTATATGAGTAGGTGCAGGTTGCGATCTAGATCACATGTGGATGTGATGGTTTGATGTTCTTGCTATGCTTCCCTCTAGTGTTCCTTTGGTTCAATTCATTGACGGCATGGTGAGGCTTTGTACAAAATTCTGACAATCGCTTGGCTCTGGCTGTCAACGATCTGTGAACAGTTCTGTGGGCCTCAGCATAGTCAAGAATAGTGAACCGTCGCGTACACAAGAAGGTGCTGAAGACGGACGATCTTCTAGGGGTTCATGCGTATTTGACGAAGTTTAGTATGGGGCTAGAGATTTTTTTAGTCTCTTCTCTCACACACCCCGAAACTTAATCTAGCATCAAGAATTATCGCCTAAGTTGTGGATGTAGGTAGCTAGTATTAATTGTTAAAACTGGTTAACCACATAATTAAAATTTGCTAAAATCGATTAAAGAACATCTAACTTGGTTTTGCAGAGTATGCATATGATGTGGTATAGCCTTCGTTATGATAATGAGTTTATGTATGAGATGGTTATATGTTGTAATGTTAAGTGGCCTGCGCGTCACGGCATGATTGCTGGAGCCACGAGATTGCCATGTTAAATGTAAATATCGTAGAGATAGCCTACATGTTACAGGTGACGGTGGCAAGCGTACACAGAGGACCCCGACGTGGAGAAGGTGTACTAGGCGCAGGACGAGGAGCTATAATTTCGTACCATGGCGGAATTTTTGAATTTGGTGCCACGACAATGTTTTTTGAAATTGCCGCCACGGCAGCGTTTTTGAAATGGTTGCCACAGCAACGAAATATTGGCCGTCACGACGACGCTTCAACTGAATATTGAAGATGATCATGAAGGATTCCCGGCGCCCAGGGCTATACCATATCATGTTTTTATGAACTGCCTGAGATATTCATCTCTTTGTTGTTTGCACCCTTTGATTGCGCAGTAGTCAATTATTAGGGTGATCTCTCACTGTTAATATCAAGTTAAAAGGTGCTCTTTCCAGTGTTGCTACCGCCTATAACACGCAGCTTTCCGGAGTGCGTCTTGTCCACATGAGTACAAATGGATCGTGAGGTGTAAGGCGGGCGGGGTCAGACTGAGCAAGTAGATAGCCCTCGATTGTCTTGAAGTTCTAGCAGAATCATTTTGAGCTCGGAGCATCAAGCATCGAAAGATGAACAAGAGTCATATGGAGATATGATCGGTAAAAGTTTGCCCACCGGTTAAAATTCTTTTCATCAGTGATGTCCACATCAATGGCTGAGAGCTAGATCAGGATCTTGAATCACTCACTTTCAATTATGAAAGATATTGATTTGAGTAGGAGTGCTCTTTATATTAAAATTTGTTTAAACACTCATGCAACATTAATTATGAATAAATGTCTAAATGAATTTTATGTCTATCATTGTAAATCAATGGCTCGCAATATGTTCAACTTAGCCAATATGTTAGAAAAAGAAAAGTTGGCTGCTAATGGTGGAAACTATGCGGATTGGATCCGGAACCTAAGATTTGTTCTCAGGAGTGCTAAGAAGGAGTATGTGCTGGATCAGCCCCTGGGTGATGCACCTGCAAAGGATGCACCATCGGAAGAAGTAGTTGCTTACGCTTCTCATAGTGATGACTATGATTCAGTCCAGTGCCTCATGTTAACTTGCATGGATCCTGAACTACAGAAGTGTTTTGAATGATCTACTACTCAATTTATTATTGGGTCACTAGAAGTTCTGTACAAGAAGCAGGCAAGGACTGAACGTTTTGAATTAACCAAGGCCTTAATTGAATGCAAGATGAAAGAGGGTTCCTTAATGAGTGATCATATAGTAAAGCTTGCTGGCTATGATGATAGACTGGCTTCTCTGGAATTTAGAATTCCTCCAATACTCAGTACAATATTGTGCTTGCTTCACTCCCCTTATCTTATGATGGCTTTATCATGAATTACAACATGAATGGGATGGAGAAAAATGCAAATGAGTTGTTTTCTATGCTCAAAAGTGCAGAAGCTGGAATGCAGAAGAACAAAACAGTGTTGATGGTCAATAAGACCGCCAGTTTCAAGAAGAAGGGCAAGTCCAAGAAGAAGAAATGTACTGAAGCCGGTAAGAGCGAGTCTCAGAAGAGGAACAAGGGCAGAGCCACTAAAGAGACTAAATGTTTCTATTGCAAGCAGAAGGGACACTGGAAGCATAACTGCAAGAAGTATTTGGTGGATAAGAAGAACGGTTCTTCCGGTTTAATGTTATTCTATTTGTAAATTTCTGTATGTCATGAGTATTTGATACTGATTGGTTGCTCTTGTTTTGCAAACCAATACAGGGACTATAGAGAGCTCACAACGAGAGAAGAAATGAAGTCATGGTACAAGTCAGGAATGGTGATGGGATCACTGCTTGGAGACCGTCGAAGTCATGTCTTTAGTTTATCGTCAAGATTTATCTTAGAACTGAAATAATAGTTATTTTGCTTCGAAGTTATGTAATGCATTATCCTATGGGTTGTGCGATGGATATTTTTATAAGTTTTAAACAATAGTTGTTCAGATTATTACGAGAATATGGTTTTTGATTAGACCTCTATTTTGTGATGGTTTATTCATAATGAATCTTGAAGTTTGTGATCTATAACATTAAAGCTAAACATCTTGAAAAGACTGATAAAACCACTTGTGTGTGGCACTGCTTGGTTATATCGGATAATTAATCTTCATAGAGATGAAGTATAAAAGTATTTTATTTGAATTGACTGAATACATTGTGATGTATGAAGTCCGATGGATATAACAGGGCGCGGTAAATATTTATACTTCATCAATGTTATGAGTAAATATGATTTACTCAATAAAACATAAGGACTGAAATATTTAAAATAGTTCAAAAAATTCAGGATGAAGATATAATATCATTATGACAAAAGATAAACATGATTCTTCTTTCATGAAGAAATATATCTAAGTCATAAGTTTAGCAAGCAATTGAATAATTGTGGAATTATTACAATTACGATATGCTCTTATTAAAATTTTGGAGATTTATAAATAAAATAGCGAAATATTCACTAAACAGATGCACCATCTAAAAGTCTGATAAAAACTATCAAGAGTTATAGAATATTTTAGACCAATGCTTGATTGTAGGTTTTTGTGTTCCTTCCACAAAATAAAAATAAAAATTCAAGGACAAAATATTTGTCAGAGAATAAATATTTTATGAGAAAAGGTTTACTCGTTAAAGGAGTAAGTGGGAGGATGATACAGCATATTGAGATTATTGAATCTCTGGCTTAAGTTAAAACAAGACTAAACCAGAAATGTTCTGGAGTATTTTTTCCATAAAACTAAGCAAAGAATCTACTACATTAGATGTAGGAGCTTCAGTTAAGACTGTAACAAAATGCGAAGGTCAGAAAAGATTATCGAATCTACTGAATACTTCATCTTAGAAGAAGATGAAACATGCACACTACGAGGAAGCAATAATGGCGCCCAGCTAGAGAGGTATGGCTTAAATCATTGAAATCCAAAGTGAAGTCCGTATACAAGGAACAAGTTTTGAACTTGGTGAAACCTTCAGAAGGTGTGTTAGGCACAAAAAATGTAAATGGATCTTCGAATATTCATGGATAGTGATCCTGAAAGAAAAGTTTTACAAAAGAGTTTTGTAGGAATGGAAGAGTTGATCTTGTCAAATCTTCTTGTTTGTAGCAATACTAAAAGTATAAATGGATTACAATGGTGAGTGTTGTATATTATTGATATATAACAGATGAGAAACAAAACTATTTTGAAAAAGATTTCAAACAGGATGTATATAAGATACAACCAAAAGGTTTTGTTAGGAATACCGAAATGATATAAATTGTAACACCCCATGTCATTAGCCAGAGTAATCACTTTTGATAATGACATGTCAGCATGATTAACAGTGCCTAATCATCATCTGCATCATATTGCATTTACACTCCTAACTCAAATTCAAATTTAAATTAAAGTGGAAAATAAAAGTTGTCCAACATAGAAACTAAAATGTTCAATAAATAACAAATATTACAGAGACTATTCTAAAATTGTAACCAACAATTAATAAATTAATTAGGTGGCTCTAACATTACCAAAACAGCAAGGTTTAATGCATTTTATTTATTATAAAATTTGTGTGAACTCCAATTGTCTCCAAACCAATTTTTGGCAGTAGTAGATATTGCATAGCATTTAATGGAACAGGTGCCATATTTTACAAAAGTCATTTGGAATAAAAATAAGAGACAAAACAGAAAAGAAAAGAAAACAGAAAAAGGAAAAAGAAAAAGGCCTAAAGCTACAGCGCACTCGGGCCTGCTCGCTACAGCACCGGCCCAGCCCACCCCGCACCTCCTCCCTCCTCCCGCACTGCTCATGCCGCCCCGCTGTCGAACAGACCGCATGCACGCGCTCGCACGCACCCGGCCCCCCTCGCCCGCCACTCGACAATGCGCCCGCGCCCGCAGCGAGGATAAAGGGCAAGCCCTGGCGCTTCCCTGGCCTCTCCCTCACGCACTCGCTCATTCCCCTCCCCTTTCCTCTCTAGCCGAGCGGAACGGACGCTGCACGCCGTGCTCCGACGCGGCCACCGGCAACCCCCGGCCTTTGGACCTGTCCATCCGCTCCGCCGCGGTCGGCTCCTTCCTCTGGTAGCTCCAGCCGAAGCGGGGAGGCCCTGCAGCGCCGAACCCCTTCCGAACACATCTCCGAACGCCGCCATTCGTCTCTGTCTCCGGCAATTCGCTGCTGCGCCGAAACTGTCGTGGGTCTTTCGTGACCGCTGCGGTGAGCTCCATTCCCCCCCTCCCTCCTTCTTTTGCTCGTTCCCTAGCCCGTGCGAAGCCGCCGTCGTCGGTTGCTCCGGTTGCCGCCATTGACGGCGAACTGCTTAGTGCAATGCTGCCCGAGCTCCGCCACTTTGCCCGTCGTGCTCCAGGAGTTCCCAGTAGGCCACCTAGCTACCTTGTGCGCTCGAAAGCGAGCTGTGCACGCGCGACTGAGTCCACCCGAATGCCGCCGCCACAAACGTCATCGCCGGCGTCATTTTCGGCAAGCCCTAGCCCCTTCCGACCACACCGCTCGACGCGGTTTTTCCCTAGCTCTCGAACGCAAGTTGTGGCGCGCGAAATGATGCACCATGGGCGATTTCCGACGGACTCTGGCGAGGTTCCGGCCGTCGCCGCCACGATTCGTCTCGCCGACGGTGGTGTCCGACGTGGCCGGTGGGTCCTACCCCCTGTGCCACTGACTGTGGGCCCATAACCCACAGGTCCCAGGATCGAAACCTGGCTCTGATACCAACTTGTGACGCCCCCGACTTAATCGTGCACTAATCATACACGCAAACATGCACGATCAAGCACAGGGACTCACGGGAAGATATCACAACACAACTCTCACACAAAAAAACGGAGATCCACAATATTACAGACCAGGGATCCGGAGATCCGAATACATAAGTCAGTCATACAAATATTATCTGAGTACAGACATAGTTAGACAAGTTTTGCCTTAAGAAGGCTAGAACAAACAACGACTCTAGATCGAAAGGCGTTGGCCTCCTTCCTGGGAGCCTTCGATCCTACTCCTGGTCGGCTAGCTTGATCCAGTAGTACGTGCCGTCTGGACCCTCCTGGTAGTAAGCTCCGGCTGGGACATCTGTCTCCTGGACTCCATCGTCTGATGTATCATCAAGGTGGGGTATGGGGAAAAGAGAAAGTAAAGCAACCGTGAGTACTCATCCGAAGTACTCAGCAAGCAAGGATCTATACTACATATGCAACATTATCAATGGAGAAAGGCTGTATATGTGGACTGGGCTGTAGAAATGCCAGAATAGAGAGAAGGCCTAGTCCTATCGAAGACTAGCATCTTCAAACATCTTCACAAGTCATCATCTTGCAGCAATAGAAGAGAGTAGAATAGCATTTTATTTAGCAAACATGTTGAAGCCAGCCTAGAGATCCTTCATCGACTCCTAGCGAGAAAGCGATCCTGAAGCTTCAATTAAGTAACAAGTATCCAGTTCAAGTAGTAGATCAGGATACACAAACTGAGCATCCTTACCGTAGGATCGGCAATAGATAGAATATTCATCCCTGCAGGGCTGCACTACTGTTACCCAACACGCTCGATCACCTCTGGCCGGACACACTTGCTGGGTAGTGCCCGGCCTCAGGAGATCAACACGAAGCAGCGCCCTACCTAGGCTCGGCAGAGAGGTCAGCACGCCGGACTAACCTATGCACCCAGAGGTCTTGGGCCTTCACCCTGGGCACCCTGCGCGTTGCGAGACTGGCCGGGGTGCAGGCACGACACTGAACTCGTCAGTGAAGTATCCAGCCCAATCCCGACAATCAGCCCGCACGGTGAATCGTGACGTCTGACGAGCTTTCGGGAGAAATGTACATCGCAGAGGGCCCCATAACCATAATCGCGCGTGGTGGTAGTGCGTATAGGGCACGTCGACCCACTCAGATCACACACCCAAATCCAATAGGCTCATTTAGTATCACGCGGAGACAATCAAAGTTTCTGAAGCTCCGCCACAATATCACACTCGAGTGCCCTTCCGGCACACCTGACATCATAGATCCCCAGCGGGTACCCACCAGGGTGGACCCGCCTGTAACAAATGTCAAAGTAACCGTGTGGTCATAACATCATGGGGGAAACCACGAGGAATCACCCTCGGTGGATTCCACTCGACGAAATCATCAGGGTGAACATAGGAGGCACCACCCTCGAGGTTCACACTGAGGGGTTGCATGATAGAGTCGTATCGGAAGTGGAGAAGGAGGAATCACCCTCGATGACCACGACTGAACAGCTTCGAGCTTGCGTCATCTCCTTCGGTAAGAAATGGGAGAAATCTCTCCCGTATGCCGAATTCTCTTACAACAATAGCTATCAAGCTAGTTTGAAGATGGCACCGTTTGAAGTTCTTTACGGACGTAAGTGTCAAACCCCTCTGAATTGGTCAGAAACTGGGGAACGCTCACTCGTCGGACCGGACAGTGTTCAGGAAGCTAAAGAACAAGTCCACATCGTCCGTGAACATCTGAAAACTGCTCAGTCCCGTCAGAAGAGCAACTATGACTGAAAGCACCAGGAAATGGTCTATCAACCTGGCGAGCAAGCTTACCTCCGCGTCACTCCGTTGAAAGGCACTCATCAGTTCGGGATCAAAGGCAAGTTAGCTCCTCGCTACATTGGCCCGTTCCGTATTCTGGCCGCCGAGGAGAGGTGGCATATCAGTTGCAATTGCCGCCTAATCTTTCACAAGTACATGATGTCTTTCATGTATCCCAACTCCGTCGCTGCTTCAAGGATCCTATTCGAGCTGTGGATCATGAAATGCTTGAATTGCGGGAAGATCTATCTTATCCAGACCATCCCATCCGTATTCTTGATCAAGCCGAACGTCGGACTCGTCAGAAGTCAATCAAATTCCTCAAGGTTCAGTGGCCGAATCATTCTAAAGATGAAGCCACTTGGGAGCGCGAGAATCGTCTTCATGAAGAATACCCCGCTTTCTTTCAGTCTTCCTCTTAATTCTCGGGACGAGAATTCTTGATAGATGAGGAGAATTGTAACACCCCATGTCATTAGCCACAGTAATCACTTTTGATAATGACAGGTCAGCATGATTAACAGTGCCTAATCATCATTTGCATCATATTGCATTTCCACTCCTAACTCAAATTCAAATTTAAATTAAAGTGGAAAATAAAAGTTGTCCAACATAGAAACTAAAATGTTCAATAAATAACAAATATTACAGAGACTATTCTAAAATTGTAACCAACAATTAATAAATAAATTAGGTGGCTCTAACATTACCAAAACAGCAAGGTTTAATGCATTTTATTTATTATAAAATTTGTGTGAACTCCAATTGTCTCCAAACCAATTTTTGGCAGTAGTAGATAATGCCTAGCATTTAATGGAACAAGTGCCATATTTTACAAAAGTCATTTGGAATAAAAATAAGAGACAAAACAGAAAAGAAAAGAAAACAGAAAAAGGAAAAAGAAAAAGGCCTAAAGCTACTACGCACTCGGGCCTGCTCGCTACAGCACCGGCCCAGCCCACCCCGCACCTCCTCCCTCCTCCCGCACTGCTCATGCCGCCCCGCTGTCGAACACACCGCACGCACGCGTGCGCACGCACCCGGCCCCCCTCGCCTGCCGCTCGACAACGCGCCCGTGGCCGCAGCGAGGATAAAGGGCAAGCCCTGGCGCTTCCCTGGCCTCTCCCTCGTGCACTCGCTCATTCCCCTCCCCTTTGCTCTCTGGCCGAGCGTAACGGACGCCGCACGCCGTGCTCCGACGCGGCCACCGGCGACCTCGCGGCCTTTGGACCTGTCCATCCGCTCCGCCATGGTCGGCTCCTTCCTCTGGTGGCTCTAGCCGAAGCAGGGTGGCCCTGCAGTGCCGAACCCCTTCCGAACACATCTCCGACCACCGCCGTTCGTCTATGTCTCCGGCGACTTGCTGTGGCGCCGAAACTGTCGTGGGTCTTTCGTGACCGCTGCGGTGAGCTCCATTCCCCCCCTCTCTCCTTCTTTTGCTCGTTCCCTGGCCCGTGCGAAGCCGCCGTCGTCTGTTTCTCCGGTTGGCGCCATTGCCGGTGAACTGCTTAGTGCAGTGCCGCCCGAGCTCCGCCACTTTGCCCGTCGTGCTCCAGGAGTTCCCAGTAGGCCGCCTAGCTACCTTGTGCGCTCGAAATCAAGCTGTGCACATGCGACCGAGTCTACCCGAATGCCGCCGCCACAAACGTCCTCGCCGGCGTCATTTCCGGCAAGCCATAGCCCCTTCCGACCACACCGCTCGACGCGGTTTTTCCCTAGCTCTCGAACACAAGTTGTGGCGCGCGAAATGATGCACCGTGGGCGATTTCCGACGGACTCCGGCGAGGTTCCGGCCGTCGCCGCCGCGATTCGTCTCGCCGGCGGTGGTGTCCGATGTGGCCGGTGGGTCCTACCCCCTGTGCCACTGACAGTGGGCCCCCTGGGCCCCAGTTGACCCATTGACCCAGGTCAACTGCTGACGTGGCCGCCCCTGTGTCTATGACATGCGGGCCCCACTCAATTAAACTAATTTAAATTAATAGATAATTAGTTAATTAGCTAATTAAAATCCTAATCAGTCACTGACTGCTGGGCCCCACCTGCTAATTAACCCAATTAGTTAATTTTAACCCCTCTGTTAATGTCACTTTGTATGACATGTGGGCCCCACATGTCAGGTTTGACCCTGGTCAGCCCCTGTTGACCTGCTGATGTCATGCTTAGGTCATGCTGACATCACCATTCACTGTTCTGGATAATGTTGAATTTAAATAATTAATTAAATTCCAAAAAGTAATAAAACTTTAGAAAATCATATTAAATAAACCGTAACTCCGATGAAAATAATTTATATATGAAACTTGCTCAGAATTTCGATACGAACCCGAATAAGCCCTCCGTATTCTTGTCAGATGCCCCTAGCTATATGAACATTAAACTTTTAGACCGATTTCGATAAATGAATAGTGCCCAACTTTAATTAAATAAATCCGAATAAATCCCTAAATTAACTAAATCATTTAGTTAGGCAGTAGAACACCCCTGCATACCATTTAGGCATGTCGTACATACTTATTGCATTATTGCCGTGAATTAATTGTTTCTCTCCCCCTCCTTCTCTCTCGATAGACACCGAGACCGACGACGCTGCAGTTGGGTTCGACTACACTACAAACGAGCAGCTCGTTGACGACCCCTCTCTCTTGCCAGAGCAACCAGGCAAGCCCCCCCCTTTGAGCATCCAGATATCGCCCATTCCAATTCTTCTGCTTGCATTAGATTTTGCTACTGTTAATGTTTGCTCCTACTCTGATGCATAGCCTGCTGTTGTAACCTGTTCATTGTTACCTTACCTGCCTATGATAAACTGTTTAGTATAGGTTGGTAGTGAACCTTCAGTGACCCCACCACCTTACCCTTGTCGCCCCTGCTTGATCATCGACGACTCGATCAACGTGATCGTCGACCCGAGATAGACACATCACCTCACCCCCTTAGTTGTACGACTCTGCATAGTTACTCTCGAGTGCCGAGGGTGATACCTCGTAACGCACTCCTGATGAATACTCTGTAGTGTAGCTATTCGGTCGTGGTCATCGAGGGTGATTCCTCCTTCTCCACTTATGATACGACTCTGTCGTTCAACCCCTCAGTGTGAACCTCGAGGGTGGTGCCTCCTACGTTCACACTGATGATTTCGTCGAGTGGAATCCACCGAGGGTGATTCCTCGGGGTTAGCCCCTTGATGTTATGACCACATGGTTATTTGACATTTGTTACAGGCGGGTCCACCCTGGTGGGTAACCGCTGGGGATCTATGATGTCGGGTGTGCCGGAAGGGCACTAGAGTGTGATATTGTGGCGGAGCTTCAGAAACTCTGATTGTCTCCGCGTGATACTAAATGAGCCTATTGGATTTGGGTGTGTGATCTGAGTGGGTCGACGTGTCCTATACGCTCTACCACCACGCGGGATTATGGTTATGGGGCCCTCTGTGATGTACGTTTCTCCCGAAAGCTCGTCAGACGTCACGATTCACCATGCGGGCTGATTGTCGGGATTGTGCTGGATACTTCACTGACGAGTTTCAGTGTCGCGCCTGCACCCCGGCCAGTCTCGCAACGCGCAGGGTGCCCAGGGCGAAGGCCCAAGACCTCTGGGTGCATAGGTTAGTCCGGCGTGCTGACCTCTCTGCCGAGCCGAGGTAGGGCGCTGCTTCGTGTTGATCTCCCGAGGTCGGGCATTACCCAGCAAGTGTGTCTGGCCAGAGGTGATCGAGCGTGTTGGGTAACAGTAGTGCACCCCTGCAGGGATGAATAATCTATCGATAGCCGGTCCTACGATAAGGACGCTCAGTTTGTGTTTCCCGATCTACTACTTGAACTGGATACTTGTTACTTAATTGAAGCTTCAGGATCGCTTTCTCGCTGGGAGTCGAGGAAGGATCTCTAGGCTGGCTTCAACATGTTTGCTAATTAACATGCTATTCTACTCTCTTCTATTGCTGCAAGATGATGACTTGTGAAGATGTTTGAAGATGCTAGTCTTCGATAGGACTAGGCCTTCTCTCTATTCTGGCATTTCTACAGCCCAGTCCACATATACAGCCTTTCTCCATTGATAATGTTGCATATGTAGTATAGATCCTTGCTTGTTGAGTACTTCAGATGAGTACTCATGGTTGCTTTACTTTCTCTTTTCCCCATACCCCACCTTGATGATACATCAGACGATGGAGTCCAGGAGCCAGATGTCCCAGCCGGAGCTTACTACCAGGAGGGTCCAGACGGCACGTACTACTGGATTGAGCCAGCCGACCAGGAGTAGGATCGGAGGCTCCCAGGCAGGAGGCCAACGCCTTTCGATCTAGAGTCGTTGTTTGTGCTAGCCTTCTTAAGGCAAAACTTGTCTAACTATGTCTGTACTCAGATAATATTTGTATGACTGACTTATGTATTCGGATCTCCGGATCCCTGGTCTGTAATATTGTGGATCTCCGTTTATTTGTGTTAGAGTTGTGTTGTGATATCTTCCCATGAGTCCCTGTGCTTGATCGTGCATGTTTGCGTGTATGATTAGTGCACGATTAAGTCGGGGGCGTCACATAAATATTTCAAGCCATGTGTATGATTTTAAATAAAGTATCAATTAGCTGGAATTTGATGAAGTAATTGGAGAATTTAACACTTTATCAAGAAGCTTGTGGATACAAGAAGTTTAGTGGGAGCTCTATGGCATTTCTGATCTTACATATGTATGACATATCACTTGAATAGAAATAATATAAAGTGTATTAGCACAAAAGATTAAAATCATGTTTCTAAAAAGGACTTAGAATTATTGGATGAAAATCTATATAGATAGATTGAAACATCTGATTGTGCTAAAACATGTACTGTGACAAAGTTTTAAAGAAGTTTAAAAGGAGAAAATATTTTCTCAAAATGTCACATAGCATAACACTGTGCAGAAATCAATACTGAAAAATATATGATGAGCATGTTTGGATGAATAGAGTTTAATTTGCGTCAGAGATTGAATTCATCATGTGTGCTATCAAATGTACAAAACCATATGTTTCGTATAAACTAATTGTTAGTAGTAAGTACCATAGTGATCCTAGAGAGGTTCACTAGGGTGATTGCTTAAAGATTAAGTACCTCATTTGGACGAAGGTTTTGCTTGTTGTCCATGGAGGAGATGAAGAGATTGTTGTAAATAGTTACACAAATTGTTTGTTGTAAAGGTTACACAAGACAACTTCATGACTGATATAAATAAACTATCGGGCTATAAATTTTTAAATAGTTTCAGAAAATGAACATAATTGTGGATTTTATAAATGATGTAGATTGAGGCTTGAGAAGTTTTCAATAGAATATAATCTGGATCAATAAAATTTTATTGATAGACTATGGTGTAGTTCCAAATGAAAGTTGACTATATGAAGATATACTATATGGACTATATGGAGATATAGTGTTACTATAAAATGGACTATATAGAGATATAGTGTTACCATTAATGTAACATAAGAATTACACAGAAAAACCAGATATTACCGACACAAATAACATTAGGATTTGAAGAGTATCAGATCAGGTGACGAAGGCTCTACCTCTAGCAAAGCATGAGCAACACCAGATAGCCATGGGTGTTAGAAAAGCATGCAACTAGATTATTGACTCTAGTGCAAGTGGGAGACTGTTGGAAATATGCCCTAGAGGTAATAATATTTGTATTATTATATTTCCATATTTATAATTAAAGAGTTTATATTCTATGCTATAACTCCTATGATCCTGGAATATGTGATTCAGTGGAAAACTCATATGCACATGTGGAATGATAAACGGTTAAATAAAAGGTTCCTAGTCTTGCCTCTAGGACTAGCTCAAGTGTTGTTGGTGATCACATTTTTCAGATCTTAGGACATCGTTAAGTGTAAACGATAGTCCTAAAACAACATTGAGATTATGACATTGGAAGAACGATCATATTGAATCGACCCAAACTTGTCTGTTATGAATTGAGTTTATATCGTCTGTAATCAATTGTAATAACACGGAGTGTTAACGTGTGATTTTGCTCCTTAGACCATGAGAGCATCGTAGTCACTTCTTACCGTACGGTGGACTTTGGGGTTGCTCAAATGGCACCTGTAACACGGTGATCATAACGACAACTTACACGCTCATCGGAAAGTTTGACAATGGACTAGGTAGCTCAAGAGTGGGATTTGCTCCTCCGACGATGGAGAGATATTCTTAGGGCCCTCTCAGTGTGAAGGCATCCATCATCATCTGGCCAGACACAAGTGACTTCATCACAGGGATGCCGGAACACGATAACGAGAAAGAAGAACAAAACTGGTAACAAGGATAACAGTATAATGAGCATGTGATGACTCAGGAGGATACCGAAACAACTCGGGTTTTGTGAAGTATCGCGAAGCAAAGGGAACATCACATGATAACCAAAGTTTCACTCAAATATCATTCGTTTGCTTATAGGGATCGATATGAACGTCCATGGTTCCGCTATCGGTCATTGAACGAACGGTTTCGTTCATGTCTATGAGTTACCGAACCTATAGGGTCACAAGCTTAAGGCAATCATGATCTGTAGAGTGTTAGGAGGATGGGAGTGATGGGAATATATTTGTGGAATTGTTTCATAAATATTCAAAATAGTTTCGAGAGGATCCGCAAGCGTTTTGGGGTCACCGGAAGGGTTTCGGAGAGTATCGGGTAATACCGGGTATTACCGATAAATAATATATAGGTGGAAATGTTTTCGGGGCTGTTAAATTATATATAAAAGGGTCTAATATTTATTAGAAGGCTTTTATATTAAATTTAATACCAATAGGCCTTAAAAGGCCAAACCGGGGAAGGAGCATTGGGCCAACTTGGCCCAATAGGAAGGGGGGGGGCGAATTTGAGTGGGGGAGGAGTCCAACTCCTCCTCCCATGGCCGGCGCCCCAAGGAGGGACTTTCCCTGCTTGGTGGCTACCCTCTCCCTCCCCTCCAACCTATATATACTATGGGTTTTTGCTCTATGGAGATACACAAGTTTGGAGCCTCCTCTAGTTCCCTCTAGTTCTAGTTCTAGTTGATACTAGTTGATCTAATTAGAGCTAGAACTACATCCTTTAATCCTCATAATTAGAAGCCTAGTGTGGTTCTAATCTCCTTCCTCTAATTCTCCAGCGATGATTAGCTCTAGACGGCGAAGCGCTGCCAGATCGTGAAGGCTGCACGCTTGCAACCAAGTAGAGAGGCCTTGCTTTCGGTCTTCGGTTCGAGGGACTGTTCGTGGGTGGTTTGCGGGATTGTTCATCGACGGTTTGAGGCACTCCAAGTACGATCTACACCGACACGTTCTTCTTCCGCTGCAACTCGGTGACGGTAACGATCGTGATCCCAACCCGTTATGCAACTTCATATTGATCTTGGATGTGCGTAGGTGCTATTTTTTTCTACTACGTTTCCCAACACCTACATGGGTACCGGTTCCCTCTGTGTCGACCTCGGCAATGGGCGAGAACCCCTAGGCTGTGTTCACGCTATTTCCTATTAACGGTAGCATCGACATCACTTAAAGGCAAGCAGAAGAAACGGGCAATGCTTCTCTGATAAGATCATCAGTCTATAAATTTAGGGTTGCCTTGGGATCCAGGGACTAGCAAGTTCAGCTGGTATTTTCATGAGTTTAGTGTTCTGCCAAGTTTGAGTGGAACTAATCTCAGTGACTGGCTTGATTCCGATGTGGATAATGGTCATTTTTCTAATGAAGACATGCTTGTAAACTCATATGGTGGAACTGTCAGTGAGATTCCGAATGAACCAGATGGAGCAATGACAGTTTCATCATTTGATGGTATGACATTTGATTCTCCCTTATCATCATTTCTTTTTTAGTCCTGATGGTTGCTTCCATGGAAATAGCACCGAAATGCTCATTGTCATTGATACTTCAAGTAGAGATCCACCATTGTCTGGCAAGGTTATCATATTGCAACATTTTCTGTTTGTTGGATGCTTTGGATCACGATGGGACCCTGGTCAACATGCAACTATTGCTCACAAGCACAAGGTTTCCTGGTCTAGCAGTTCTATGCTTCTACAGGTTGGGAAGTTCCAGAATGATATGGTCGCCATGGTTGAAGTCAAATCCTGCCCCCCTTGGATGTTGTGCTTATTGAGTGATCTGGCAATGAGCAAATTTTGTACTGTACTTCACATTACTTTAGCAATCTCAAGCATTATTCCTGAATGTTCGAATGCATCACCAAGGTCTCATGGCACTAGACTATGCAACAACAACCAACTAGTTGATGCTTGCCAGCCGCAATCATAGGTCGTGGAGTTCATTTTTAGATGGCTGTCGTATCCTGCAGTTATTTGGACTCACCATGAGATATATGCTGAGAAACACCTATGGCCGCCCCCTTTTTCTCTGAATGTGTTGACCCTAAATCTGCAAGTGTACGAGCAGAAGAGAAAGTGCAGATTACAAGATATCAGTGGTTGTTTCCTGTTTGCCCAGAGTGACAATGATGAGGATATGATTCATGCTCATGAGCAATATCCTGTGTTTGCTTATTGGGTGTTTGAGACTCTGGTTTTTTCTTGGAGAAGAAAATATTTCAGCACCAACTTTACTATTGTGCGTACAACTGAAGTAGTTGCAGCCGTGCACAATATTCTTTCTCAAGGTTCCTTGCAAGTGAATGCTACAAGTTCATTCTGGCATTTGTTTCCTAGGGCTACCCTACAAGAGGTGGGACTAGTGGGGATGAATCCATGGCCTTCTTGGGAATGCTTTTTCCTGGAAGAAAAGTTCAGTTTGCCCCATTATATACTGGAAGGCCTTCTCGATATGGTTTTGACCAATTCCAATTCTTGATTGCATGGTCATTCGAGTGGGAATTCTCTGATGATTACATAAAAGCAAGACAAATATTCATAGTAGAGTTCCATGATGCATTATCACAGTGTCAACTTATTAGTAGCACTTCTGCAGATGTTACATTCTCTGATTAAGAACAAGTCCATTGGAAAATTGTTTGGCCACCTCATGTTTCTCTCAGTGCCACTAGTGCCAATGGTGACATGACTGAACCTATCTACCTCACTTGGGTTTCCAAGGAGTTAATTCCGTCTGGCCTTGCTCCTTTGCATGGCAACAAGTTTCCTTTACGTGCCATCTAAATTGAGAAGCAAGGAACTTAACAAGATTATTATCTTGGGGCATCCAGTTCTCTTCTACTTTGGATACATTATATTGCAACGGAATGGGATTATGTACTGCAGCTAGAGAATTGTGGCTCCATAAATCAGGTCATTCTGTTGCGGTGAAACATGACCTGCAGCTTCTAAATCCATGGACACCACCATTGTATTTGAGTGTTCTGGAGCTCAATTTCATCAGCTAGCATCGTGCAGCCTTTATCAGATACCAACTGGAATTACTTGGTTGCTTACTCATGGAAATAGCTCAGTAGGCGCGAGCTGAAACTGAAGGAGAGCGGACTTCTGCAACGACATACTGTTGAGACCATTACTTCGACGCTGCGTTTACTATGACCAAGTCCTTGCTAACCAAGACTACTACCTCAACGCCTTTGTCGACTGGGTTTCCGTCGGCCACGATGACGACTACATCAGCCTCGTTCAAGTACAACCTGCCGAAGGCTTCAATGTCGGTCACAGTTACCACCATGTTCCTTGGTGAAATCAAGGAATCGGCTTGGGGGCAAGCCGAATTTTATGGGGGAGGGATTGTCAGTGAACCACTCTTCTACGACTGGGCTGGACTATCGGCCGCCACTCATGGACCTCGGCCTGCTCGAACACTATAGGAGACGGCCTGTACAAATACAAGAGGGATGCCCACGAATGGGGGGTGGACTGGAATGGCGGCTTCGGCCGATAGGCTTGGCGTGGCTAGGATAGACTTTGTTCATCATCCCCTTCCTAAGTTCTTCATCTTCTTCTCAATTTCGTCTTTGTAATCTCCATATCCATGTCAATTGAGTGATTGAGTACTGAGATCCTAACAGAACATTGGCAAGAAGATGGACATGCAACTTCTGTCCCACTTAACTGGCTCCCAACTCATTCTTCTCTTCCTTTTATAAGGGTTCAAGAAATGCACGTCCTAAACTATTCACGATCTATAATCACGCACCAAATAGTGCCACTGCATGCAACCTAAAAATAAAATACTCGCAAGGGATCATGCATCCACACATGTTGCTCGAGAAATACGACATGATTCAGGCAACAGATTTTGAAGCGCTGGAACCTTTAAGGGGGAGGACTAAAAAATGTACCAGTGGCACAAAACAAGTGAGTCATATGAGCTCGTCCCTTTTCAGACAATACATGAGCTCATCCCTATAACTTCATTTTGGTCCATTGGCACACAATGCATGGAAATTGGAAAACATGATATACTAGTTTTATCGCTTCATGTGATATTAAAACAAAGATTAGCTTCCAACGTGTTTCAC
The DNA here is from genome assembly GCA_011799875.1 of Thinopyrum elongatum. Taxonomy (NCBI): domain Eukaryota; kingdom Viridiplantae; phylum Streptophyta; class Magnoliopsida; order Poales; family Poaceae; genus Thinopyrum; species Thinopyrum elongatum. The sequence goes on along the minus strand of CM022298.1, from coordinate 72,096,038 downwards.
TCAGCTAGCATTTGTTATTTTTGTCATGCATGCATAAGCTGTACTTCCTTCCAAAAGTTACTAAACAAGAAAAAAATGCTTGGGCCAGCGCATTAGCGTGGCATCTTCAGAGAGAGCATCAAATAGGAAAGGCATTACCTCGCTATTCCACACGTTGAACGTGGAATGGGAGGAATCTTGGAAAATACCTTGTGCGCGGCTGTCTGGGTTTCTGTCGGCCACGACGACGACTACATCAGCCTGGTTCAAGTACAACCTGCCGAAGGCTTCGATGTCGGTCACAGTTACCACCATGTTCCTTGGTGAAATCAAGGAATTGCAAGTGCCATGGGATCCCGGTGGTTGGAATGGTTTCGGCTTGGGGGCAAGCCGAATTTTATGGGGGAGGGATTGTCAACGAACCTCTCTTCTATGGCTGGGCTAGACCATGGGCCGCAACTCATGGACCTCGGCCTGCTCGAATACTACAGGAGACAGCCTTTACAAATACAAGAGGGAAGCCCATGAACGGGGGGTTGGACTAGAACGGCGGCTTCTGCCGATATGCTTGGCGTGGCTAGGATAGACTTTGTTCGTCATCCTCTTCCTCTGTTCTTCATCTTCTTCTCAAATTCTCCTCTGTAATCTCCGTATCCATGTCAATTGAGTGATTGAGTACTGAGATCCTATCAGAACATTGGCAAGAAGATGGACATGCAACTTTTGTCCCACTTAATTGGCTCTCGACTCATTCTTATCTTCCTTTTATAAGGGTTCAACAAATGCACATCCTAAACTATTCATGGTCTATAATCATGCACCAAATAATGCCACTGCATGCAACCTAAAAATAAAAGACTCGCAAGGGATCATGCATCCACACATGTTGCTCGAGAAATACGACATGATTCAGTCAACTGATCGCAGCGACTTAATTTTGAAGCACTAGAACCTTTAAGGGGGAGGAATAAAAAAATGTACCAGTGGCACAAAACAAGTGAGTCATACGAGCGCATACCTTTTTAGACAATACATGAGCTCATCCCTATAACTTCATTTTGGTTGGAATCGCAAATGCCATGGGACCCTGGTGGTTGGAATGGTTTTGGGTTCGGGGCAAGCCAAATTTTAGGGGGGGGGGTTGTCAGCGAACCTCTCTTCTACGGCTGGGCTGGACTATGGGCCGCCACTCATGGACCTCGGCCTGCTCGAACTCTACAGGAGACAACTTGTACAAATACAGGAGGGATGCCCACGAACAGGGGGTTGGACTGGAATGGCTGATTCTGCCGATAGGCTTGGCGTGGCTAGGATAGACTCTGTTCATCGTCCCCTTCCTCTGTTATTCATCTTCTTCTCAATTTCTCCTCTATAATCTCTGTATCAATGTCAATTGAGTAATTGAGTACTGAGATCCTAACAGAACATTGGCGAGAAGATGGGCATGCAACTTCTGTCCCACTTAATTGGCTCTCGACTCATTCTTCGCTTCCTTTTATAAGGGTTCGACAAATGCACATCCTAAACTATTCATGGTTTATAATCACGCACCAAATAGTGCCACTACATGCAACCTAAAAATAAAATACTCGTAAGGGATCGTGCATCCACACATGTTGCTCGAGAAATACGACATGATTCAGTTAACAGATCGGAGCGACTTAATTTTGAGGGACTAGAAGCTTTATGGGGGAGGACTAAAAAATGTACCAATGGCACAAAACAAGTGAGTCATATGAGCTCGTCCCTTGCAAAACAATACATGAGCTCATCCCTATTACTTCATTTTGGTCCTTTGGCACACAATGCATGGAAATTGGAAAACATGATATATTTGTTTTATCGCTTCATGTGATATTAAAACAAAGATTAGTTCCAATGCGTTTCACTCAGCTAGCATTTGTTATTTTTGTGCTGCATGCGTAAGCTGTACTTCCTTCCAGAATTTACTAAACAAGAAAAAAAATGCTTGGGCCAGCACATTTGCGTGACATCTCTTCGGAGAGAGCGTCAAAAAGGAAAGGCCTTACCTCGCTATTTCGCACGTTGAACGTGGAATAGGTGGAATCTTGGAAAATACCTTGTGCGCGGCTGACTGGGTATCCGTCGGCCACGACAACGACTACATCAGCCTCATTCAAGTACAACCTACCGAAGGCTTCGATGTCGGTCACAGTTACCACCATGTTCCTCGGTGAAATCAAGGAATCGCAAGTTCCATGGGATCCCAGTGGTTGGAATGGTTTTGGCTTGGGGGCAAGCCAAATTTTATGGGGGAGGGATTGTCGGCGAACCTCTCTTCTACGGCTTGGCTCGACCATGGGCCGCCACTCATGGACCTCGGCCTACTCGAACACTACAGGAGACAGCGTATACAAATACAAGAGGGATGCCCACGAAAGGTGGGTTGGACTGGAACGATGGCTTCGGCCGATAGGCTTGGCATGGCTAGGATAGACTCTGTTCATCATCCCCTTCCTCTGTTCTTCATCTTCTTCTCAATTTCTTCTCTGTAATCTCTGTATCCATGTCAATTCAGTGATTGAGTACTGAGATACTAACAGAACATTGGCAAGAAGATGGACATGCAACTTCAGTCCCACTTAATTGGCTCTCGACTCATTCTTCTCTTCCTTTTATAAGTGTTCAACAAATGCACATCCTAACCTATTCAAGGTCTATAATCACGCATCAAATAGTGTCACTGCATGCAACCTAAAATAAAATACTCGCAATGGATCATGCATCCACACATGTTGCTCGAGAAATACGACATGATTCAGTCAACAGATCGGAGCGACTTAATTTTGAAGTGCTAGAACCTTTAAGGGGGAGGACTATAAAATGTACCAGTGGCACAAAACAAGTGAGTCATATGAGCTCGTCCCTTATCAGAAAATACATAAGCTCATCCTTGTAACTTCATTTTGGTCCATAGACACACAATGCATGGAAATTGGAAAACATGATATACTAGTTTTATCGCTTCATGTGATATTAAAACAAAGATTAGCTTCCAATGTGTTTCACTCAGCTAGCATTTGTTATTTTTATCATGCATGCATAAGCTATACTTCCTTCCAAAAGTTACTAAACAAGAAAAAAAATGCTTTGGCCAGCGCATTTGCGTGACATATCTTCACAGAGTGCATCAAATAGGAAAGGCATTACCTCGCTATTCCGCACGTTGAACGTGGAATAGGAGGAATCTTGGAAAATACCTTGTCCGCGGGTGTCTGGGTTTCTGTCGACACGACGACGACTACATCAACCTCGTTCAATTACAACCTGCCGAAGGCTTCGATGTCGGACACAGTTACCACCACGTTCCTTGGTGACATCAAGGAATCGCAAGTGCCATGGGATCCCGGTGGTTGGAATGGTTTTGGCTTGGGGGCAATCCAAATTTTATGGGGGAGGGATTGTCAGTGAACCTCTCTTCTATGACTGGGCTGGACCACGGGCCTCCACTCATGGACCTCATCCTGCTCGAACACTACAGGAGACAACCTATACAAATACAAGTGGGAAGCCCATGAACGGGGGGTTGGACTCGAACGGCAGCTTCGGCCAATAGGCTTGGCGTGGCTAGGATAGACTCTGTTCATCATACCCTTCCCCTGTTCTTCATCTTTTCTCAATTTCTCCTCTTTAATCTCCGTATCCGTGTCAGTTGAGTGATTGAGTACTGAGATCCAGACAGAACATTGGCAAGAAGATGGACATGCAACTTCTGTCCCACTTAATTGGCTCTTGACTCATTCTTCTCTTCCTTTTATAAGGGTTCAACAAATGCACATCCTAAACTATTCATGGTCTATAATCACGCACCAAATAGTGCCACTGCATGCAACCTAAAAATAAAATACTCGCAAGGGATCATGCATCCACACATGTTGCTCGAGAAATACGACAGGATTCATTCAACAGATCGGAGCGACTTAATTTTGAAGCGGTAGAACCTCTAAGGGGGAGGGCTAAAAAATGTACCAGTGGCACAAAACAAGTGAGTCATATTAGCTCGTGCCTTTTTAGACAATATATGAGGTCATCGCTATAACTTCATTTTGGTCCTTCGGCACACAATGCATGGAAATTGGACCTGCGCATTTGCGTGACATCTCTTCGGAGAGAGCGTCAAATAGGAAAGGCCTTACCTCTCTATTCCGCACGTCCAACGTGGAATAGGCGGAATCTTGGAAAATACCTTGTGCGCGGCTGACTAGGTTTCCGTCGGCCACGACGACGACTACATCAGCCTTGTTCAAGTACAACCTGGAGAAGGCTTCGATGTCGGTCACAGTTACCATCATGTTCCTTGGTGAAGTCAAGGAATCGCAAGTGCCATGGGATCCTGGTTGTTGGAATGTTTAAGGCTTCGGGGACAGCCAAATTTTATGGGGAAGATATTCAGCGAACCTCTCTTCTACGGCTGGGCTGGGCCTTGGGCCGCCACTGATGGACCTCGACCTGCTCGAACACTACAGGAGACATCCTATACAAATACAAGAGGGATGCCCACGAACGTGGGGTTGAACTGGAACGACAGCTTCAGCCGATAGGCTTGGCATGGCTAGCATAGACTCTGTTCATCATCCCCTTCCTCAGTTCTTCATCTTCTTCTCAATTTTTCCTTTGTAATCTTCGTATCCATGTCAATTGAGTGATTGAGTCCTGAGATCCTAACAGAACATTGTCAAGAAGATGGACATGCAACTTCTGTGCCACTTAATTAGCTCTCGACTCATTCTTCGCTTCCTTTTATAAGGGTTCAACAAATGCACATCCTAAACTATTCATGGTCTATAATCACACACCAAATAGTGCCACTGCATGCAACCTAAAAATAAAATACTCGCAAGGGATCATGCATCCACACATGTTGCTCGACAAATAGGACATGAATCAGTCAACAGATCGGAGCGACTTAATTTTGAAGCGCCAGAACCTTTAAGGTGGAGGGCTAAAAAATGTACCAGTGGCACAAAACAAGTGAGTCATATGAGCTCGTCCCTTGTTAGACAATACATGAGCTGATCCCTATAACTTCATTTTGGTCCTTTGGCACACAATGCATGGAAATTGGAAAACATGATATACTAGTTTTATCGCTTAATGTGATATTAAAACAAAGATTAGCTTCCAATGCGTTTCACTCAGCTAGCATTTGTTATTTTTATCATGCATGCATAAGCTGTACTTCCTTCTAGAAGTTACTAAACAAGAAAAAAAATGCTTGGGCCAGTGCATTTGCGTGACATCTCTTCGGAGAGAGCCTCAAATAGGAAAGGCCTTACCTCGCTATTCCGCATGTTGAACGTGGAATAGGAGGAATCTTGGAAAATACCTTCTGCGCGGCTGACTGGGTATCCATCGGCCACGACGACGACTACATCGGCCTCGTTCAAGTACAACCTACAGAAGGTTTCGATGTCGGTCACAGTTACCACCATGTTCCTTGGTAAAATCAAGGAATCGCAAGTGCCATGGGATCCCGGTGGTTGGAATGGTTTCGGCTTGGGGGCAAGCCGAATTTTATGGGGGAGGGATTGTCAGCGAACCTCTCTTCTACGGCTGGGCTTGACCATGGGCCGCCACTCATGGACCTCGGCCTACTCAAACACTATAGGAGGCAACGTGTACAAATAAAAGAGGGATGCCCACGAACGGGGGGTTGGATTGGAACGGCGGCTTCGGCCGATAGGCTTGGCATGGCTAGCATAGACTCTATTCATCTTCCCCTTCCTCTGTTCTTCATCTTCTTCTCAATTTCTCCTCTGTAATCTCCGTATCCATGTCAATTGAGTGATTGAGTACTGAGATCCTAACAGAACATTGGCAAGAAGATCGACATGCAACTTCTGTCCCACTTAATTGGCTCTCGACTCAGTCTTCTCTTCCTTTTATAAGGGTTCAACAAATGCACATCCTAATCTATTCATGGTCTATAATCACGCACCAAATAGTGCCACTGCATGCAACCTAAAAATAAAATACTCGCAAGGGACCATGCATCCACACATGTTGCTCGAGAAAAACGACATGATTCAGTCAACAGATCGGAGCGACTTAATTTTGAAGCGCTAGAACCTTTAAGGGGGAGGACTAAAAAATGTACCAGTGGCACAAAACAAGTGAGTCATATGAGCTCGTCCCTTTTTAGACAATACATGAGCTCATCCCTATAACTTCATTTTGGTCCTTCGGCACACAATGCGTGGAAATTGGAAAACATGATATACTAGTTTTATCACTTCATGTGATATTAAAACTAAGATTAGCTTCCAATGCGTTTCACTCGGCTAGCATTTGTTATTTTTGTCAAGCATGCATAAGCTGTACTTCCTTCCAAAAGTAACTAAACAAGAAAAAAATGCTTGGGCCAGCGCATTTGCGTGACATCTCTTCGAAGAGAGCGTCAAATAAGAAAGGCCTTACCTCTCTATTCCGCACGTTGAATGTGGAATAGGAGAAATCTTGGAAAATACCTTGTGCGCGACTGACTAGGATTCCGTCGGGCACGATGACGACTACATCAGCCTCGTTCAAGTACAACCTGGAGAAGGCTTCGATGTCGGTCACAGTTACCACCATGTTCCTTGGTGAAGTCAAGGAATCGCAGGTGCCAAGGGACCCCGGTGGTTGGAATGTTTAAGGCTTGGGGGCAAGCCGAATTTTATGGGGGAGATATTCAGCGAACCTCTCTTCTACGGCTGGGCTGGACCATGGGCCGCCACTCATGGACCTCGGCCTGCTCGAACACTACAGGAGACAGCCTGTACAAATACAAGAGGGATGCCCACGAAAGTGGGGTTGAACTGGAATGGCGGCTTCAGCCGATAGGCTTGGTGTGGCCGGGATAGACTCTATTTATCATCCCCTTCCTCAGTTCTTCATCTTCTTCTCAATTTGTCCTCTGTAATCTTCGTATCCATGTCAATTGAGTGATTGAGTACTAAGATCCTAATAGAACATTGTCAAGAAGATGGACATGCAACTTCTGTCCCACTTAATTGGCTCTCGACTCATTCTTCACTTCCTTTTATAAGGGTTCAACAAATGCACATCCTAATGAAGGAAATATGCCCTAGAGGCAATAATAAAGTTGTTATTTATATTTCCTTATATCATGATAAATGTTTATTATTCATGCTAGAATTGTATTAACCGGAAACTTGATACATGTGTGAATACATAGATAAAACACCGAGTCCCTAGTAAGTCTCTACTAGACTAGCTCATTAATCAAAGATGGTTAAGTTTCCTAACCATAGACATGTGTTGTCATTTGATGAACGGGATCACATCATTAGGAGAATGATGTGTTGGACAAGACCCATCTGTTAGCTTAGCATTATGATCGTTAAGTTTTATTGCTATTGCTTTCTTCATGACTTATACATATTCCTCTGACTATGAGATTATGCAACTCCTGAATACCGGAGGAACACTTTGTGTGCTATCAAACGTCACAACGTAACTGGGTGATTATAAAGATACTCTATAGGTGTCTCCGAAGGTGTTTGTTGGATTGGCATAGATCAAGATTAGGATTTGTCACTCCGTGTATCGGAGAGGTATCTCTGGGCCCTCTCGGTAATGCACATCTTGATAAGCCTTGCAAGCAATGTGACTAATGAGTTAGTTATGGGATGATGCATTACGGAACAAGTAAAGAGACTTGCCGGTAACGAGATTGAACTAGGTATGATGATACCGACGATCAAATCTCGGGCAAGTAACATACCGATGACAAAGGGAATAACGTATGTTGTTATGCGGTTTGACCGATAAAGATCTTCGTAGAATATGTAGGAGCCAATATGAGCATCCAGGTTCCGCTATTGGTTATTGACCGGAGATGTGTCTCGGTCATGTCTACATAGTTCTCGAACCCGTAGGGTCCGCACGCTTAACGTTCGATGACGATTTGTATTATGAGTTATGTGATTTGATGACCGAAGTTTGTTCGTAGTTCCAGATGAGATCACGGACATGACGAGGAGTCTCGAAATGGTCGAGAGGTAAATATTCATATATTGGCAGGCTATATTCGGACATCGGAAAGGTTCTGAGTGATTCGAGTATTTTTCGGAGTACCGGGGAGTTACGGGAATTCACCGGGAGAAGTAATGGGCCTTATTGGGCCATACGGGAAAAGAGGAGGCAGGCCAAAGGGGAGGTGGCGCCCCCCCCCCCCCCATGGGTCCGAATTGGACTAGGGGAAGGGGGAGGCGCCCCCCTTGCCCTTTCCTACTCCCTCTCTCTTTCCCTCTTTCCTTCTCTCCTACTCCAAAAAGGGAAAGGGATTCCTACTAAGACTTGGAAGTCCTAGTAGGACTCCATACACTTGGTGCGCCCCTAGGAGGGCCGGCCTCTCTCCCTCCCTCCTTTATATACGTGGGCAGGGGGCACCCCAAAGGATACCAAGATTTGTCTTAGCCGTGTGCGGTGCCCCCCTCCACAGTTACACACCTCGGTCATATCGTCGTAGTGCTTAGGCGAAGCCCTGCGCCGGTAACTTCATCGTCACCGTCGCCACGCCATCGTGATGACGAAACTCTCCCTCGTCCTCAACTGGATCAAGAGCTCGAGGGGCGTCATTGAGCTGAACGTGTGTTGAACTCGGAGGTGCCATCCGTTCGGTGCTTGATCGGTTGGATCATGAAGACGTTCGACTACATCAACCGTGTTAAGCTAACGCTTCCGCTTTCGGTCTACGAGGGTACGTGGACATACTCTCCCCCTCTCATTGCTATGCATCTCCTAGATAGATCTTGCGTGAGCGTAGGAAATTTTTGAAATTGCACGTTCCCCAACAGTGGCATCCGAGCCAGGTCTATGCGTAGATGATATGCATGAGTAGAACACAAAGAGTTGTGGGTGATAATAGTCATACTGCTTACCACCAACGTCTTACTTTGATTCGGCGGTATTGTTGGATGAAGCGGCCCGGACCGACATTACATGACCGCATTCATGAGATTGATTCTACCGACATGCTTTGCACAAAGTTGGCTGGCGGGTGTCTGTTTCTCCAACTTTAGTTGAATCGAGTTTGACTACGGCCGGTCCTTGTTGAAGGTTAAAACAGCACACTTGATGAAAAATCGTTTTGGTTTTAATGCGTAGGTAAGAACGGTTCTTGCTTGAAGCCCGTAGCAGCCACGTAAAACTTGCAACAACAAAGTAGAGACATCTAACTTGTTTTTGCAGGGCATGCTGTGATGTGATATGGTCAAGACATGATGTGATACACGTTATTGTATGAGATGATCATGTTTTGCAAAAGTTATCAGCAACTGGCAGGAGCCTTATGGTTGTCGCTTTATTGTATGAAATGCAATCGCCATGTAATTGCTTTACTTTATCACCATGCAGTAGCGATAGTCGTAGAAGCAATAGTTGGCGAGACGACAACGATGCTACGATGGAGATTAAGGTGTCAAGCCGGTGACGATGGAGATCATGACGGTGCTTTTGTGATGGAGATCAAAGGCACAAGATGATGATGGCCATATCATGTCACATATTTTGATTGCATGTGATGTTTATCTTTTATGCATCTTATTTTGCTTAGTACGGCGGTAGCATTATAAGATGATCCCTCACTAAATTTCAAGGTATAAGTGTTCTCCCTGAGTATGCACCGTTGCGACAGTTCGTCGTGCCGAGACACCATGTGATGATCGGGTGTGATAAGCTCTACATTCACATACAACGGGTGCAAACCAGTTTTGCACGTGCAGAATACTCGGGTTAAACTTGACGAGCCTAGCATATGCAGACATGGCCTCGGAACACTGAGACCGAAAGGTCGAACGTGAATCATATAGTAGATATGATCAACATAAAGATGTTCACCATTGAAAACTACTCCATCTCACGTGATGATCGGACATGGTTTAGTTGATATGGATCACGTGATCATTTAGATGACTAGAGGGATGTCTATCTAAGTGGGAGTTCTTAAGTAATATGATTAATTGAACTTTAATTTATCATGAACTTAGTCCTGATAGTTTTTGCATATCTATGTTGTTGTAGATCAATGGCCCGTGCTACCGTTCCCTTGAATTTTAATGCGTTCCTAGAGAAAGCTAAGTTGAAAGATGATGGTAGCAACTACACGGACTGGGTCCGTAACTTGAGGATTATCCTCATTGCTGCACAGAAGAATTATGTCCTTGATGCACCGCTAGGTGAAAGGCCTGCTGCAGGAGCAGATGCTGATGTTATGAACGTCTGGCAAGCTCGATCTGATGACTACTCGATAGTTTAGTGTGCCATGCTTTACGGCTTAGAATCGGGACTTCAAAGACGTTTTGAACGTCATGGAGCATATGAGATGTTCCAGGAGTTGAAGTTAATATTTCAAGCAAATGACCGAGTTGAGAGATATGAAGTCTCCAACAAGTTCTATAGCTGCAAGATGGAGGAGAACAGTTATGTCAGTGAACACATATTCAGAATGTCTGGGTATCATAACCACTTGACTCAGCTGAGAGTTAATCTTTCGGATGATAGTGTTATTGACAGAGTTCTTCAATCACTGCCACCAAGCTACAAAGGCTTCGTGATGAACAATAATATGCAAGGGATGAATAAGACATATCCCGAGCTCTTCGCGATGCTAAAGGCTGCGGAGGTAGAAATCAAAAAGGAGCATCAAGTGTTGATGGTTAACAAGACCACTAGTTTCTAGAAAAAGGGCAAAGGGAAGAAGGGGAACTTCAAGAAGAATAGCAAGCAAGTTGCTACTCCCGGGAAGAAGCCCAAATCTGGACCTAAGCCTGAAACTGAGTGCTTCTACTGCAAAGGGACTGGTCACTGGAAGCGGAACTGCCCCAAGTATTTGGCGGATAAGAAGGATGGCAAAGTGAACAAAGGTATATTTGATATACAAGTTATTGATGTGTACCTTACTAATGCTCGTAGTAGTGCCTGGGTATTTGATACCGGTTCGGTTGCTCATATTTGTAACTCGAAATAGGGGCTACAGATTAAACGAAGATTGGCTAAGGACGAGGTGACAATGCGCGTGGGAAATGGTTCCAAAGTCGATGTGATCGCCGTCGGCACGCTACCTCTACATCTACCTTTGGGATTAGTTTTAGACCTAAATAATTATTATTTGATGCCAGCGTTGAGCATGAACATTATATCTGGATCTAGTTTGATGGGAGACGGTTATTCATTTAAATCAGAGAATAATGATTGTTCTATTTATATGAATAATATCTTTTATGGTCATGCACCCTTGAGGAGTGGTCTATTTTTGTTGAATCTCGACTGTAGTGATACACATATTCATAATATTGAAGCCAAAGGATGCAAAGTTAATAATGATAGTGCAACTTATTTATGGCACTGCCGTTTAGGTCATATTGGTGTAAAGCGCATGAAGAAACTCCATGCTGATGGGCTTTTGGAATCACTTGATTATTAATCACTTGATACTTGCGAACCATGCCTCATGGGCAAGATGACTAAAACTCCGTTCTCCGGAACAATGGAGCGAGCAACTGACTTATTAGAAATAATACATACCGATGTATGCGGTCCGATGAGTGTTGATGCTCGCGGCGGGTATCGTTATTTTCTGACCTTCACAGATGATTTGAGCAGATATGGGTATATCTACTTAATGAAACATAAATCTGAAACAATTGAAAAGTTCAAAGAATTTTAGAGTGAAGTGGAAAATCATCGTAACAAGAAAATAAAGTTTCTACGATCTGATCGTGGAGGTGAATAATTGAGTTATGAGTTTGGTCTTCATTTAAAACAATGTGGAATAGTTTCGCAACTCACGCCACCTGGAACACCACAGCGTAATGGTGTGTCCGAACGTCGTAACCGTACTTTATTAGATATGGTGCGACCTATGATGTCTCTTACCGATTTACCACTATCGTTTTGGGGTTATGCATTAGAGGCATCTGCATTCATGTTAAATAGGGCACCATCTAAATCCGTTGAGATGACACCATTTGAACTGTGGTTTGGCAAGAAACCTAATCTGTCGTTTCTTAAAGTTTGGGGCTGTGATGCTTATGTGAAAAAGCTTCAACCTGATAAGCTCGAACCCAAATCAGAAAAATGCGTCTTCATAGGATACCCAAAGGAGACTGTTGGGTACACCTTCTATCACAGATCCGAAGGCAAGATATTCGTTGCTAAGAATGGATCCTTTCTAGAGAAGGAGTTTCTCTCGAAAGAAGTGAGTGCGAGAAAAGTAGAACTTGATGAGGTAATTGTACCTTCTCCCGAATTGGAAAGTAGTTCACCACAGAAATCAGTTCCTGTGATGCCTACACCAATTATTGAGGAAGTTAATGATCATGATCATGAAACTTCGGATCAAGTTACTACCGAACCTCGTAGGTCAACCAGAGTATGTTCCGCACCAGAGTGGTACGGTAATCCTGTTCTGGAAGTCATGTTACTAGACCATGATGAACCTACGAACTATGAGGAAGCGATGATGAGCCCAGATTCTGCGAAATGGCTTGAGGCCATGAAATCTGAGATGGGATCCATGTATGAGAACAAAGTGTGGACTTTGGTTGAATTGCCCGATGATCGGCAAGCCATAGAGAATAAATGGATCTTCAAGAAGAAGACTGACGCTGACGGTAATGTTACTGTCTACAAAGCTCAACTTGTTGCGAAAGGTTTTCGACAAGTTCAAGGAGTTGACTACGATGAGACCTTCTCACCCATAGCGATGCTTAAGTCTGTCCGAATCATGTTAGAAATTGACGCATTTTATAATTATGAAATTTGGCAAATGGATGTCAAAACTGCATTCCTTAATGGATTTCTTAAAGAAGAGTTGTATATGATGCAACAAGAAGGTTTTGTCGATCCTAGGGGAGCTAACAAAGTGTGCAAGCTCTAGCAATCCATTGATGGACTGGTGCAAGTATCTTGGAGTTGGAATATACGCTTTGATGAAGTAATCAAAGCATATGGTTTTATACAGACTTTTGGAGAAACCTGTATTTAAAAGAAAGTGAGTGGGAGCTCTGTAGCGTTTCTAATATTATATGTGGATGACATATTATTGATTGGAAACAATATAGAATTTCTGGATAGCATAAAAGGATACTTGAATAAAACTTTTTCAATGAAAGACCTCGGTGAAGCTACTTATATATTGGGCATCAAGATCTATAGAGATAGATCAAGACGCTTAATAGGACTTTCACAAAGCACATACCTTGATAAAGTTTTGAAGAAGTTCAAAATGGATCAGTCAAAGAAAGGGTTCTTGCCTGTATTGCAAGGTGTGAAGTTGAGTAAGACTCAATGCCCGACTACTGCAGAAGATAGAGAGAAAATGAAAGTCATTCCCTATGCCTCAGCCATAGGTTCTATCATGTATGCAATGCTGTGTACCAGACCTGATGTGTGCCTTGCTATAAGTTTAGCAGGGAGGTACCAAAGTAATCCAGGAGTGGATCACTGGACAGTGGTCAAAAACATCCTGAAATACCTGAAAAGGACTAAGGATATGTTTCTCGTTTATGGAGGTGACAAAGAGCTTGTCCTAAGTGGTTACGTCGATGCAAGCTTTGACACTGATCCGGATGACTCTAAGTCACAAACCGGATACGTAATTATATTGAATGGTGGAGCTGTCAGTTGGTGCAGTTCCATGCAGAGCGTCGTGGCGGGATCTACGTGTGAAGCGGAATACATAGCTTCTTCGGAAGCAGCAAATGAAGGAGTCTGGATGAAGGAGTTCATATCCGATCTAGGTGTAATACCTAGTGCATCGGGTCCAATGAAAAAATTTTGTGACAATACTGGAGCAATTGCCTTGGCGAAGGAATCTAGATTTCACAAAAGAACCAAACACATCAAGAGACGCTTCAATTCCATCCGCGATCAAGTCAAGGAGGGAGACATAGAGATTTGCAAAATACATACGGATCTGAATGTTGTAGACCCATTGACTAAGCCTCTTCCACGAGCAAAACATGATCAGCACCAAGACTCCATGGGTGTTAGAATCATTACTATGTAATCTAGATTATTGACTCTAGTGCAAGTGGGAGACTGAAGGAAATATGCCCTAGAGGCAATAATAAAGTTGTTATTTATATTTCCATATATCATGATAAATGTTTATTATTCATGCTAGAATTGTATTAACCAGAAACTTGATACATGTGTGAATACATAGACAAAACACCGAGTCCCTAGTAAGCCTCTACTAGACTAGCTCGTTAATCAAAGATGGTTAAGTTTCCTAACCATAGACATGTGTTGTCATTTGATGAACGGGATCACATCATTACGAGAATGATGTGATGGACAAGACCCATCCGTTAGCTTAGCATTATGATCATTAAGTTTTATTGCTATTGCTTTCTTCATGACTTATACATATTCCTCTGACTATGAGATTATGCAACTCCCGAATACCGGAGGAACACTTTGTGTGCTATCAAACGTCACAACATAACTGGGTGATTATAAAGATACTCTACAAGTGTCTCCGAAGGTGTTTGTTGGGTTGGCATAGATCAAGATTAGGATTTGTCACTCCGTGTATCGGAGAGGTATCTCTAGGCCCTCTCGGTAATGCACATCATGATAAGCCTTGCAAGCAATGTGACTAATGAGTTAGTTACGGGATGATGCATTACGGAACGAGTAAAGAGACTTGCCGGTAATGAGATTGAACTAGGTATGATGATACCGACGATCGAATCTCGGTCAAGTAACATACCGATGACAAAGGGAATAACGTATGTTGTTATGCGGTTTGACCGATAAAGATCTTCGTAGAATATGTAGGAGCCAATATGAGCACCCAGGTTCCGCTATTGTTTATTGACCGGAGATGTGTCTCGGTCATGTCTACATAGTTCTCGAACCCGTAGGGTCCTCACGCTTAACGTTCAATGACGATTTGTATTATGAGTTATGTGATTTGATGACCGAAGTTTGTTCGGAGTCCCGGATGAGGTCACGGACATGACGAGGAGTCTCGAAATGGTCGAGAGGTAAAGATTCATATATTGGAAGGCTATATTCGGACATCGGAAAGGTTCCGAGTGATTCGGGTATTTTTCGGAGTACCGGGGAGTTACGGGAATTCACCGGGAGAAGTAATGGGCCTTATTGGGCCATACGGGAAAAGAGGAGGCAGGCCAAAGGGAAAGGGACGGTGGCCACCCCCCCCCCCCCCCCCCCCCATGGGTCCAAATTGGACTAGGGGAAGGGGGCGGCGCCCCCCTTGCCCTTTCCTACCCCCTCTCTCTTTCCCTCTTTCCTTGTCTCCTACTCCGAAAAGGGAAAGGGATTCCTACTAGGACTTGGAAGTCCTAGTAGGACTCCATACACTTGGCGCGTCCCTAGGAGGGCTGGCCTCTCTCCCTCCCTCCTTTATATATGTGGGCAGGGGGCACCCCAAAGGATACCAAGATTTGTCTTAGCCGTGTGCGGTGCCCCACTCCACAGTTACACACCTCGTTCATATCGTCGTAGTGCTTAGGCGAAGCCCTGCGCCGGTAACTTCATCATCACCGTCGCCATGCCGTCGTGCTGACGGAACTCTCCCTCGTCCTCAACTGGATCAAGAGCTCAAGGGAGGTCATCGAGCTGAACATGTGCTGAACTCGGAGGTGCCGTACGTTCGGTGCTTGATCGGTTGGATCGCGAAGACGTTCGACTACATCAACCGCGTTAAGCTAACGCTTCCGCTTTCGGTCTACGAGCGTACGTGGACATACTCTCTCCCTCTCATTGCTATGCATCTCCTAGATAGATCTTACGTGAGCGTCGGAAATTTTTGAAATTGTACGTTCCCCAACACCTAAATTATTCATGGTCTACAATCATGCACCAAATAGTGCCACTGCATGCAACCTAAAAATAAAATACTCACAAGGGATCATGCATCCACACATGTTGCTCGAGAAATACGACATGATTCAGTCAACAGATCGGAGCGACTTAATTTTGAAATGCTAGAACCTTTAAGGTGGAGGGCTAAAAAATGTACCAGTGGCACAAAACAAGTGAGTCATATGAGCTTGTCCATTGTTAGACAATACATGAGCTCATCCCTATAACTTCATTTTGGCCCTTTGGCACACAATGCATGGAAATTGGAAAACATGATATACTAGTTTTATCGCTTCATGTGATATTAAAACAAAGATTAGCTTCCAATGCGCTTCACTCAACTAGCATTTGTTATTTTTGTCATGCATGCATAAGCTGTACTTCCTTCTAGAAGTTACTAAATAAGAAAAAAATGCTTGGGCTAGCGCATTTGCGTGACATCTCTTCGGAGAGAGCGTCAAATAGGAAAGGCCTTACCTCGCTATTCCGCACGTTGAACGTGGAATAGGAGGAATCTTGGAAAATACCTTGTGCGTGGCTGACTGGGTATCCGTCGGCCACGACGACGACTACATCAGCTTCGTTCAAGTACAACCTACCGAAGGCTTCGATGTCGGTCACAGTTAACATCATGTTCCTTGGTGAAATGAAGGAATCGCAAGTGCCATGGGATCCCGGTGGTTGGAATGGTTTCGGCTTGGGGACAAGCCTAATTTTATGGGGGAGGGATTGTCAGCGAACCTCTCTTCTACGGCTGGGCTGGACGATGGGCCGCCACTCATGGACCTCGGCCTACTCGAACACTACAGGAGACAGCCTGTACAAATACAAGAGGGATGCTCACGAACGGGGGGTTGGACTGCAACGGCGGCTTTGGCCGATAGGCTTGGCATGGCTAGGATAGACTCTGTTCATCATCCCCTTCCTCTGTTCTTCATCTTCTTCTCAATTTCTCCTCGGTAATCTCCATATCCATGTCAATTGAGTGATTGAGTACTGAGATCCTAACAGAACATTGGCAAGAAGATGGACATGCAACTTTTGTCCCACTTAATTGGCTCTCGAATCATTCTTCTCTTCCTTTTATAAAGGATCAACAAATGCACATCCTAACCTATTCATGGTCTATAATCACACATCAAATAGTGTCACTGCATGCAACCTAAAAATAAAATACTCGCAAAGGATCATGCATCCACACATGTTGCTCGAGAAATACGATATGATTCAGTCAACAGATCAAAGCGACTTAATTTTGAAGCGCTAGAACCTTTAGGGGGGGGGGCTAAAAAATTTACCAGTGGCACAAAACAAGTGAGTCATATGAGCTCGTCCCTTTTCAGACAATACATGAGCTCATCCCTATAACTTCATTTTGGTCCATTGGCACACAATGCATGGAAATTGGAAAACATGATATACTAGTTTTATCTCTTCATGTGATATTGAAACAAAGATTAGCTTCCAATGCGTTTCACTCAGCTAGCATTTGTTATTTTTGCCATGCATGCATAAGCTGTACTTCCTTCCAAAAAGTTACTAAACAAGAAAAAAATGCTTGGGCCAGTGCATTTGCGTGACATCTCTTCGGAGAGAGCGTCAAATAGGAAAGGCCTTACCTCGTTATTCCGCACGTTGAACAAGGAATAGGACGAATCTTGGAAAATACCTTGTGCGCGGCTGACTAGGTTTCTGTCGGCCACTACGACGACTACATCAGCCTCGTTCAAGTACAACCTAGAGAAGGCTTCGATTTCGGCCACAGTTACCACCATGTTCCTTTGTGAAATCAAGGAATCGCAAATGCCATGGGATCCCGGTGGTTGGAATGGTTTCGGCTTGGGGGCAAGTCAAATTATATGGGGGAGGGATTGTCTGCGAACCTCTCTTCTACGACTGGGCTTGACCATGGGCCGCCACTCATGGACCTCAGCCTGCTCGAACACTACAGGAGACAGCCTGTACAAATACATGAGGGAAGCCCATGAACGGGGGGTTGGACTTGAACGGCGGCTTCGGCCGATAGGCTTGGCGTGGCTAGTATAGACTCTGTTCATCATCCCCTTCCTCTGTTCTTCATCTTCTTTTCAATTTCTCCTCTGTAATCTCCATATCCTTGTCAATTGAGGGATTGAATACTGAGATCCTAACAGATCATTGGCAAGAAGATGGAGATGCAACTTCTGTCCAACTTAATTGGCTCTCGACTCATTCTTCTCTTCCTTTTATAAGGGTTCAACAAATGCACATCCTAAACTATTCATGGTCTATAATCACGCACCAAATAGTGCCACTGCATGCAACCTAAAAATAAAATACTCGCAAGGGATCATGCATCCACACATGTTGCTCGAGAAATATGACATGATTCAGTCAATAAATCGGAGCGACTTAATTTTGAAATGCTAGAACCTTTAAGCTGGAGGGCTAAAAAATGTACCAGTGGCACAAAACAAGTGAATCATATGAGCTCGTCCATTGTTAGACAATACATGAGTTCATCCATATAACTTCATTTTGGCCCTTTGGCACACAATGCATGGAAATTTGAAAACATGATATACTAGTTTTATCGCTTCATGTGAGACTAAAACAAAGATTAGCTTCCAATGCGTATCACTCAGCTAGCATTTATTATTTTTTGTTATGCATGCATAAGCTGTACTTCCTTCTAGATGTTACTAAATAAGAAAAAAATGCTTGGGCCAGCGCATTTGCATGACATCTCTTTGGAGAGAGCGTCAAATAGGAAAGTCATTACCTCGCTATTCCGCACGTTGAACGTGGAATAGGAGGAATCTTGGAAAATACCTTGTGCGTGGCTGACTGGGTATCCGTCGGCCACGACAATGACTACATCGGCTTCGTTCAAGTACAACCTACCAAAGGCTTCGTTGTCGGTCACAGTTACCACCATGTTCCTTGGTGAAATGAAGGAATCGCAAGTGCCATGGGATCCCGGTGGTTGGAATGGTTTCGGCTTGGGGACAAGCCAAATTTTATGGGGGAGGGATTGTCAGCGAACCTCTCTTCTACGGCTGGGCTGGACCATGGGCCGCCACTCATGGTCCTCGGCCTACTCGAACACTACAGGAGACAGCCTGTACAAATACAAGAGGGATGCCCACGAACGGGGGGTTGGACTGCAACGGCGGCTTTGGCCGATAGGCTTGGCATGGCTAGGATAGACTATGTTCATCATCCCCTTCCTTTGTTCTTCATCTTCTTCTCAATTTCTCCTCTGTAATCTCCGTATGCATGTCAATTGAGTGATTGAGTACTGAGATCCTAACAGAACATTGGCAAGAAGATGGACATGCAACTTCTGTCCCAATTAATTGGTCTCGACTCATTCTTCTCTTCCTTTTATAAGGGTTCAACAAATGCACATCCTAACCTATTCATGGTCTATAATCACGCATCAAATAGTGTCACTGCATGCAACCTAAAAGTAAAATACTCTCAAAGGATCATGCATCCACACATGTTGCTCGAGAAATCCGACATGATTCAGTCAACAGATCGGAGCGACTTAATTTTGAAGCGCTAGAACCTTTGGGGGGGGGGGGGGGGCTATAAGAACCTGTATCGTGGCCACAACACAAGTGAGTCATATGAGCTCGTCAGTTTTCAGACAATAGATGAGCTCATCCCTATAAGTTCGTTTTGGTCCATTGGCACACAATGCATGGAAATTGGAAAACATGATATACTAGTTTTATCGCTTCATGTGATATTAAAACAAAGATTAGCTTCCAATGCGTTTCACTCAGCTAGCATTTGTTATTTTTGTCATGCATGCATAAGCTGTACTTCCTTCCAAAAGTTACTGAACAAGAAAAAAATGCTTGGCCCAGCGCATTTGCGTGACATCTCTTCGGAGAGAGCGTCAAATAGGAAAGGCCTTACCTCGTTATTCCGCACGTTGAACATGGAATAGGAGGAATCTTAGAAAATACCTTGTGCGCGGCTGACTAGGTTTCCGTCGGCCACTACGACGACTACATCAGCCATGTTCAAGTACAACCTGGAGAAGGCTTCGATTTCGTCCACATTTACCACCATGTTCCTTTGTGAAATCAAGGAATCGCAAATGCCATCGGATCCCAGTGGTTGGAATGGTTTCTGCTTGGGGGAATGCCAAATTTTATGGGGGACGGATTGTCAGCGAACCTCTCTTCTACGACTGGGCTGGTCCATGGGCCGCCACTCATGGACCTCAGCCTGCTCAAACACTACAGGAGACAGCCTGTACAAATACAAGAGGGATGCCCACGAACGGGGGGTTGGACTAGAACGGCGGCTTCGGCCGATAGGCTTGGCGTGGCTAGTATAGACTCTGTTCATCATCCCCTTCTTCTGTTCTTCATCTTCTTTTCAATTTCTCCTCTGTAATCTTCATATCCATGTCAATTGAGGGATTGAATAGTGCGATCCTAACAGAACATTGGCAAGAAGAGGGAGATGCAACTTCTGTCCCACTTAATTGGCTCTCGAGTCATTCTTCTCTTCCTTTTATAAGGGTTCAACAAATGCACATCCTAAACTATTCATGGTCTATAATCACGCACCCAATAGTGCCACTGCATGCAACCTAAAAATAAAATACTCTTCCGCTTTCGGTCTACGAGCGTACGTGAACATACTCTCCCCCTCTCATTCCTATGCATCTCCTAGATAGATCTTGCGTGAGCGTAGGATTTTTTTGAAATTGCACGTTCCCCAACACCTAAACTATTCATGGTCTATAATCATGCACCAAATAGTGCCACTGCATGGAACCTAAAAATAAAATACTCACAAGGGATCATGCATCCACTCATGTTGCTCGAGAAATACGACATGATTCAGTCAACAGATCAGAGCGACTTAATTTTGAAGCGCTAGAACCTTTAAGGGGGAGGACTAAAAAATGTACCAGTGGCACAAAACAAGTGAGTCATATGAGCTCGTCCCTTTTTAGACAATACATGAGGTCATCCCAATAACTTCATTTTGGTCCTTCGGCACACAATGCAAGGAAATTGGAAAACATGATATACTAGTTTTATCGCTTCATGTGATATTAAAACAAAGATTAGCTTCCAATGTGTTTCACTCAGCTCGCATTTGTTATTTTTCTCATGTATGCATAAGCTGTACTTCCTTCCAGAAGTTACTAAACAAGAAAAAAAATGCTTGGGCCAGCGCATTTGCGCGACATCTCTTCGGAGAGAGCGTTAAATAGGAAAGGCCTTACCTATCTATTCCGCACGTTCAACGTGGAATAGGAGTAATCTTGGAAAATACCTTGTGCGCAGCTGACTAGGTTTTCGTCGGCCACGACGACGACTACATCAGCCTCATTCAAGTACAACCTGGAGAAGGCTTCGATGTCGGTCACAGTTACCACCATGTTCCTTGGTGAAGTCAAGGAATCGCAAGTGCCATGGGATCCCAGTGGTTGGAATGTTTAAGGCTTGGGGGCGAGCCGAATTTTATGGGGGAAGATATTCTGCGAACCTCCCTTCTACGGCTGGGTTGGACCATGGGCCGCCACTCATGGACCTCGGCCTGCTCGAACACTACAGGAGACAGCCTGTACAAATACAAGAGGGATGCCCACGAACGTGGGGTCGAACTGGAACGACGGCTTCGGCCGATAGGCTTGGTGTGGCTAGTATAGACTCTGTTCATCATCCCCTTCCTCTGTTCTTCATCTTCTTCTCAATTTCTCCTCTGTAATCTCCGTATCCATGTCAATTGAGTGATTGAGTCCTGAGATGCTAACATAACATTTTAAAATACATTTTGGACATTTTTTCTATGCTACTAAACTTTTTTTTACATTATGTTATTATTTTTTTAAAGATGTCACGAAAATATTTTAGGAATGCATGAACATCTTTTTTAAATGGTCAGAAATATATTTCTAAATTATTTGAATCATTGTTTACATTTGATAAACTTTTTTGAAATGTCATGAACATATTTATGAAACACGTGAATATTTTTTGAATACATGTTGAACTTAAACTTTTTTTTTATTCACTTTGAACATTTAAAAAAAAATATGAACATTTTTTTTCGAATACACGTTGAACATTTTTTCTAACGCACCTTGTCATTTTTCTTTACATGCTGAACATATTTTTGATACGCATTGAACATTTTTCAATACAGGGTGATTGGTTTAAAATTCATGTTTGAACTTTTTTTGAATGATTTAATTTTTTTTAAATCTTGCAGGAACAAAATTTTCACATTGCATGAACATTTTCTAAATTCGAGATGATTGATTTTAAAAATTAAGTAAATTAATTTTTGAAATATATGCGTTTAGAATCTGTCAAAATATAAACAAAAGTAAAAAAGAAAAGAAAAAAACTTCAGGTGTGCTATGCCATAAGCTGTGCTGTACCTCGCTGTGTATATTCTGTATGTTGTACGCAGAAACTTGGACCCGACCCATTTGAGTCACACTGTAGGCGAGCGTCCTATATGTTTCGCAAGAAGCGAGGTATAGGCAGTCCCTGTAGTACATGTATATGCACAAAATATGGACCCTTGCTCGGGCTGGGGCCCTAGGTGCCCGCCCTACCTGCCATGGCAGAGGCCCAACCCTGCTTTGTTGGAGCCATGTTTTGGGTTCATTAGAATTATTTTATCATAACATGGAGCTGTACCGATGGTAATGTCACATAATTATTTTATCATAGTAATTACTTTGTAACGGATAAGTGTAAGGGGGGAGGGCTTGCGTCAGATAAACCTTGTCATACTACCAGGAGAGGATGGTAATGTCACATAATTATTTTATCATAGTAATTATTTTATCATGTGTGCATCCACTAATTAATTAAGCATCGCTCGCTACATTCCTCGCTTGACTATCTAGCTATTAATCAAAGAGCAATGACCACGCGTCGGCCCCTATATATATACAGACATGCTCACCAAAACCCTACCTTTATTATTTTCTTCCTTTAGTTCCCAACCACCTCTCGCCAGTCATGTTTTTGGGTATATCTACTTATCATATCATTCTAGTTATGCTCCATAGTTATAGTATGAGTAGTCGGAAATTGTACATGAATTGAAACAAATATGGTATTTTTTTTAGCCATAGGGGCAAAATTTGTAGATCATTTGAAGTAAATCATCATTTAGTGTTTAATTGTATATCTTTAGTACATACATATCATTTTTCATCTTTCACTCTTCTGTTAAATTGTATTTCTGTACATTTGTCATCCTATTATGTTTACACACTTTTCTCAGACACATATTTATGGGAAGGGTGGCAGAGACGACAGCGTGAAGCGACCCAGCCACCTAGGTGACTTTTGTTTTTTTATCTCACCTCACAAACTTGTGTCTCCCATTGCAAAGATTCCTCTCTTTATCTCACATAATTACGTAAATATAATGCAAAGGTTAACATGTATCTTTGCTAATTTGGAAAGACCCGATGCAAACAAAGTTAGCCCAAACCAAAACTTGAATGCCACTAGGATTGAAAAAAAAGTCAGAGACATTCTGCAAATTTCAAATCAAGATCATTTAGTATTTACCCTGTGCTACTATCGTGTGTAGAATGCACTCTCTATGCATGGTGCTTTAATACAATGTTATTTTATGTGATGAGATAGATAATGTCTATTATTTTTCATAAGCCACTCCAACTGTTAAATTGTGCCATGGTATCTTCGTCATTCCAACATGATTACCCACTGATTTCACATACATATTTGTGGTATAAAACAATATTTTTTTCATAGTTATGATGAAACTTCATAATGCTAGTTTGGATCTCCTAAAAATGGCCTTCATTTCTATTTGGAAAGAGAACATATTTCATAAGTAGTGATTGATTCAGGGTAGAGATAGGCTGAAAACCACGTGATCGGTGGTAGAGCCATGCATGCATGTGGATTATCGCATGCAGAAGGGGATTTGAAGCAAAGCCGAACACCGATACTAGCAAGTGGTGAGTTAGGGGTTGTGAGGCAATGCCAAACACAGCGTGCGAGCAAACATCATACTTACAAGGGCTAGTATTTATGTTCGTTCAATGATGTACAATGTTGGTATTGTCCCCGACAACATGGAACCACACCATGTAGTATGCTTGATGTCCCAATAACATAGATGTCGGTGGCCTTCTCAATCTGGTATCATCTCAAATTTGGTCCATGATTTTATGTGTATTTTATTTCGCATTTCACTTCCTGGATTTCTTTTATTCTTTCACATGGTGGTTATTCAAAAAATAAGTATACTTATTATCACTTGTGATGCTACACGATGACGTCTAATTTCACATGAAGTAATGAAGGACAAGATGGAAATACCTTGCATTGGTGCGTATGGAGAGTTGACGGAGATGCCCGAATGACGACGAAGAAACATAAAATTAGAGCTATTATGGAACCACTTACATAAAAAGTGTTTCGTAGCTTAATTTCTAAACTTATAGAAGCTGTCAACTCAGTCTATTATGAAGTGAACTTCTAACCTTCTGTCGTAGCTTGCTACTGCAACGCTAGCACAACTCTTAGGAATGAGCGCCAACTATGTTGCGCCACTCACTTCATGCTTATCGACCGCACCAAGCGTTGTCATCATCTGAGAACATGACAAACATGCCTCGGTCTTAGCAGCCACAAGCCCTTCCGCTAACTTTTGAGAGACCCATCGATTTGTCGTCGTTGATTCGGCCGTTGTGCCACTTCGAACGAGTGCCCATCAATCTCACAGGCTTCTGATCGTCTAGCAACTCCAACAAACCCGATTGGGTCAATCGGTTCCTCCAAGAAACTTGATCGGAATATTGATCATTATCCAACCAACAACATGAAAGTAATTTAAATTAAATAAGAAGGGTGTTGTTAAATCTGAACCATATATATGCAAAAATGACATATAAAAAAGGCTTGTCCGTCCCTCTCGTGAAACGCTAGGAGCAGGGGCTGCGCCGGCGCGGGTGTTGTAGCTAATCCAGCGGCGCCGAGGGTTAAAAATTTCAACAAAATTTCAGTGAAATTTCCAAAATTTCACATATTTCAGTGGGGTCCGAAATATTTTTAACCCCGAAATTTCAAGGCATTTTCAACTTATTTCACAATAAATTTAAATTATGTCAGAATTCCTTAAAATTAAGTAAAATTTGAAATCTCAAAATCAGAAATAATTTCCGAAATATGTGAAATTTCCGAAATTTCGCAGATTTCAGTGAGGTCCAAAATTATTTTGTTTCCGAAATTAAAAACCTTGGCGGCGCCACCTCCCGAGACCTTGTGTTTGCCGGCGACAGGACCAACATGACCGACTCACAACATGACGACATCGTGTTGGCGATTGTGAGAAAAGGTTTGTTGTTTTCCTTTTATTTTTGTGAGAAAATGAAAAATCCAAGAAGGAAAAGAGAGAACCGTTGGATTAATGGTTGATGAACTACTAGGATCGTGATCCGTGGGAGGTGAGTTTGACCAATCATTAATCAACAGCCTCGGTGAGCCATTTCAGCCGTGAGATGAAGAAGCGATCCGTGGGAGTGACATCGGACCAATCAGCAAGCGAAAAAAATGGCGATCGATCCGTGGGAGGTGCCTGGGAACCGATGAGGATCCCCAGGCAGCAAAAAGAAAGGAAAAATCCCCAAATAAACGAATGAAATCCAAATCCCTAGTTAGCCGCAGCCCGTCTTCCCTCCCACGCCGCATCCACCTCCACCTTCACCTTCAAGCGCCGCCGCCTGCAGCTCCGTCTCCGACCACCGGAATCTCTCCTCTCCTCCCCTCCCCTCCAGTTGCTGGACTGGACGCCCCTCAACCCATCCATACCTTCACCTGCGCCGTCCTACGCGGATCCAAATCCGCCACCCACCGTGTGCCACGTCCCGTCGTCACCATCGACGGCGACGTCCTCACACGGATTCATCTCCACCTCCACCTTCAAGCGTTGTCGCCGGCCTCTCCTACAACCGCCGCCCCCACTCTCTCCGACCTAGGCTGCAGATTGAGCACGCCATGGTCGTCAAGGGCTTCTTCCACCTGAAGCGTGAGCCGTTGGTTCCGCTCTTGGGTTCGTCGCATGACCTGACGAGGCCTCCTCTACCGACGGCCTGCTTTGCTGCTGATGGGTCCCTTGTCGGAGGAGAAAAAGGACCACCGGGACGTCTGCCATGACCTCCTCCCCCGGCGGCCTGCTCTGCTCTGCTCATCAGTGGCGGAGCTTGAAAGAAAAAGCTAGGCGGGCCAAGCTAAAGAAGAGCCCAAAATTTTGTAGGCATTAGTCACTACTTGGTCCCTTTTGTTCTCATTCAGTTTTCACCCTATATGTTAGCAAACAAGTTACTCATCTTCTACCTTATTATGCCTTGTTTCAGTGACCTCCATAAACTAAAATGCACTTATCAAAAAATATTACGCGTTAGGAACAAAGAAAAAAATATCTCTTTATCATGTAATTCTACATATGAATTGATAATAAAATGCATTAATGTTGCTCAATTCATAACAAAAGCATGCTGCTCTGGAGATAATTACAGTAGAAACTACCTAGCGGCAGTGTCATCAGGAGGTGAACATAGAGCTGAGTGAGCTCTACTCGGCGTCGGCACTCGACAGCGGACCGGCGAACCTAGTTGGTTGCTAGCACAGTGTACTGCAGTGGTCAGAGGAGGCAAGGGTCGGAGGCGGGCGGCAGAGCGGCAGAATCCCGACGGTCGGGGCCAGAACTGGCCGGTGTGGAGGCCGGAGCCTGGAAGGAAGGGCCGAAGGGAGATGGCGCCATGGTGAGGTCGCGAGAAGGCGGGCCGAGTCGTGGAGCAGGCAGCAGGAAGCGTGTATTTAGCGGCGAGGAGGAGGCTGTGCGATCTGCGCGGGGAAGGGCCAAAGGTGGGACTTGGGAGCCTAGAAGGGGAATGGGCGCTGGCTCTCCGACGCGAGATCTGAGCTGCACGAGTTGCAGGTGGCGGCGTAGCCGGCTGGCAGCTGCTGCTCCTACTGTGTGCGCTCGTGCCCTCAAGACTTGGATCGATCGTAACTAGGCTGAGTGGGCTATGAAGCAAAGCATAGGTATAAAAAATAATCATGAGATTCCTGGGCGGGCCATGGCCCGGTTCGGCCCCAACGAAGCTCCGCCCCTGCTGCTCATGTGTTGTTCATCGTCGGAGGAGAAGACCGACCACCCGGAGGTGCCTCTTCCTCTCTTCATCAACATCATGAGCCCTGGGAGCCTCTTCATCTTAATCCCCACCAAATCTATCATCCTGTTACCCATCCTGGGAGTGGGAGTGGGAGGTGCTGTTTGTTCCTTCCTACACATCATTAATTCTCCGAAATTAGGATGAACATCCCTTGATACGTACGATGCTTCTTTAATTTGCATCATGTGTACTAGTGTGATGCTGAAATGAAGTGCCAATGAGATATGCAGCTAGTAGCATCAGATGCAAATTTAGATAATCGAAAAACCACTTGAGCTGGTGTTGAACTAGTGCTGCAGTTATGGGAATGAATGATTTGTATGGTTTTAACACAGGGATTCAATGGTCTGTTATTTTGGTGTAATGATTTCGCATTTATGCTCTGTTAGATGGCCATGATGTCTGCAATAATCAATCAATCTATCTATCTATTTGATATGGGACCTATATATAAGCTATCCTTTGTTGATGTTTGGTTACAAAAACTGGAGCTATTCTATCAATCAATCTATTTGCTCTACTGATGTTCCCTTTTGGATGTTATACACATCACGTTTTGGTTCAGTCTGTACCGGAGTATCCCTTTTGGATGTTCAATTTCTTCTATGAATGAATATGCAGCAGTATTTTTTTGGTTATAGCAAACTCAGTTCTGTATGCAGTGTTTAAGATTATCAGGATATATGATATGACTTGTGTGGTGACCACTAGTCAGCTAGGGTTGGAAGTCTGACAACATGCTTACTCATACATTAAACTGCTTGTATGAGCGCCCAGCTACTGGAGGAACTTTAGGGATTCTAAGTCGTCTTTTTGTCTTTTAACATGTAAATACTGCAAAAGTTTGTTTCTTTAGTACGTAACTTGTTGCATCATGTATACTGTGCTTGCTTTTGTGGGACCGACCAAACATGTCCATCCTTTCTAAAGCGCACACCTCTTTAAGTTAACTACTCCTCTTTGTCTGGTATTCTAAGGCCATTAGAATGGATGGTTGAAAAGATGAGTCTCTACAGTACATGTGCTGCTGAAGTCTCTTGTAGAATCGAGTCTAAACTATCAATTCTGACCTGATTAGTTTTTGTTAGGAAAAGACAATTTCAGTTGCATCAGGGGATCCAGCGTATTATGGACTCGATGAAGTTGAACTCTCCAGATGATAGAACTGGACTGGCTTTCCCTGCAACCAGGTATTTCTCTGTGTTCCATCATTCGGTTACATACTTCCTCTGCCTTTATAATTTCCGGACTGATTGAGGATTGTTCCTGAACGAATTACGACTAGTGATTGAATGGATGGTCAGGGCTTCCGACATGGCGGCGCTCAACTGCAGCGGCGAGGATACGCTGACCAACTTCAAGCCCAAGGCGGCGACATATGGCTGCCGGCGGGGCAAGGTTCGGCCTTGACTACAAACACTCAAGGTACGGACCTAGAAAAAAACTGGTCCATCACATCCTGGGAGTGGGAGGTGCTGTTTGTGCGTTCCTACACATCATTAATTCGAAATTAGGATGAACATCACATTACATCTCTCGATACGACGCTTCTTTAATTTGCATCATGTGTACTAGCGTGATGCTGAAATGAAGTGCCAATGAGATATGCAGCTATTTGCATCACATGCAAATGTGCCATTCATTTGCTTCTCAATTGTCTTTTGTCGTCTCCTGCAATTTTGATAATCGAAAAGGACATGAGCTGCAGTTTTTGGAATGAGTGATTTATATGGTTTTAAAACGTTGGTTTTTGGGATTCAATGGTCTGTTATTTTGGTGTAATGATATCGCATTTATGCTTTGTTATGCTTGTTTCATCGTTTCTTGCGCTTAAACCCGGGAAAATTGTGCGGCAGATTCATCTAATTAATTGGTTCTGGGTTCCTTTTCAACGTGGCAGGAGCAGGCTGAGGAAAGAGCTCTGGGTGTCTTTTTTTTTATTTTTAGGAAAGGACGATGTACCCCCGGCCTCTGCATCTGGACGATGCATGCAGCCATATTATTAATTATTCATAAAGACCGTACAAGGTGATACATCAATAAGCCTGAAGCTACCATCTTGGCAACGCTGTTGCTACTCCTATCCCCTTGATGAAGGCGTGCCGAATGTCCGGGCCTAATACCAAACAGGCATCGCACCAAAGTCTAACATCTAAAGCCGGGTGTCCCATCCAAGCCACTACCTGGATTGGGTCCCACACCG
This sequence comes from Thinopyrum elongatum, assembly GCA_011799875.1. Classification (NCBI taxonomy): domain Eukaryota; kingdom Viridiplantae; phylum Streptophyta; class Magnoliopsida; order Poales; family Poaceae; genus Thinopyrum; species Thinopyrum elongatum. The sequence continues at coordinate 72,066,801 of CM022298.1, read as the reverse complement.
GTCTGGCACACTCCCAGTGAGCACCGCACGCTGCAAGGGCCGTCACCTCCATCTTCCCTCGGTCCATCCTCAGAGCAGAACTGATGCGCCGACCTTGCCAGGCCTATCTGCCATGAACGCCACCATGACGCCAAACAACTTCCTCCTCCTGCGCGAGTCCATCTTCAATACGCGCCCATCGCCGAATCTCCGCGGCGCCATGCCGCCGGGATCCGCCATCGGCCTTGCGGTAGATGTAACACCGCTTCACCTCATGTCCCCTCCAGCCAGTATGTGCTTCAAATCGATGCCCCTAGGAGGGACAACGGCATCGAAGGTGCCATCATCGTCCGATCCGGTAGACCCAGATCTAGGATTTCCCCCGAAGCAACACCAGTGGGGCGCCATGACCTACAACAACGATGCCTCAAGAAGGGAACGACGTCACAGACGCCGCCATCGTCCGCAAGAACCATAGTCGGCGCGGTTTTCACCGGAAATCACGGCCCCCCGATCTCGTAGCTGACTGAAACCGAATGGAGCTTCGCCGTGAAGACCAAAGCCGCTGTCGGCACGCCGGCAGGGAGCCTCCAGCCGCCCCTCACCGGTCCTCCACGCGCCATCGGTTGCCACGCCGGGGCGGATCTGGACTGGACGCCAGATCTGCGGCTTCCGTCGCCCATCTCCAGGCATAGACTCCACCGAGAGGAAGATCACCATGCCGGCCATGGATCTGGCTACCGCCGCATAGGCAAGGGACGCCGCCCTACCTGCTGCTCACGGATCCAACACCGGAGTCTCCCCTGTCGCCTCCGGGTGATCCCGCAGCCCCTGCCATGTTCGGCCCTCCACGCGCAGGACGAGGCACCGCAGCACCGCCGTCGGACCTGCCCGCGCGCCGCCGTGCCCCGGATGAACGCGACGCCGCCGCCGGAGGACGCCCGCCCGCGCCAAGCCCTCGCGCGAGGAGGAGATGTGGTCCCGCCGCAGCCAACACCTACCGAGCTTTGCCCGGCGGTGCGGACCGGCGGCGGCGAGGGGAGAAGAGGGGCGGGGGGACCTGAGGTGCCGGCGGCTAGGGTTGCCCCCTCGGTCGCTCGCGGGGGGAGCGACGCGAGAGGGACGCGAGAGCGAGACAAGTATCCTAACAGTGAAAAGTTTCTAAAAGCGAGAGGGACGCGAGAGCTCTGGGTGTCTAAGACGGCGCACCACTTCGTTGGCTGTAGCGACACCACCAAGGACTTTGCCGGTATGCCTATGCACATTGCTTGCAGCAATTACGTTTTCCTTTCGTATACGGATTGTTTTGCTAAAGATGATTAGCATTGCCACTGTCCGTGTCTGACTGCTTGCTAGCAGTAAAGCTCCCCTTCAGCAGATGCCAGTGCCGTCACCGAGTCGAATCGCTATCTGATGATCTCCACCAGCGGGGGCCCCAACCAGCAGCGAAAAGGGGTAAGTAAGAGCGAACGTGCTTCATTAGTATGAGTTCTCACTGTGAACGGGTACCCAGATAATCAATTATCTCCGTTTGTGCTCAGACTCGTGTCTTCTTGCTATAGGGAGTGACGACATTCTAATGTTCCAACACCAGTAGTTTTATCATGATAATTTTCCCCATTTTTAGACAAGTGATGAAATTCAGTAAATGACACGAAAACTCTTCTGGTTATCTGTTTTCAGATCATAGATGCTGTTGTTGTAGCGTGCATTCTGAATGCAACACTTGTAATTCCAAACCTCGATCAGGCATCTTTCTGGAAAGACTCAAGGTGATAATCATTACCCTCTCTTAGCTGTTCTGGCAAAGTACCATGTGCTAATTAGGTGTTCCCTACTGCAGTGATTTTGGGGAGATATTTGATGCTGACTCATTCATATCCTCGCTCTCAAATGATTTGAAGATCATTCAACAAGTACCTGATAGAAATGGGAAAACACCATTTCCATATAAGATGCGTGTACCTAGGAAGTGTACTCCAAAATGCTATGAGAACCAAGTACTGCCAGCCCTTTTAAAGAAACATGTAAGCATTACAGATTGTCAACATGACACATTTCTTATGTTCAGAACTTCAGGCTGAAAATGCTCAAATCTGACATGTTTCTTGCATTTCTACCCATGCTGGTTGTTCAACTACCAAAATTCTACTACAGGTTGGAGACTGATCTTCGAAAGCTGAGGTGTAGAGTCAATTGTCATGCACCAAGGTTCACAGATCCAATTCTCGAAATGGGTCGATTGCTTATCCAAAGAATGAGAGCCAAAAGTGGACGCTTCATTGCTATTCACTTAATGTAATATTTCTTCTAAATAAAACTTTGTGTTGGCTACACAGTACAAGCGAATTTTTTTCACCCACATAACCTGTGACAGATTTGAGCCTGACATGCTCGCCTTCTCAGGATGCTACTACTTTGGGGGTGGCCAAATCGAGAGAAGGGAACTAGGTGCGATACCTAAGAGGTGGAATACACTGCATGTAAGAGAACATTCTTCAGTCATGGTTATTTAAGTATGGCCCTTTCAGTTTTTTACAGTTACACTGAATCTTATGTATAGGAAAGCAACCCTGACAGAGAACGCCGGCATGGCAAATGCCCAACACCAGAAGAAGTTGGCTTCATGCTCAGGGCATTTTGGGAATGAGTGATGTTTCCTTTTGGATGTTATACACATCACGTTTTGGTTCAGTCTGTACTGGAGCATCCCTTTTAGATCGATGTTCAATTTCTTCTATGAATGAATATGCAGCAGCATTTTTTGGTCTCAGTTTTGTATGATGTGTTTAAGATTATCATAATATATTATATGACTTGTGTGGTGACCACTAGACAGCTAGGGTTGGAAGTCTCATGACATGCTTACTCGGTGTTCTTAAACTGCTTGTATTGTGGGACCGACCAAACTCAAAATAAAAACTCGTCGCTGATTTTTTGTCTTTTAACATGTAAATACTCTAAAAGTTTGTTTTTGTAGTAACTTGTTGCATCATGTATACCATGCATCTTGTTGCATCATGTACATTCAAGATGATGGCGAAGGTGGACGGGACCGGTGCTGCCTTTTGTGACGAGCAAAATAAGAACTTGGCTGGTGGCCTCGGCTTCATCTAGCTGGGGCCCCTGCCGCCGTGTGACGCCGGCGATTTCGCTCGCGATGTCCTGCCTCGGCTACAACTTGCACAGGTGAGCTCCTCTTCCTCCTCTGGTTCTCCCCCCTTCCTCTGAGCACATGGCCATTGAGCCGTGGCTATGTTACATTGTTTGCTTTGATTCCCTGTGCATGAAATTATCCGTTTTTCTCTCGAGCGCAAGTTATCTGCTTTCTCAATTGCACTAACTCAAATGTCTGGCTTGTGGGTAATGATCAAAGGAGGAAAAACATTAGCTTGGTGTCTGGTTCTTGCCAAGTCACAGCAGCATTGAAGCACAATGAAGCATTTCAACACTTGAATAATGGATAGTAAAAATGTCTTTTTTCTGTGGGATAAAAAAATGTCTTCTTTACCATGCTTGATTCAGCATTTTAGTACATGCTACTCATTGAAAATTCTACCATGGTTACAATTGACCAGAGGACTGCTGGTAGTTGCAAAAAGCAAACACATGATGTGACACCTAGTTGACCAGAGGACTGCCGTTTTCGAAGGCAGGATTTTGTTTCTTGTCTCTTGGGTTTCTCTCCTCTGTGTATTTATGGATGGATGTTTTGATTCGATTGCTTGCACATATCAAAGGCTTTCTAGGTGTCATTATCCAACGGCCTTTGATATTTTGTGCCAAATCAAATTTCTTCATCTGCTCGCCCTGTGAAGGAGTAGGAATGATTTTTCTTTTTGGTGCAGCCTTATACAACTTTGGATTTAATTTTATTGCTATATACTAGCAAATTTACAAGTACTTTATTACCAAAGTAACCTTTTGTGACATACTGCAATGCCAATTTTCATGTGTTATATTGATCCTTAAAAGTAATAAATGGCCAGGCATCCAAAAGGTTGGCTGGAATGGATATAAAATAGATGTATTTTTTTTGGCACCAGTTGGAGTAATAATAATTCACAAATATCAGACACGGAAGGAGTCCTCTGCATTAAATAGGTTCATAGTAAGCATTCCTACCACGATTCTCAAGAAATGGTGCGAAGTTTAATTTCCTGCGCAAAGCAACTTTGGAGAGTGTATGGATCGGTGAATAAATTCTTTTATCACCCAGCTAGATCCATTGCCTCCAGCTCCTATTCTAGAATTAATTGCTGGAAGTGACTTTATTACTCCCAAGAAGGCACACAGTGTCCTTAACCTGAGCAATGATTAGGAATAACAAAAGAAGATATGGTGAACACTTAATTTTATTTTCTTGTGATTGTGTATGTGCTTGCTATATGTAGTTGCACTGGGTAGTGTTGTTTCTAGAAGAGGATTGTGATGCTTGGATGCCTGACGTTGGAAAACAATTGATGCTTGTTATCCATTCCATGTGCTGCCGTTTCTGTGCTTCCGTTGAAATTTCTTATCATATATTGAAAAGAAAAAAATTGCTCTAACAATGCTCTCTTGCTTGCTAACCAGACACCAACTCTTGGGACCGTTTCAAGATGCGGGTGCGCAAGAGGGTGATCGACCTCATCAGCTCCCTGGACGACGTCAAGCAGATCACCTCGATCGGCATCGATAGGTCAAGGTGACCATCAGCGACCAGTAGTCACCTTAGGGAGCCAATGACAAACAACTGCAGGCGGATGGCCCTGTGAGGATGCCCACCAAGGTGCTCAACATCACCACCAGGAAGTCAGTTTGTGGCAAAGGTGACCTCTCTTGCCTCTCTATTGGGATCCCATTTACTTGGTTGATCTGTATCGTACCTACTCCTGCCAATATCGCTAGTATTTCTATTTTGTTCTTTGCTTGCTGCTGCCTCATAGTAGTATGCTGATGCTTGTTGTAACTAATGTGAGTATTTCGGAGTTGCTTGCAGTAACAAATGTAAGTATTTCAGAGATGTTTGTTTTGACTAATTTATTTTGCTTGCTACTACCTCATGTCACAAACCTGAAACTTTCTTTAGAGAGGAGAGGAGAGGTCCTAGCTTGCTAGAGTGCATCTATCTGCTCATGTGCATGTCATAGGGATTCATGTGAATCTATCTGAGCTCGCTTACTGCACCACATTAATTATTTATGTGTGAGAAAACCAAAACTTTCTTCATGGTTGGTGCTTTTTTCTGTCTGTTTTGATTATGGTCTGGTTTGTGATTAGTTTACAAGTAGTGAGAGTTGTATGCTCCTCATGGCATCGGAATCATTGTCTTGTGCTGCTCGGAGATCAATCGCTGTCTTCTGGCCACTTACCTTGGGGCTGGTTAGCTATGCCGGGTCAACACGTTGTGCTCCAGTGGTTGAACTAGTCAGTTGCCTCCTTGCTCCTGCAGTATTACATTTTTCCAGTGACTGGGATCTGTTTTTCTTGGCCAGGCATGGTTGACTGTTTTATTCTCTAGAGAAGATAGAATATTTTTCTGTTGATTCTTTTGATTTTGTTGGTTGATATGTTCAGATAGATAGTGTCTGCTATTGCTATCCATGACTGGAGTTGTGCTTGCTTTTCTTTTCAGCTTTTTGGTTTGTTTGACACTTGCTTAGTTTATCGATTTCTTATTAGACTAGACTGAACTAGCGAGAGTTTTTGCAAGCAAAATAATGGCAGGTTACACTTTTACCGATTCAGTGCTTGGATCTATGGTGGTGGTCTTCCGACCACCAGTCCTGTTATTGTGGTCACATTGTTGATGAAAGTATTTGTGCATTGCAAGGTTTTATGGCCACTATGTTGTGTCACTGCCTATTCATATGATTCACTGAATAGGTTCCCTTCCTTTGGCATTTTATTTGATCCACTAAATAGCTTCTGGTTCCCATTATAGTTCTTATCACAGTACATGAAATCAGCTGTGTGATGTGCATTTTTGGGTCATTTTTTAGTAGCAGATTTCTTAGGAACAAAGAAACTTGAACTTGGTCGGTTACTTGTCAATGACCAAGCATAGGTGTGTGTTAATAATGGTCTCAAGTTTTGACAAGTGAAGCACTAGGTGACTCTTGAAAAAGGCTCCCTTCCTTGATAATACAACCTGAACTGATCATATATTCTGAGCTAACATATACAGATGTGAATTCAACTGCAATCCATGACTTCTTCAGTGGGTTGCTTTACCACTTTGTTCGTTATTTTGGTGTGCATCCTTTCTCGCTTCAAATGTAAACCATGTACTTTACTGGGTTCAAGGGTAGCATTAGTGTCTCTGGTTTTCATGCCTTTTGTATGCATTGCTGTGATTAATCACAAGGAAGGTATCTGAGTAAGGTAGCTTTTGAAAAAGGCCTCCTTCGATTACACATCCTAAACTGATCATATATTATGAGCAGACACCCTTCCATGGTTCCTGTTATAGTTTTCTTTCATTTTTTGTTTTCTTGAATTGAAATGTAAAACATATGCTTTGCTTATATCCTGCTTTAACTTAGTTGTTTGGTGTGATGAATCATAAGAACAGCATCTGAGTAAGTTGGCTCTTGGAAAAGGCCAACTTCTTTGATTATTGATCCTAAACTGATCATAAACTCTGAGTTATGTGTTCCATTTTCCTGTAGCATGGCTATGTGTTGATTAATCTCAAGAAGAAATTGGCTATCATTTTGTGCTGTGTCCATTCGAGAGAGACTTGACTCGCTTGTTTGAATATTACAGGAGAGCATTGGTTGAGAAAAAAAAACCTAAAAGTCATGGTTGTCAGAATTTGAGGGAACTTGATAAGTTGATATGCTCAAGGGCCTAGTGGAGTCGGTTGTCAAGCTGAAGGGGCTCGACATCAAGACCATCCAGCAACCCGTACACGGTGTGATGATCTAGGCACCCATGACTGCCTTCTTGACTACAACTTATTAGGTGAATCCCTGGTCTCTCTTTCCTCCCGTGTATGCTCTATGTAACACCCCAAAATCGGGTTATCAGTTTTTGCGCTGTTATTCCTTCCTAGCTTTCCTCTCCTGAATTTTTTTCCTCTGGAATTTCTTGAGTGACCAGGTGAATCCAGACAATCCTCAACCTCTCAGTACCTTTCCCATGCTCTTGTGCCAGCCAAGTTTCCGCCAGTAAACCCCGAACCTCATTCAAACCCTAGTTCCAAAATATCGGAACTGGAAATCCTGCCTTTGTGGTTAAAAGGAGCTATCATTTTCCTTGCTTAGTTGATCCTACCAAAATTCCCATAGATCATCCTTCACTCATAAACCTTGGATGTGCAAAAATATTGCCAAGTCATATGCAATATTTCTCATCTAGAATTAATTCCTTTTTCTGCCTTTCCGAGGAATTAAATCCAAGAAAATATCTATCCATCTCCAAAGTTCATGAAAACTTGTGGAGATATTCTTTGAGATCATATTGAGCTCTCATAAAAATATTGGCCATAATTAAATAGGGGAAATTGCATTTTCCTATTTAAAGCCAATATTTCAATTTGGGGCCTTTCCAAAGGAACTACCATTTTGGTAGCTAGGAAAAATCCCAAATAAATTGGGGAGCTTGTCCTATCCATATATTCACCATTTCCATCAAGATCTCAAGTTCCACCCATTAAATTTTGAGCACAACACCACTTTGCAAATTCTGTCCAGATTTTCAGTTTGCAAAGGAAGTGCTTGATTCCTTGATCTCCTTGGGCTGAAATTTTGCATGGAGATTCATTATGAGATATCACCCATGGACACCAAAAATCAGCTCATTCCATCTAGCCAACTTTCCTCAGCAAATTATCTAAATTTCTTTTCAAATTGCATCATTGTGAAGGAAGTACCCTCATAGATGATCAATTTGAGCTGAAACTTTTCCAGCTATCTCTAATGACCAAATAATCACTCTACACCAAAAATCATCCAAATCCATTTAACATTTGACCCCTACTTCCTCATTTGCATTTCTGGTCAGATTGGTGCTTTGTGAAGGAAGTACCAGATAACCTTGCCCTTTTGTGCTGAAACTTTGCCAAGTTAGTCACCTTAGTAGATGACTAACCCATGCCCGAAATCAAGCCAGAAAGAGCACTGTGTCAGCCACACTACATGTCAAACACTTTGCTGCTAGAACTGTTTGACCCAGGGTGTGGTCACATCAGAGCTCACTATTCCTTCCTGAGGGGTCAAGTCAACCCAGCGATGTGTGTAGATCGTCCCAGACTTAGTTTGGCAGCGAGAAGAGCATGGTACTGCCATGGCCACGTGGTGACCACCGGCAGAACGCGCCAACTGCAGGCACTGTACGCCCGAGGCTTCGAGAGCTCGTCCCAGCGAGTTCTAGCTCGTCCGGGCGCGCCGACGACCTCTCTACCGCTCGCATGTGTCGTCCAGAACCTCCTCCCCTGTTCCGGTAGCCGTAGATGACTCTGCCGACCTCGATTCACCGCCGGATCGCTGCCACGGCACCATCCTTCCCGGAGCTTTGGCCGCCATCTAGAGCTCCTCTCCGCGGCTATAAGTAGCGTTCCCGAGCCCCTCCTCCGGACCAGCAATCCTCTCGCTGCCTGACCCGAGCTCCCCGAGCTCTCTGCCGTTTCCGTGGCCGCGAGGCCGCCGCCCGATTCCTCAGCCATCCCGTGCCCTGGCCCTCCCCCTCCTCTCCATTCCCGTCCTCGGCCGCCCCCAGGATATCCTGAGCCGTCGCCGTTCTCATTCTAGTCGGAGAAGCCTCGTCGGAGGGACTCCTCCAGTACCGTGGCCGCCTCGTATGCCGTCCACGGCCGCCTCTTCCTCCGAGCGCCCCCGGACCTCTCGCGACCACCCCCGGATGCAGGACTGCGCCGCGGAGCCGTCTAGCACGCCGGCAGGTGCCGCCGGCGGGAGGAGCGCCGGCATCGAGAGGGGCCGAACAGCCATGGCTCTCCCTCTGTTTTATGTCACGGCGGGAGGAAGTGGACGATCCAGGGAGGAGAGAGAGAGAGGATAAGGGGAGGCCCCACTTGTAAGTGAGACGACCGACGGGCCTAGCCAGTAAGTGGAGGCGTAGTTGGTGAAATACGCTTTCTGTTTGGCGAAAGCGTAAATGCCGTAATGCGCTTTCCTTTTTTTCCAGCCGGCGGCCGAACCAATTAAATAGTGAATGTTCACTCACTAAGCACTGAAATGGACAGTTTCCGTCTGTTTTTACGCTTAACGAACGAACAGTCGTTTCTCTGCGACCGTAACTCCGATTGATGTAAAACCAACGCCCACGTCTTTAGTTCGTCGAGCCCGTTCCGATGGCGTCATTTTCATAATGTTTTCACACTATGAAAATGACAATTTTACACTTGCCCTTCGATCAGCCCCTCCGAGAAGGAAACTTTTCTGGCAAATCTTCCCGGAGTTTTATCGCGCTTCCACCCGGTGTATTCCTTCACCCCCCAGGTAAGCCAACCTCTTATCATGAGCTCCGGACTTGCGTGATGACTTTGCTTGCACCCTGTGTGTTCATCGTAGCACATCTGTATCGCCTGTTTGTCTGCACCAACATAGTTCTGTTATTTCATCTATACCAGATGCTAGTGACATTTATCATATAATATCATGACTTGTTTCCATGCCATATCTTGCCATGTTAGTAACCATATTTTGAATACCATTATCATGGAAGTACCATGATTTGATCTCGTGCCATGTTTGTCAACGTTGTTATGATTCTGCTATGCTAATGTTAAGTGGCTGTTCACACTTATAATTGTTGAGGTAATGGTGGGATGATGGAGATGTTGAATTAAATACATAACTAAACTTAGCCGGTTGATCTAGAGTCAGCTGTCCGGGCTTATTCGTGCAGCCACATTTGCCGGTATGGGATGGCCTTGACTTGGTCTAGCTTTGTGCTCTTTCACCGGTACCACCAACTAGGGAAGGTTATGCCTGCGTGCTGCCCTGATCAGGTAGGCGGCGATAACCTTGTGAGCCCAGTTGATTGTTTAGCCCGAGAGTCCCCGTATGGGACAGTTGTGTTGGCCACGACGGTGGCAGGTGTCAAGAGTGACACAGGGGCCACCCAGGACATGACCCTGGGAGGGTATGATTGTCGGTGGTACGATGAGGAGTCACGGGTTAGGAAGGTTTCGTTGGAGCAACGCTGGTCCACCCGAATGGGATCACGAGGTCAGGTGCTCCATAGTGTGGGTAAAGTGCGCAACCTTTGCAGAGTGTAAAATCTATTCGAATAGCCGCGTCCACGGTATTGGACAGCCCGTCCAAACCTCACTAGGTGGTCAACCGTAATGATGATAATAATGGTGGAAGAACCTGCCCTGCATAGACATCAGATGTTGTCAGAAATATGGTATGTTAGCCATGGGATGGCTACGGAAGAGATGGTCAGATGACCGAAAGACTTGGATTGGACTGGGATCAGTTTCAGATTTGATCATGAGAATGTTCGAGATATGGATTGTATACTTAATACGCTTTACTTTACCGTACTCTACTTCAGTAGTTATCTTGCTAGATAACCCTGTTATGCCATGATGATCAATGCTGCTAGATGTTTAATCATGCCAGGTAATCTTGCTACGACATGATAATTAGTAATGCTAGATAGGTATGCTATGCCATGCTTGATTCATGTTTTCCTGTTAATTCCATGCCATGTTTAGAATAAATTCTTGCATAGAACAGGGCTTGCTTTGTTATCTGCTTGTTTGGATGCTATGTTTTTGGTTGTCTTGCGAGTACATTCAAAGTACTCACCTGGCCTTGCACGTGGCCAGTTGTAGGAGAAGATCCGTCGTGCTAGATCGTAACCCAGCCAGTCCTGTGAGTTGTGGAGCCCAACCAGAGACATCGTTGCCACTGAACCAAGACCTTCGCTGCCATTGTAGTTAGCCTTGGAGCTATGTAATATTGTTGTAAGCAACAGTATTGTAATACTCCATTTTATATAATAAAACCATTTTGTGCCTGGAATTTCTGTATCATGTCTTTAACGTACGCCAGGTCTTATCTTGGGGCTGGCGTACGTCGGCCCTCTATCGGGGTGCCACAGGACGTGGTATCAAAGCCAGGCTGGTTGTAGGTTACCCTAGGACCAAACCACCCCTATTTCCAACCCGTAGTGAGCCCACTAGAGTTGACCCATCTCTGGCATCCGACACGGCCACTGTTGATCAACAGGCGGCGCAGTCGGAATTGACGTGTCCCTACCCAGCTGTCCGCCCACCCAGCCATCCCGGATTAGACCACGACCCTACCCAGCTGTCGGCCGTGCCGGAGTATCTTCTACTCGGCACGAGAAGGATCCACGCCATGCTGGTGTGTTCCAGCCCGACTGACTATTTAACCCTCCACCTGCAAGTCGCAGTTCTCCCCATTCAGTAAGCCAGATCCCCGCAAGAGACCCAGGCTAGTATCCTCAAACCAGTAGCCATGGCTAGTTCTTCCAGAAAACCCACTTTCCATAGCCGAACCATGGCTGATGGTTATTTCGGCTTTCCACCCCTCCTTTCGAGTATGCTCAACCAAGCCCTTGGCCATAGTACTCCTTCGGTGTATCTGGTGTTCCAATCGGAACCCATTCCCCACCTTTGCCAATTATGTGCGAAGGCGCTTATCAATCCAGGTCCAGCCGCGGATGGGAAGCCCATAATTTTTCAAGGCAAACCCATGCCCACCCCCGCGTTGGCTGTCCAGACAGCTGCCGCGGAAGCCATCGCCCGTCTTCGTTTCTAGTTTCCGCAAGTAGCAGAGATGCGGGAGTTCCGCTACTTTCCCTCTGCAACCAGCACAGGCTGTGAGTTCTTCAGCACAGTCGAAGATGCTGACCCAGCAATTGCTCGCCTGGTTCAGTTCATTGCTGCCCAGGGGCTGCTGCTCTCTAGCATTCTTGGAGAGTTCAAATCCGTTGATCGTGACACCACTCGGGTTATTACGGAAGCATACTGTGCGGCCCATCAAACTGCATCCCAGACTACCCGTTCCCTATTGCCAAACCCAGTGCCACCTTCGCGGCTAGTACCACCCTCGCAATCCGTGAACCCATATCTACCTGGCATCATCCACCCAAATTCCATCAGAGGAGCTATTTGGCGTCTTCGTTGTCGGGATGTGTTCCGTCAAGTTCCAGCCGCAGAGCCCCAACCCACAGAGGTGTCTGACGATGAAGATGGAAGTTGGCTCAGCCTTCGTCCCCCAGGAGAGCCCCAGCTAGAGTAGGCCCATTTGTGGCTCTGGCAGTGAGTGTAGCCAGGGAATACCGCAAGCATGTGCGTTGCGAAGACAGTTACTTCGTCCCCGTCTAGGATTAGGATCCTGTAGTTCAGAGTAAGTTGTTGCTGTTAGCTGCCTAGTAAGTTTGTGCTTTGTTGTATTACTTGTACCACTTGTGCCTGTGTGCTATTGTAATGTTATGTATGTTTGTTTGCTCTGTGTGTTTGGTTCATCGGTCTCTCTGTTAAGCAGAAATGTTTAACAGAGCTGGCAGTGGATTCTTAACAAGATTTTAGTCAGTAGAGCACTTACACCTAATAACTTGGACTCACCCAGAGTCCCTAATAAAATACGAGCTGGTGTAGGTGTATGTATACCAGGAGTACATACACCCGCTAGCATTAAAACACCTTAGGGTAATCTACTCGATATGTTTCTTTCCTCTGTCTGTATTTTGCTACGATGTGCATTCTGCATTCGCTTGCATATTAGTCTGAATGGATTGCATGTGTATCGTGTGAGCAATGTCTGCACGCCAAGTTCTTTCTCCTGAGTACACCCGCCGCAATACTCGGGTAGAATGCAAAGCCGCCCATCCATACCCATCTATGCTTACTTCATTTGCCAGTTTTCCCGAACCCAGTGTTGTGGAAAACCAGCTCTATCCAATAATTTTCCCTTGTCCCAAAATCTTTTTCCCGAACCCGGTTGCAATCTCAGAGAAATTCTGAGAAATTTTATTGCAGCACAAACTGTTACAACCCCTCCAGTCTAAGATCTAAACCCTGATTCTACCTCAACCCCCACTCGTTGTGGATGTTGTTCAGCGAGGAGCAACCAGCAGTGTGGCTTCCACACTGGTAGAAATCCGCTGACCACACCGCACTAACAACAGACTCAGCGGCGCCTCTGTCATCATCTTGTGTGATGCTGACCGGCCACCCCCTTCGCCCCGCCGCAGCCCGCGCTTATTCCGACAGCCTAAGACGACGTAGATGATCACCAGCCACCGCTCGGTTAGCGGCATCCCGACGATCATCGAGGATCATCGCACACAGCAGCAGCGAGAAGCCAATCAATGCCGCCAACAGACTCACCAAGAGGAAGGTGATCAGTTCCTAACCCATGTCCGCCATTAATGCCTTGCCTCGTGATCCTGCAACCAGAAGGAGAAGGAGAAGAGGAAGAAGAGGTGAGGTAGGATGCGAGGTGGAGAGAAGAAGAAACTGCGGTCCTTTTATAGCCCAAGTCCGGTGTACGGTGAGCGAGGTCCAGGAGAACCGCGCGTCGCTCGATCACTGGCGTCCAGGAGGCGAATCCGCGAGTAGTGCCGACCGGCGCTGGCCCGCGATAGGAGTGCTCTCTGCGTTGGTCCCGTGCACGCCGCGCACTATCGCCGTAGGGTGCTTTATGCCCCAGGAGCTAGGCATGCGCAGTGCCTAGCCGCACTCAGGACAGCGCGGGAGTGAGAGAGAGAGAGAGCCGTTGGCCGGAGAAAGAAGAAGGCTGCCAGTGGGCCCTAGGCCCACCTGTCAGCGAGAGAGGCCACTGTTCATTGTGCTGCCCCAAGCATTTTTGGAAGAAGGAAATTCTGTTTTTTCTTAAAATGTCAGGGCTACCCAGCGGCTCCAACCCGTGGAGTAAATCCCGCGATATCCGTATCTCGATCTAGGTGTACCAATTTTCGGTACATTTAACTCGGTTGTTTTCAACCACAGGGTTAAAACTCGACCCAGAGGTTTTTAAGGAGGCGTAATTTTTGTTCTGAGCTAACCATAGGAATGTCGAGGACGAGATTCTCTTAATGGGGGAAGGTTTGTAACACCCCAAAAATTGGGTTATCGATTTTTGTGATGTTATTCCTTCCTAGCTTTCCTGTCCCGAATTTTTTCCTCTGGAATCTGGTGAGTGACCAGGTGAATCCAGACAATCCTCAACCTCTCAGTACCTTTCCCATGCTCTTGTGCCAGTCAAGTTTCCGTCTGTAAACCCCGAACCTCACTCAAATCCTAGTTCCAAAATATCGGAACTGGAAATCCTGCCTTTGTGATTACAAAGGAGCTATCATGTTCCTTGCTTAGTTGATCCTACCAAAATTCCCAAAGATCCTCCTTCACTCATAAACCCTGGATGTGCAAAAATATTGCCAAGTCATATGCAATATTTCTCATCTAGAATTAATTTCTTTTTCTGCCTTTTCGAGAATTAAATCCAAGAAAATATTTATCCATCTCCAAAGTTCATGAAAACTAGTGGAGATATTCTTTGAGATCATATTGAGCTCTCTTAAAAATATTGGTCATAATTAAATAGGGGAAATTGCATTTTCCTATTTAAAGCCAATATTTCAATTTGGGGCCTTTCCAAAGGAACTACCATTTTGGTAGCTAGGAAAAATCACAAATAAATTGGGGAGCTTGTCCTATCCATATATTCACCATTTCTAACAAGATCTGAAGTTCCACCCATTAAATTTTGAGCACAACACCACTTTGCAAATTCTGTCTAGATTTTCAGTTTGCAATGGAAGTGCTTGATTCCTTGATCTCCTTGGGCTGAAATTTTGCATGGTGATTCATTATGAGATATCACCCATGGACACCAAAAATCAGCTCATTCCTTCTAGCCAACTTTCCTCAGTAAATTATCTAAGTTTCTGTTTAGTTTGCATCATTGTGAAGGAAGTACCCTCATAGGTGATCAATTTGAGCTGAAACTTTTCCAGCTATCTCTAATGACCAAATAATCACTCTACACCAAAAATCATCCAAATCCATTTATCCATTTGACCCCTACTTCCTCAATTGCATTTCTGGTCAGATTGGTGCTTTGTGAAGGAAGTACCAGACAACCTTGCCCTTTTGTACTGAAACTTTGCCAAGTTAGTCACATTAGTAGATGACTAACCCATGCCCGAAATCAAGCCAGAAAGAGCAGTGTGTCAGCCACACTACATGTCAAACACTTTGCTGCTAGAACTGTTTGACCCAGGGTGTGGTCACACCAGAGCTCACTATTCCTTCCTGAGGGGTCAAGTCAACCCAGCGATGTGTGTAGATCGTCCCAGACATAGTTTGGCAGCGAGTACAGCGTGGTACTGCCGTGGCCACGTGGTGACCACCGGAAGAACGCGCCAACTACATGCACTATGTGCCCGAGGCTTCGAGAGCTCGTCCCAGCGAGTTCTAGCTCGTACGGGCGCGCCGACGACCTCTCTACCGCTCATGTGTGTCATCCAGAACCTCCTCCCCTCTTCCCGTAGCCGTAGATGACTCTGCCGACCTCGATTCACCATCGGATCGCCGCCACGGCACCACCCTTCCCGGAGCTTCGGCCGCCATCTAGAGCTCCTCTCCGCGGCTATAAGTAGCGTTCCCGAGCCCCTCCTCCGGACCAGCAATCCTCTCGCTCCCTCACCCGAGCACCCCGAGCTCCCCGAGCTCTCTGCCACTTCCGTGGCCGTGAGGCCGCCGCCCGATTCCTCAGCCACCCCTGCCCTGGCCCTCCCCCTCATCTCCATCCCCGTCCTCGGCCGCCCCCAGGATATCCTGCGCCATCGCCGTTCTCATTCTGGTCGGAGAAGCCTCTTCGGAGGGACTCCTCCAGTACCGTGGCCGCCTCGTCTGCCGCCCACGGCCGCCTCTTCCTTTGAGCGCCCCCGGACCTCTGGCGACCACCCCCGGATGCGGGACTGCGCCGCGGAGCCGTCTAGACGCCGGCAGGTGCCGCCGGCGGGAGGAGCGTCGGCATCGCGAGGGGCCGAATAGCCATGGCTCTCCCTCTGTTTTCTGTCGCGGCGGGAGGAAGAGGACAATCCAGGGAGGAGAGAGAGAGAGAGGATAAGGGGAGGCCCCACTTGTAAGTGAGACGACCTCCGGGCCTAGCCAGTAAGTGGGGGCGCAGATGGTGAAATACGTTTTCTGTTTGGCGAAAGCGTAAATGCTGTAATGCGCTTTCATTTTTTTCTAGCCGGCGGCCGAACCCTTTAAATAGTGAACGTTCACTCACTAAGCACTGAAATGGACAGTTTCTTCCTGTTTTTTTGCTTAACGAACGAATGGCCGTTTCTCCCCGACCGTAGCTCCGATTGAGGTAAAACCAACGCCCACGTCTTCAGTTCGTCGAGCCCATTCCGATGGCATCATTTTCATAATGTTTTCACACTGTGAAAATGACCGTTTTACCCTTGCCCTTCGCTCAGCCCCTCCGAGAAGGAAACTTTTCTGGTAAATCTTCCCGGAGTTTTATCGCGCTTCCACCCGGTGTATTCCTTCACCCTCAGGCAAGCCAACCTCTTATCATGAGCTCTGGACTTGCGTGATGACTTTGCTTGCACCCTGTGTGTTCATCGTAGCACATCTGTATCACCTGTTTGTCTGCACCAACATAGTTCTGCTATTTCATCTGTACTAGATGCTAGTGACATTTATCATATAATAGCATGACTTGTTTCCATGCCATATCTTGCCATGTTAGTAACCATATTTTGAATACCATTATCATGGAAGTACCATGATTTGATCTCGTGCCATGTTTGTCAACGTTGTTATGATTCTGCTATGCTAATGTTAAGTGGCTGTTCACACTTATAATTGTTGAGGTAATGGTGGGATGATGGAGATGTTGAATTAAATACATAACTAAACTTAGCCGGTTCATCTAGAGTCACCTGTCCAGGCTTATTCGTGCAGCTACATTTGCCGATATGGGACGGCCTTGACTTGGTCTAACTTTGTTCTCTTTCACCGGTACCATCAACTAGGGAAGGTTATGCGTGCGTGCTGCCCTGATCAGGTAGGCGGCGATAAACCTTGTGAGCCCAGTTGATTGTTTAGCCCGGGAGTCCCCGTTTGGGACAGTTGTGTTGGCCACGACGGTGGCAGGTGTCAAGAGTGATAAAGGGGCCACCCAGGACAGGAACCTGGGAGGGTATGATTGTCGGTGGTACGATGGAGGAGTCACCGGTTAGGAAGGTTTCGTTGGAGCAACGCTGGTCCACCCGAATGGGATCACGAGGTCAGGTGCTCCATAGTGTGGGTAAAGTGCGCAACCTCTGCAGAGTGTAAAATCTATTCGAATAGCCGCGTCCATGGTATTGGACAGCCCGTCCAGACCTCACTAGTTGGTCAACCGTAATGATGATAATAATGGTGGAAGAACCTGCCCTGCATAGACATCAGATGTTGTCAGAAATATGGTATGTTAGCCATGGGATGGCTATGGAAGAGATGGTCAGATGACCGAAAGACTTGGAATGTACTGGGATCAGTTTCAGATTTGATCATGAGAATGTTCGGGATATGGATTGTATACCTAATACGCTTTACTTTACCGTACTCTACTTCAGTAGTTATCTTGCTAGATAACCCTGTTATGCTATGATGATCAATGCTACTAGATGTTTAATCATGCCAGGTAATCTTGCTACGACATGATAATTAGTAATGCTAGATAGGTATGCTATGCCATGCTTGATTCATGTTTTCCTGTTAATTCCATGCCATGTTTAGAATAAATTCTTGCATAGCACAGGACTTGCTTTGTTATCTGCTTGTTTGGATGCTATGTATTTGGTTGTCTTGCGAGTACATTCAAAGTACTCACCTGGCCTTGCACGTGGCCAGTTGCAGGAGAAGATCCGTCATGCTAGATCGTAACCTAGCCAGTCCTGTGAGTTGTGGAGCCCAGCCAGAGACGTCGTTGCCACTAAACCAAGACCTTCGCTGCCATTGTAGTTAGCCTTGGAGCTATGCAATATTGTCGTAAGCAACAGTATTGTAATACTCCATTTTATATAATAAAGCCATTTTGTGCTTGGAATTGCTGTATCATGTCTTTGACGTACGCCAGGTCTTATCCTGGGGCTGGGGTGCGTCGGCCCACTATCGGGGTGCCACACTCTAGGAATTAGCATTCGAGCTATGGCCATCGAGCCAGTCATATAGTGCTTGTGTTCTTTGGTGATGGTCTTCTGGCCATCGAATTGATGGTTTAGTTGTTTGGAACTGTGGTGGCGGTCTTCTTACCACCATGATCTTGCTATTGTGGTCATCTTATGTATGCTGATGCAACAAAAGTCACGAGTTTAATACTTGTATCTGAATTGTGAGATTTGTGTTGTTATGCTCCGGTCATGATAAAAAATGGATTTTCCCCTTCAACTTAATTTAATCTCACCTGGAACATATCAATCTCACTGCTCAATAAGTTAGTAGCATACAGTTCATCTAACTCCGACTCCATTATACTCTTTTTTGTCCTCACCAGTAACTAATTCGGAGAACTAACTCCCCAATTACAGTGGTGCTGGTTTTCATTTGATCGCTGCAATATTATTGACTGGTATGAGATAAATGTTAATCTGATGGAAACTTTTTTTTTGAGTTGGAAACTTGGTCAGTCTGTGAGTCATGAATGCTCACAGCAGAACTGCCATGTTGTTTTCTTGAGATTATTGATAAACTGTTGGTTTTCCAAAAATTTGTGCAATCACAATCAAAGTTCTAACTATATCATGGACATGAGAAGTTAATGCAATATTTGCCATTGAGTTGTTGCATCTTGAGGTTAAATAAACCAAGTGTGTCTGGTCTTTGAGTGCTATAATGTTTTGTTTTTTCTTCTAGCAACATAATATATAGGAGCTCAAGATTGACTTTGGCAGGTTGGTGTACTCTATCATTGTGTCAAAAGTTGTGGCATGTTATTAAATGTTAGGGCTTTTCCTGATGGTCTCCTATATTCTTTTTCAATTGTGGTGCAACCGACCTGCTGCGAGTAGTAGCTATAGATGTACCAAGTTTCTTTTAGATATATATACCCTTGTTTGCTTCCATCCTTGCTGTTCTGATCCAAAAGTATTAGTTTTAGGGACACTAAGTTTAATCTTTTGCTTCAGTCCTCGCTGTTCTGATTCCAAAGTCCATGCATAGTGTTTATCTACCCTGAACAGATGTTTCAATTCTTTCTAGAGACATGACCTTTCTTGCTTTTTTTATCAGCATGCATGTTCATCAGAGGGAGACCTGACTCTGTTCTTGGACTACTACAAGAGATTATAGCTAAAGGAAAAAAAGATCTGGCAGTTGCAGTGTTTGGCTACAACCATGGCATTGGTGATCGCCCCTTCCTCGGTTCTGGTGAGGTCCTTGGACTCCTCTCTCTCCCCTTGTGCCCAGCCATCGTGCCGAGCCTGTGTTGTCATTCTAGCCTTCAAGACGTAGTAATTTCGTTGTTGTTGCTGTCTCCATGTGCCACTGGTTGTACTTAGGTCATGGTTTTCTGTTCCTGGAGTCAATATTATGCTCACATTCCTTTTAGAGCCTTTAATCATGCTACTGTGATGCTTAGTTGATAGGATTAAGCTTTTTTTAATTCCCTTTGGCATGATCTGGGTCAAGGTTTATGAGTTGAAGAGTCGACGAGTCGTTCCGAGATTGAGACTCATAGACTAATCGTGACTAATTGTCACAAGTTGACAATGAAGTTGCGACTCATAGACTAGTCGACACTGAAGTGTAGTCGCCCCTAAAGTTGGGACTCATAGACTAATCTTGACTAGTCGTTGGACTCATAATCCATAATCTGGGTTCATGATGGAATAAAGGTTCCATTTTTTCATTAGCATGACTATGTATTGATCAATTTCAAATGCTGATATGCTATCATTTTGTCTTGTGACCATTCAGTAGAGACCGACTTGTCGTTATAGGTTGAGGGAACTTGATATGGTCACGGGCTACATGGAGTTGGTTGTCAAGCCGAAAGGCTCGACATTGAGACCATCGAGCAGTGTCCGTACATGGTGTAGTAAGTAGATGTTTGTAGCATATACAGCAGTAGCTTGCTTATTGTTGTCAAGCTCAAGTCTGCTCATCCAGTGTTTTCACCTTGTTTTAGCTCCTGGCCGCTATGTGGTAGCTTTGCGACTGTTAGGATACATGGTTCACATACATGGCATATGTTGGAAAACATTTGATGCTTGTTATCCATCTCCATGTGTTGTAGTTTTTGTGCTTCCGCTGAAGTTTCTTATCATATATTGAAAAGAAAAACATGCTCTAACAATGATCTCTTGCTTGCTAACCAGGTACCAACACTTGGGACCGTTTCAAGATGTGGGTGCACAAGAGGGCGATCGACCTCATCAGCTCCCCGGACGACATCAACCAGATCACCTCCATCGCCATTGATAGGTCAAGGTGACCATTAGCGAACAATTGTCACCTTAGGGAGCCAAGGACAAGCAACTACGGGCGGATGGCCCTGTGAGGATGCCCACCAAGGTGCTCAACATCACCACCAGGAAGTCGGTTTGTGGCAAAGGTGACCTCTCTTGCCTCTATTGGGATCTCATTTACTTGGTTGATCTGTATCGTACCTGCCCCTGCCAATATCGCTAGTATTTATATTTTGGTCTTTGCTTGCGGTTGCCTCATAGTAGTAGATCACCTTGTTGATGAAAGTATTTGTGCTTTGCAAGGTTTTGTGGCCACTATGTTGTGTTGCTGCCTATGCATATGATTCACTAAATAGGTTCCCTTTGGCATTTCATTTGATTCACTAAATAGGTTCTGATTCTCACTATGGGTTCTTGTCATAGTACATGATATCAACTATGTGATGTGCATGTTTGTGTCATCTTTGTAGTGCATGATCTCACCATGTGATGTGCATGTTTGGATCTTCTTTTAGGAGCAGATTTCTTAGGAACAAAGAAACCTAAACTTGGTTGGTTACTTGTCAATGACCAAGCATAGGTGTGTGTTAATAATGGTCTCAAGTTTTGACAAGTGAAGCACTAGGTGGCTCTTGAAAAAGGCTCTTCCTTGATTATACAACCTGAACTGATCATATATTCTGAGCAAACATATACAAATATGAATTCAACTGCAATCCACAACATCTTCAGTGGGTTACTTTACAATGTTGTTCGTTATTTTGGTGTGCGTCCTTTCTCGCTTCAAATGTAAACCATGTACTTCACTGGGTTCACGGGTAGCATTAGTGTCTCTAGTTTTCATGCTTTCTGTATGCATTGCTGTGATTAATCACAAGGACGATATCTGAGTAAGGTGAGCTTTTGAAAAAGGCCTCCTTCCTTGATTACACATCCTAAACTTGTCATATATTATGAGCAGACAACCTTCCATGGTTCCTGTTATAGTGTTCTTTTGTTTTTTGTAGATAGGAGTAGTACTTTTCGTTCCATGGTTCCTGTTATAGTGTTCTTTTGTTTTTTGTTTTCTTGCATCAAAATTTAAAACATATGCTTTTCTTATATCCTGTAGTTGTTTGCTATGATGAATCACAAGGACGGTATCTGAGTAAGTCCAAGAGCCAACTTCCTTGATTATAGATCCTAAACTGATCCTAAAAGTTATGTGTTCCATTTTCCTGTAGCATGGCTATGTGTTGATTAGTCTAAAAAAAATTAGGCTATCATTTTGTGTTGTGTCCATTCGAGAGAGACTTGCTCACTTGTTTGAATATTACAGGAGAGCATTGGTAGAGAAAAAACCCTAAAATTCATGGTTGTTACAGTCTGAGGGAACTTGATATGCTCAAGGGCCAAGTGTGATGATCTGGGCTCCCTGACTGCCTTCTTGGCTACAACTAATTAGGTGAGTCCTTGATCTCTCTTTCCTCCCGTGTCTGCTTTAGGAACTAGCATTCGTGTCAGCTCTAGGAACTAGCATTCGAGCTATGGCCATCGAGCCGGTCATATAGTGCTTGTGGTCTTTGCTGATGGTTTTCTGGCCATTTAATTGATGGTTTAGCATTCGAGCTATGGCCATCGAGCCAGTTGTTTGGAACTGTGGTGGTTGTCTTCTTGCCACCATGATCTTGCTATTGTGGTCATCTTATGTATGCTGATGCAACAAAAGTCACGAGTTTAACACTTGTATCTGAATTGTGAGATATGTGTTGTTATTCTCCTGTCATGATAAAAAATGGATTTTTTCCCTTCAACTTAATTTAATCTCAACCTCACCGCTCAATAAGTTAGTAGCATACAGTTCATCTAACTTCGAGTCCATTAGACTTTTTTTTGTCCTCACCAGTAACTAATTCGGAGAATAAACTCCCCAATTGCAGTCGTGCTTATTGCTAGTTTTCATTTGATCACTGCAGTATTATTGACTGGTATGAGATGGATGTTAAACTGATGGAAACGTTTTTTTAGTCAGAAAACTATGGAAACTTGGTGAGTCTGTGAGTCATGAATGCTCACAATGGAATTGTCACGTTGTTTTCTTGAGACTACTGATAAACTGTTGGTTTTCTGAAAATCTGTGCAATCACAATCAAAGTTCTAACTATATCATGGACATCAAAAGTTTATACAATATTTGCCATTGAGTTGTTGCAGGTTGAGGTTAAATAAACCAAGTTTGTCTGGTCTTTGAGTGCTATAAAGTTTAGTTTTTTGTCCTAGCAACACAATATATAGTAACTCAAGCTAGACTTTGGCAGTTTGGTGTACTCTTTATCATTGTGTCGAAAGTTGTGGCATGTTATTAAATGTTAGGGCCCGAGTTTTCTTTTAGTTATATATATATACCCTTGTTTGTTCTCAGGTGGTGGCACTGAGCTGCTAAAACCGAAAAGTATTAGCTGTAGGGACACTGAGTTTAATCTTTCACTTCAATCCTCGCTGTTCTGATCCTGAAGTCTGTGCATAGTGTTTATCTACCCTGAATAGATGTTTCAATTCTTTCTAGAGGCATGACCTTTCTCGTTTTTTTTTGTCAGCATGCATGTTCATCAGAGAGAGACCTGACTCTGTTCTTGGACTATTACAGGAGATTATAGCTAAAGGAAAAGAAGATCTGGAAGTTGCAGCAGTTTGGCTACAACCATGGCGTTGGTGATCGCCCCTTCCTCGGTTCTGGTGAGGTCCTTGGACTCCTCTCTCTGCCCTTGTGCCCAGCCATCGTGCCGAGGCTGTGTTGTCATTCTAGCCTTCAAGCCATGGTAATTTCGTTGTTGTTACTGTCTGCATGTGCCACTGGTTGTACCTTAGGGCATGGTTTTCTGTTCCTGGAGTCAGTATTATGCTCACATTCCTTTTAGAGCCTTTAATCATGCTACTGTGATGCTTAGTTGATAGGATCAAGCCTTTTTTTTATTCCCTTTGGCATGATCTGGGTTCATGGTGGAATAGGTCATTTTTATTCTCTTGTCATTGAGTGTCGCCAATGATCGATAATGCATGTAGAATGGGACTGATTGGGTGTCACCAGTATTTTCTATTTGCTGAGATGCATCAGGTGTCGGTGTCGAATCGGTTTTATGCTTGCTGCAGTTTATATTGTGCGCTAGTGGTTGAACTAGTATTAATTATAATTTTGTCCAGTGAATGGGATCTCTTTTTCTTGGCCTCCTAGCTTCTGTTTTATTCTCTATATTTTGATGACTGATACTTTGTCATAAACATATTGTCATGTAAGATATATTTTTTTGGTTCTCTTTGATCTTGGAGAGTTGACTGAGTGATACTTTGAAACATTCATTATCCTTTGCCACTGAACTGCTCTTTGTAGATAATTGATGTCCACATTACATTTGATGTTCCATATGTTAAATCATAAATTTGAAAAGAAACTGACCTTGATCATTACCTGGTATTTATCTGCCGAAACATGCACCAACAAATGTCGAGGTTTCTCTTGTTTAGCGTTGTGTCGTTACTTCAGGATCTCTATTAGTATTTACTATTTGAATTCTTTGAGGCCCACATTGACATGGAAAATAAGTATGCTTGTGGTACTGGTTCCCTAATTTGATGATTTCTCTGGCTTTATTATAAGTCTCCCTATGAACCTACTCTATTTTTTTCAAATGGGCAGAAACATTCAGGGGCTGGTCAGTGTTGCTATACTGCAGTAGGTTTGACATTTTGTAATTGCAATCCGGAGAGATAGATAAAAAGTAGGTTGGTGGAACTTGAATACATGCATGTCCTATTTTCCCCATTGCTAGCTTGATGATGTACTGGTAAATCTCTGCTGATCAATCACTTGCTAAGCTAGTTTGCTGATGCCTTTGTTGTTGTTTGGCTGTGCATACTGGTATGTGTGCCAAACATTCATTAAAAAAAGATCCATTGATTTGCCATTGCATTTCACGATTATGGTGCCTCTGTAGTTGTTTGGTTGTGTTTTTGTTCGTAGGCATGATTCTTTAAGATATGTTTCTTCCTTGTCATGTTTGCTGAAGTCCTTGGTTTGATTTATTTTCCAAAAAGTGGAATCAAGGAACCTACTCTGTTTATCTCCCTCACTCGGTTGCAAGACGACGAGCTGATCTGCCACCCATGGATCGAGTGCTGGCGACAAGGCCGCCGAATCTCGGAAGAGGACCTCCTCCTGTTGGATCCACCGTGCGGCCGCCAGGATTTTATTCAAGTGTTGCTGGCTAGCTCTTAGACCTTGTGACTGAAGAAGGGATGGACGGACGTCGTCATCTCGTCAAGACAAGTTAGTTTGTCTTGTTCTTTTCCGAATTGTGAATGCTTTGGTAGGATGCATTGGAGTAGCACTAGCTCTTAGAAATCATCCATCCTGGATTGATATTGATGGTATAGGAGGAAAACGGTAAACTCACACTCTCATATCAGTTATACCATTGCTATGCTTGTCAAATTTCCGGCCTCGTGGATCAAGAAAATGGTCAGGGCTTATCTCGGTATAGTACATGGTCACTTATGCCATACATAGATGGATCATGTATAGCCTTATTTCCCGTTTGAGATGTTCTTTTATATTATGATATCTACTGCTGCTGTCCTGTTGACATTATATCATATATGGAAGATGCACTGATGTTTACCGGACTGTTGTGCAGGTGCTTGTGCAATGATGCGTCAAAAGCTTTGTGGGCGTCGTTGGAGGAGAATGGTTTTCTCTGGTGAGTTGAAGGAAGAAACTGAAGATGTAGAAGAACGCCGAGTGTTTTGCTTGGCTGTTTTAGCAATGGAGGAGAAACGTTTTTGTTTGTGAGCTGTAGAAGTCATGTTTGTATTCAAGAATATGCTGCTGGCTGGCTCTTGGCTTGTGGTGCGACTGAAGGAGGACAGACGTCGTGCTGCTGTCCAAGATGATGGATGGAGCCGTTGGTTGTCGTCAAGATTAGTTGGTACTTCTTTTGAGAATTGATGTGCTGTGTTGGTAGGATGGATGCATTGGAGTAGGTAGGTAATAGCTCTTAGATATCACCAATCCTGGTATCGATGCGTGGTACAGGACGAGGTATTTCTACCCTCAACAACCCTGGTAGCTCTTAGATACCATTGTTTGTTACAACATGCTTGGGTAGTGGTATGATTTGGAGTGTGCATTGGTGTATGTATTTCTGGATTGTTTGATTGATTGATGTTGCGGCCAAATATAATAAAATCATGTCTCTCCTTTTGTGTGTTTTCTCTGGCTGGCTGATGCCCCTAATTGCATGTGTGCTCATTTGTTATATGCAAAGGAGATGGATGGATGGATGGAGAGACAGACATTGGCTTACAAATAGAGAAAACATCAAAGAAGAGAAGGATTGAACATTTCATTACAAAGAAGAGCTGTTCCAATAAGTAATATCAAGCTCACTCTAGAACAATCGAGTGTAATCCACCTTGGCTGTTTCAAAGAAAACTTGGAAAATTGATTTGCTAGAAAGTACAACATTGTAAAAGCAAGTAATCTTCATGTAAGTAGTAACTTGGCACCGGAGTGAGAAGCAAACAAATTGCTCTGCTTGGTCACTACTCCCTCCGGACGGGTGTATTAGTCGGGAGGGCCTTCGCAGCGCGACACAGGCGCCCTATTAACTCCCCCACGCGAATAATTGCACCATGAAATTAACCAACCAACACGGGCTAATTTTTCTAATAACTGTACCGAAATCAGCGCCATAATTATCGGCACGTCCAGCCCCAAGCGAAAAAGGATTACCCAATCACCACGGAACAACCGCAGCATGCAAGCATTGTTCTAGTGTTTTGCATGCAGGCTCGAGTTAATACCGAACCAGTGGATGCTTGCAATGGAATCGCTAATTAAGGAGATGACCGGTTTACACTCCAGGAAAATATGAGATTGGTGAGCCGACTAATACACCCGTCGGGACTCGGGAGGGAGTACCCGTGAGAAATCCGTGCCACTTAATTCCCTTCTTATAACTGGAATGAATGCGCGCATAGGGATGTCCATCAGCCAGTGAAGCGAGGGAGGGTCCGTCTTGTGCCACCCCACTGATCCGCGGCACATCCTTGCCTGTAGCCATGGACACCCTTCCTTGTTCTCTACTAGTGTCCATCATTTCTCCATCTCTATATATACAAGTAGTCACACATCAGCGTGCGGGGTGCGCGTGCGACTTAGGACTTGGGACGCGGGCGAGGAGCGGAGGCGGTGCTTTCCTCTCGCCCTGTGAGGAGCTGCTTGTTGAAAACAAATGGGAAGTGGAATATATCAGGTCTCCTTCTTCTTGTTGAGGGAATTGAGTCGGCTGTAGAGGAGGAAGGAGATGAGGAGAGATGGAGAGGCCGGCGACCGCGTACGCGCGAGGATCGCTGAGCTGAGCGGCCGGAGAGGAATGAGACGATCGTCAACCGGGCCGGCAGCAGTTGTAGAGACGAGACGAGAGGAGACGAGAGGGCAAATTAGAATTAAGCCGTCCGACGGCGGGCGGCGACGAGGAGCCAGCAGTTGACGTGCGGGAGAAAAGCAATCGACCCTGGCTGGCTAATCCCGAGCACGTCACGCTGACGCCATGCGCCGTGCTTAACTAACGCAAACGCGCTTGTAATTGGACGTTTCGATCCGACGAGCAACGATGACTCACGCGCGACGCACAAACTTGAGACGTCGAGCCTGAAACTTCATCGCCGTCGTCCTTGTGAACTTTCGCTAGTTAGCTGCCTTCCCGGAACCTCGACAGCGTTGCTCCAGTAACGATGCAGGCAGGGGGGTGGGCGTCCGCATGTCGACCCACGCCCACAAGGTGCTCGGCGCATTGCGCGACCGCGGCTGTGGGCTGTGGCGCATTTGCCAATGAAGGAAATTTCAGAAGCCGGAGCGAGGAAAAGGAAATTTTGGGCACATAGAGGCTGTTTGTCAGTTGAGCCTGCAGATACAGGTAAACGCCTCTACTTGCTACGGACTAACTGGTTAGCGCTTGTATGCAATGGTATGAACCTGATGCAGTGGTTAATGTCCTTGTTGTGATGCAGATGAGGCAGCTGGACGGCACACAGAGGATCTCCATTTCCTGCATTCATCCAGCTTAGTGTTCCATTGACCTAAATGTTTTGATTTTGAATGCGTATACACTCCCATCTTTTTCACCTTGGCAATTTTTATTTCATGATAGTTTTCTGTTGATGTAATCAAGAGTGCACATCATTTTCGCCATGTCAGCCGCGAAATTAGGAAGCTCATTTTTTAGTAGTGTTAGCTTCTACATTTGTCAGGGACTCAAGGGTG
Source organism: Thinopyrum elongatum (assembly GCA_011799875.1). NCBI lineage: Eukaryota > Viridiplantae > Streptophyta > Magnoliopsida > Poales > Poaceae > Thinopyrum > Thinopyrum elongatum. The sequence continues at coordinate 72,039,125 of CM022298.1, read as the reverse complement.
CGTAGTCCCAAAGAAATTTTTACAACTGGAGCCTTAGTCACACCATAAATTTATTGCAATTGCATAGCAAGCACATGTACGTCACACACACTGGAGAAAGCATATGCAAGTTATAAGTGCAGCAGACTACATCAACGAAGAAATTGGCTGCTTAACTGCCCGATACAAAGCTCAACTCGGGATTACACACGACCAAACTAGCTAATTAAGTACAGATCGACCGTCAGGGAAGGAAAAACTATGCACTTACCTCATTCGCCTTCCCCTGTCTTTTCAACCACTGGCTCTTACACTTTTCAAGTTTCTCCTTGACTTCTCCCATGGTAGGCCTGTTATTCACGTCTTCCTCGAGACACCGCACCGCAATCTTGCCAACCTCCTCGAGGCACTCCATGTTCTCCTCCACATTGGCTGAAACCTCCTCATCAAACATCTGCCTTGCCATGCGATCCTTGGAAGCCTTGACATAGTCTATCGGAAGGCTACAATTCTCCCCGTACCTAGCCTTCTTTCGGGTAATGAGCTCCAGCAGCACGATACCGAAGCTGTACACATCACTCTTCTCGGTGAGCAGCCCGGTCTTCATGTAAACGGGGTCGATGTAGCTGCTGTCCCCAACCACCCAGTTGGTGTGGTCCTTGTCGATGGACATGAGCCTCGATGTCCCAAAGTCCGACACCTTGGGCATGAACCCGTCGTCGAGGAGGATGTTGCCGGACTTGACATCGCCGTGGAGGATCATCTGGCTCTGCGAGTGCATGTAATCGAGCCCCACAGCAGAGCCAATGGCAACGTCGAGGCGTGTTTCCAGCGGGAGAGGGTCGTTGTTGCCGTGAAGCACGTCCTGAAGGCTCCCTTTGGGCACGAACTCGTAGACCAGCATGGGCACCTCCGTCTCCAGGCAACAGCCCACGAGCCGGACCTGGTTCGGGTGGCTGATCTTGGACTGGACCGTGATCTCGTTCGCAAAGTCCTGCCGGTCCTTGTTGACGACGATGGAGCGCTTCACGGCGACGACAGCGCCGGTGTCAGTGGTCCCCTTGTAGACCTTGCCGAAGGCGCCTTTGCCGATGATACAGCTGTACTTGTTTGTGATGCGGTCCAGCTTGTCCTTGCTGAAGATCTCAATGTTGGCGCTCTTGAGGAACGACCCACCATTCCTGTTGAATCGATCCCTCAGCTTCCTTTTCTCTCGCTCCATGTGCAAGAATATTAGTATCACCGACAATAATGCGATGGCACTGATTGTTCCTGCATGCAATTGCGTGCAAATGAAGTGCCATTTTGTTTCAAGATAATCGGAGATCGAACACTAAGTTGAGAGTTCATATGTATGGCAAGTACTCGCTTACTCTAAACAAATTTCATGACATGCACCGAAGAGAAGATTTGGTCATGCGTGTTCATGCACTCTTAAGAAAAAGTCATAGTTTTCACATGATGATATGCAGTAGTAATTAGGTATTTAAATTAAGCATCCGCAAAAATAATAATTTAAGCGAGATATAGGAACATGATGTAAGTGGCTAGAATGCTGAATCTTAGAGGACTAGAAAATTAGAACATATGTATAACGCCTCACCTATCGCTGCTACTGCAGCCGCGGGCAGTACGGGTTCACAGCCCCTGTCACTTTTACCCTCACCTCTTCGTCCAAAACTGCATCTACACTCATAATCACCTTCTGTATCGTGGCATGTCCCACCACGACAAGGGTACATCTTCTGGTACATTGTGGAATTTGGCCATCTCAGTAATGCGCACTCATCAACATCTGAAAAAACAGTGAACATTCAGTTTAGTGAATGAAAGTAAAGACTGCAATCTTTATTTATTTTTCTTCAAAATTTTCATTATTGCAGATGGTGAGTGAGTACTAAAACTCCAGAGATCCCAAATCTTTATCCAGATAGTGTGTTACAGTTTTAAAGATTTCAAACTAGTCTCTCTGGTGATGAGAGGTGTATCAATAGTAATCTGAAATTCAAAAAATGATGTTTCCCTCGGAAAAATAACATAGAAAGTGCAGTGAAGTATACATACTCGTGCATCCATTTTTTATGTATGGATTGCCGCTGTATCCCTTGGAGCAATTGCAAAAATAGCCACGTGCACCATTGTTGGCATTTACACAATAGCTGTGGGTGCTAACACAGGCGTAGGGAACAGTTTGCTTGCCATCATCCTCTGCCGCCGGCGGGCATTTCCCGTCCCTAATTGCCCAGTCAAGAACAAGTGGAACGACATTGCCCAATCCAATTTTCTTCGCGTATGTCATATTCCCATATAGATCTTTTTGGCTAAAATTGTACCTGTTATGACAATTCAACCACTAGTATAGTTAAATATTGTTGCAATGGTGCATGTACAGAAAGGTAAAAATTGTACCTATTTGACTAAACTGCAGTGGCATTCGGTAGAAAATGTGCATTTTCATACAACAATTTTCAGCTTATAAATACAATTTAAGTGACCAGCAGTATCACTTATGGGTTTTCCTAAAACAGATGCCGCTGTCGTTTTTCTTTTTCACCCGTTAGTGATGATGGTTATACTAAAAATACATATCGTGGACACAAATTTTGGCCCACCCGTTTGTGATAATTGGGGCATCACACGAATGGTTTTTGGCCCACCTGTCTATGATATCTTTGGTGACCCATGGTCCATAAAGGCTACTAGCCACACCTCTTTAGTGTATAAACAGTTCACAAAAATGGAAAAATCTCTCCTACTTAAAAAAAGCATAAGGTTTTGTCGTCCACTCGTCCTTCGTCCAACCTCCTGTATGTACGCCCCCCTCCCTCCTCCTGTTTTGATTATTTCCTCCCATTTCTGATTTTTTCCACTGGTTTTTCCTAAAAGCAACCTCAACTGTCCCACCCCTTATTGGCTTCTTTGGTAAGCCAATCAGTGCTTACCAAATAAAATTCTGTTTTTTATACGCAATCACAATAAACTAAAATGGCAGGTAAATCATGAGCTAACCTACTAGAATATTTATTCCACCGTTGCAACACACGGGCAATTATCTAATAAACCAAAATAACCCTACATCACCCGCCCCTCACTCCCTTTTCCTTATTTCTCTCCCATATCTTTGGGCACTTATGTGCCACACGCCTGCCCTTCTTCCCTATGCCATCACACCACCACTTAGACAACGTCACCCTTCATTATCACCACCAAGGAGAGCAACACGCCTACCTAGTGGCTCATCTCTAGCGTCGTCGGCCTGCCACCGTGCGATGCCCCTGGACCTCAACTACCTCCACGTCCAGGGCCGAAGTTGCAATGCTAGAGCAACTGGGTAGTATTTCTCCTCTTCCTCGACAGCTTTTTCAACTGGCCACGCGGCTCGCCCTAGAGTGGCTGTAGCGGGGGTGGCCATGGGGGAGCGGCCTGGATCTGCACCGTGATATGGTGTTTTCTCCCGCCGCTTCTCTCTGTTATGTCAAAAACAGTCTTCATGATCAGTCATCAGTGACGGGCCAAAGGTGACCCATCAGTACCAACACCAGTAACGGGCGTAAAAATGAGCCGTTAGTTGTGACTTCTACCATTAGTTGATATTTGGCAAAAAAATCACCACTGACAGGCCCAAAGTGAGGCCCGTCGGTGGTAACATCTTCCCACTGACGGTTCTAAGTTTTGGTTCGTCAGTAGTACTGTGCTCTCTACTAACATGGCTAATTTGGGCTCGCCACTGATGGTAAATAGGCCCAAAAAGTCGTAACCCTAAAGTTCTATCCATACCCCACCCCATCTTCTCTCTCTAGATTCACTCCTTTCTCCCCGCCGCCATGCACTGTCAAAGTTCTCTCCCCCCTTCTCCTCACTCGCTCTAGATCCATTGCCCGCCTCCCCTCCCTTCTCAGTCCCAATCCCCACTGCTCCCCTCCCTTCCGCCTCCCCTCCTCTCTCTCTGTCTCTCTCTGTGTCTGTCTGTTTGTCTGTCTGTCTGTCTCTCTCTGCCCCGATCTCCAATGCTCCCCTCCCGTTCGCCTCCCCTCCTCTCTCGCTTCCCTCACCCGGAGCATGATAAGAGGAAGGTTGAGCTCCTTCAGTGAGAGGAAAGTCAACGGCTGCCTCAACCGGACCACGACTAGTAGAACGACGAGCTTCTCTGTTGAGAGGAAGGTCAACGGTTGATAAACTCGGAGCACAACGGGCGATGCTTCATGCCCCCCCCCCCCCCCCAACGCCGGATCCATGCCAACAACGTCTGCATCATCCACGAGGCCCTTCTCCTTGAGAGGGCATCGTCGTCCACACCAATGTCGTCTGGGTCATCCATGAGACTCTGCTCTTGAATGCGGGTTGTGGCGCAAGAGCTCCTTGGCATCGATGCGTTCCTCGACGCCCACGCGGTGAGCCTAGCTGCAGATCTAGCAGATCTGGCCGTTGCGGAGGTGTGGACAAGGCCGCGATGATGGGGACCGCCGGATCCGGCCGTTGTCGAGATGCTGATGAGGCGACAACGACGGTGACTACGGGATCCGACCGCTGTGACGCCGTGGTCCGGATGATAATGCCAGGGACCGCTGCCCGAGTGTCGGACCCGTTAGTGGAGGGGTTTAGCCGCCCGTCAGCGGTGGGTGAATTTGTAGTACTGCTCTCTCTCTCTCTCCCTCTCCTCCCTCCCTCTCCCTCTCCCCCCCCCTCTCTCTCTCTCTCTCTCGCCTAGATTCGCAAGCAGCGTGACCAGATTCAGCGAGATCCATGCTGCAGCTCCTCCTCGGGCATCGGTGAAGGCCTCGTCGATGAATTCGAGGATGGGGAGGGACCCACAGACTGGCTTGCCAGCGACGATGAGGACAGGGTTATGAGACTTGCCGAACTTCACGGGCAGTGGCAAGAACGTCATCGACGAGCTGCAAGAGTTTGATCAGCGGACTCAGTGAGGCGAGGAGCTCTAGCACAATGGCAGATTCAGCTTCCAGGGTGCACCGGCAGATCCACCATTTTGGGGGTGTGAAGACTGATTTACGAGCTCATCAGGGACGATTCTAAGGGGGGATGAGGAGGGGCGAGACCCCCCCTAATGATCGAGTGGTCCATCGATAACGATTAGCCATCCCCTAATTTTTCTGCTTGCCTCCATGTACGTAACCTGCTTCGCTCCTCCTATCCTTAGCCCATGTACTGGTACAGCCCATTAGATTTCTTTTTGAGTTGGTACAGCCCATTAGATATGGAGCACTAACATGCCAAGCTGGCCATCGTGGAAAACAAAAAGGCCCTGTTAGTTACAGCATGAATCCACGTATCGCTAGAGGTAGTCTGTTCGTTTCCAAGCCGCTGCTGAGATCGAGACTTACCTGCTGGCCGCTCAGATCAGATCTCTCCATCATGCCACTATCGAGGAGCGGAGAAGGGTAGGGGACGCCGGGACAGGGAAGCGCCGTTGCGCCGATCCACAGACACGTTGCCGGTTGCCCGTTGCCCATTGCAGACGGCCCGGACACACGGCGGCAAAAAAGCATAACATTTTTATTTATTTATTTGTGCTTGTGTAGACATGAAGAGAAAAAGAGCCGAATCCATACATAAATTTTTCAAACCAGTTGGTTCAAGCTATCAACCATCGGAACATGATGCTACAGTACAATCTAGTGAAGTGAACCAGCCTAATCCTAAATAAGGCTAAAGACTTCCATTGATGCTATGAGGCAAGCAAGAATTGTTTATTTTTCAAACATTTATAATTTCTTAATATATGATCTCTAATAATTATTTTTGTTGATTGCATCAGGTGGTTAATTTTGCAAGCATGCCCCTTTAGAGGAAATGGTGAATATGATGATTCCAAGAACCAAGGTAATAGCTCAAGCATAATTTAATTGATATGCAAGCTCCTAATAAAAAAATGTCACTAATAAAATTTGACGAATCTACATCGCTTGTGTCGTTGTCTTTCTATTAGTGCTCAGATTTGCTCTCTTTTTCCTCTTATCACTGTTACAGGCTGGTTAATTCTGTTAAGAAATTAGTGGAAAGTGTGTTAACCTAAAAAAAATCTCTAGTGTCGTTTTGCCTCGCCCCACCCCCCCCCCCCCCCCTAATGGTCAAATCCTGGCTCCGTCCCTAGAGCTCATGCCCACGGCCCTGGAGCCGGCGGCCCGGCCCGCTTTTTTTTTTTTTTTGAATCTTCACCCTCGAATTGGCAATACCGTACAAACTAGGATGATTTGAAAAGAAAAAAGAAAATCAATTCTTGGCGTACCAGCCTTTTTTGGCGACGAAGGCGTACTGGCACGGGTTGTCAGGCACAGGATTGTTCCTTTGCTCGTTGTTCCAGCGCACGCTGACTTGTGTGAGGTTGGGAGTTAGCGAGGCCTGGCAGCAGCCCTGTCCAGTGCAGGGCGAGCCGTCGTCCCCGGCGTCGTTCACCCACGCGTACGACGTTATGCAGCCGGTGAGGTAGGCGCCGCCACTCTGGCCCTGGAGCCTGGCCGTCAAATCGCACCCGACGCCCGTGAACACATTGGCCGACGGCGAGATCAGTAACGGGCTGCTGACGTTGAGGGCCATGTTCTGCGTCAGTGGCACCGTGCAGCTGTAGGTCAGGAAGGTGTAGACCTCCATCTGCGCCGTCTCCAGTGTGATGTTGGCGATCTTGACGTTGCCCGTGTGCAGGCTCGGAGGGCTCGTCGTCTCGTGGCAGGTGAGGGCGAAGCCGTGCGACAGGGAGCACCCAGGGCCGACGCCGAATGGGTAGGGGATGTCTATGTTCCCGCACTTGGCAGGACAGTTTTTGGGCTTAGGCGGCGACGGCGCTGGTGGCGGAGAGAGCGCACCGGACACGGCGGTGGCGAGGAGAGCGGCATAGAAGACAAGTAGGAGGGGCTGGGCTTGTGGCATGGCTAATTATTGCTTAGGACGGCGGGATCCTCTGATCTTCTTATATATGTACTAAAAAGTAGTAAGTAGATGTGAAGAAGCAGCTCATTAGCTACTGCTCCGATCCTTATCCTCTCTCTGTTCCCAAAACAAGCAAAGCAATTATTGGCAGGCAGCTGAAAAAAAATTCGATCGTGTTGATGTTCGCTTTACCACGTACGAGCTTTCTCTTGGTCGTTCTACAGCTACAATGCTCAGAGGCGATAAACTAGTCGACGCGAGACGGGGGAACGAGATCCTCTTAACATTCCAAGGGAAGTCAGAGGGAGCTACAGTTCCTGACATTGCTTCACTACGCACGCATAAACAGTGGTCCGAACGCATGCTTATCTACAGTACCTATATACAGTAATATCTACAAAATTTGTCTGCAGTGCCTGCTTTCCTCTCTGACTTGCCTCCGCTATTTTACACACCGGACCGCTGTAGCTTCCCTGCCATCGCTCTTGTAAGTCAGACGAACCGGCTCTCAAGAGAGGAGGGTCCGGCGGGCCGTTGCCGTAGGTCTTCCTCGCCTCTGGTGGCCTTGAGGCGCTGGGAGGAGGGGAAGACCGCGGTCGACCGTGCCGCCGGTGTAGATAGGGCTGTAGTGGTAGGTTCTCCTAGCATAGGTGATCGAGCGGAGGCGATGCTGATGGGTTGGAATAAATCCCTCCGGCCTGTTCCCCATCGAGGCGGCGCTCACTCCGGCGAGCCATGGGGTTAGGGAGGCAGGGTTACACCGGGCCGGTGACGCCGGATGCATGGTGGAGGTGTACAAGAGTCGATCAGATCAGGATCAGATCCATCCGCTGCAGACGATCAGTGGCTGAGGTGCTGTGATGGGCGAGGTGATTGGAGATGTCGTTCTTCGCCGGCGACCATCGGCGGCAGCGGCAGATCCGGGGTCAGAGGAGCACGGAGATGTTCCCCAACCGACGCGCCGGAACCAGCCCTTGGTTCCCGTCCGTTGGGACGGGACCTATATGCGGCTCACAAAGCCCTTCGATGGCGATGGTGCTCCTCTCGTCCTTGGTTGCATAGCTGACGGCTCTTCCAAGCGATGGCTACGGCGGAGTTCGTGCAGGCGTGCTTGAGGAAGGAGATGAACAGGGACTCAAGGACCTGTTTGTGACTTCTATTTTCTTCAGGGTGCTCTATGAGTTTGTGGGGATAACTGTTCTGGTCGTTTCAGTGGTGTAGTATGTGTATCTGTACTCGTATTTGTACTGGGTACGTCCTTATATGAATGAATACGAGTGCTTTCTAAAAAAAATTTATAAAATTGGCGGGCATTCGCGAGTTATCCTGCCTCGGTCTCAGGCTCGCTTTATCTTGCCTAGTACCAATCATCGACAGAAGTGACCATTCACGGGGAGGTGTTGTGCTGTCCGTCAGAGGACCCTATATAGTTTTTTTTTTTTGAAGTAGATAGCCAGCTCTATTAATTCACAGAAACAAGTTCATTACAAACGATACTTCGTATGAAATCTGGGACATCATTAACCCACGTCGCATCAGCACAATGCTCCGCCCTACGAGCGAGAATATGGGCCACCCTATTACAAGATCTGCGCTGATAAGAAAAACATATGGAGCCAAACTTGCTCGCTAGCTGCTTGATGTCGTGGATCACTGCACCGGTGAGAGATCGATCAAACTTGTCCTGGTTAATCTTGGCGATGAGATTAGCACAATCGGACACAACAATAATACGGTGGTGCGATGCTGCCAGGGAGGAAGACAAGGCACAGCGCATCGCAATAGCTTCAGCTAGCTCCGGATCTTCACAATGCTTAAACGAACAGCTGCTGGCCAAAAGCACTTTAGCCCGGTGATCACGCAAGATGAAACCCACCCCCATACGCTTGGAGTGACGGAAGATTGCTGCATGGACATTCAACATAGTCCGACCCTCCGGTGGTGAAGTCGATGTTGGACTAGAAGCGCTGGACTCACACCTGTTGGAGTTCTTCGGCTTAAAAGTATGCAGCATGATCATGTCAATATAGGCCTTGATCTTCTAAAAATTTCGCCGCGGATGTACCAAATCTTCCCCGTTGCGAATGCGGACCTCCCAAATATGCCAGATGGTGACCACAAAAACAGTGGCATCCTCGGCTCGCGCCGAGGTGATCCAGTCAAGGAACCCTATATAGTTTTCGAAACTTCTGTAGTACGACACTTATGTGTTCGACCTCTGTCCGACGAACGATCCAGTGGCCTACTGCAATTTCGTTCAACGTTTCAATGGTCTGATGTGAACCATCGTACATCAATTGGACAAAGACGTCGTATGCATAGCAACTATCAACGGAATATCTTCTCAAAAAACTCTCAAGGGAATATTGTTTTGTTCAGACCAGCGGCTCTCCACGAGAAACTTGTGGAACTGGAGGACGACGAGTGGCGGTCACGCGTGTGACAGATTTCTCCGGCGGCGGCTTATGGGAAGCCACCAAAAGAATTGAGCCTTATTAGAGGCTTTTTTTTAAACTCGAGTGAAATGCATAGTCATTGAACTTGTGTAGTCAGTTCAATTTAGTCGTCAAATTCAAAAACTGCCATTTTAAATTACTAACTGGTTTATATACTACATCTATGGTTCTAGATACGGCAGCTCTCGATATTCAGCAATCTGGATGGAGCCTAATACAATAAGTGGTTGGAGCGTATAGGCCACTCTAACTTCGCAGTAAACCCCATTTTTCTTCCTTTTACAATAGCCCGCGGTGGCAATGTGCCCGGCTGTCCATTGTACGAATAGACTGCGTCCGGCGGTGTCGCGCACTACTACAGATATATACTATTAAGCCCATAATCGCACACTCGCTAACGAGAAATTGTGTGACGAGCACATCGTGCATGATTGAAAACGTAAACCGTACGCTCCAACCTCAAGCATGTGCGTAAAAAACCCATCGCACATGATTGGGAAAAGGCAACCGTGTGTGATGTTTTGCACATAGTTCACAGAGAGAAACCGTGTGCGATTTAAGAATCGTGTGTGATGTCGTGCCCTGGATTACTAAGAAACAAACATGTGCGATGTATCTACTATGGCACACGGGCGGATAAACATAACCGTGTGCATCGCCCCGCCTCGCCGCCGCACACGCGTCGCACATGGCCACGCGTCGGTGCCCGAGTTCCCGCCAGCCGACGTATTGTTTCCCGCCTCGCCTCCTCGCCTCCCCTTATGCCTATAAAACCCCAATGGCGCCGCTGACACAGCTAGCCATCTTCCTTCTTTCTCCGCATCGTCGAGCGCCACCGAGAGTCGATCCCGCGATGCCGCTGCGCCGTGGCCAACTGGCCAGTGGGGAGGGCTGCTCCCGCTGGGCCGAAGAACCGGCGCGGCGTACTCCACGCCACATATGCGTGCGCCGAGGCCCACGCGCCAGGTTCCTTCTCCGCACGCACTGCCGATGAGGACGCCGCGGAGAGGGCGGAGAGGTACGCGGTGGCCACTGCGTTGGCCGCCATGTCGGCCGCCGAGCCTGCCGACATGAAGGCAGATCAAGACGTCCCCAACGACGATGACGACCTCGTCGCCCGGGCGCAATATGAGCGGGAGATGCCGATGGCCATGGCCAAGTCCGTCGTCCAGTTCCGCTTGGACGCCTACAACCATGGCGAGGATCAGAGCATGGTCATGCTGGCGTTGACGGAATCCGGCGCCGAAGCCGACGCGCGCACCAATGAGGAGCGCAACAACGTGATGGTGCTGCAGGAGTCCCGCGAGGAGGCCGAGCGGGTGGCCCAGTGGGAGCGGCAGAGACTGCGGGAGTAGGTGGAAGACGAGTCGGCAGCCGCAGACGTCCTCGTGTCCGATGCCTCCTCCTCTACCTCGCTCCTCCACTCCGGCGCCTGAGCCAACGACGACAATGATGGTGGCGGCGTGTGCATGCATGACGACCGCGTCCTATATGTATACAAGTCCACTATATTAGGGGCACTTTAAGCAGTTCAATTACTTATGTTTAGGTGCTCTTTTGTTCAGTTCATCTATGTGTGAACTGTTTGTAATGAAATCAATGTTTGAATCAACTTTTGTGCATGAATGAAATCAATGTTCAATGTCATCTTCAGTTGCCAATATCTTTTTGATGCAAAACAGAACATTTTTTCCCTTCTTATGTGCTGACTTTTGTTTTGTTGCAGAATATTCCTAGAGATGTGGCAAGTTACCTGTTCGGCGTCTGCAAGTTTGGCAAGTTTATACTGAGATTTGGCGAAGGTCACCAAAGCTACCTCTAGTCGGGGTGGAAGGAATTCGTCATCGAGACTGGTCTCTAGATGGGTGTAATTGTGATATTGAACTTCTTCAAAGATGAGGTGAACCATAGCATGACGATTGTCGTCAATATACTCTAGTCTTTTTTTTTTCCTATGAACAAATGCAAGTACCCTATAGACTATATGCTTGTGGAATGCATGCGGACTTCGAAAATATTTGAAATTTATATTTTCAGTCAATTTGTCAATATGTGCACTGAGTTGCCAATGTTCAGTGCCAATGTTGGTTCATTGAATTTGCAGATACATCAACGTATATTGCACATGGCTCGAGTCCAACAATAGTGTACGATGGAATCATAATCGCGCACTATTTGTATCAGCAACCCGTGTGCAATTGATGTCCACGTAGTAAAAAATGTAATTCACTTTTAAGAAATATTAGAGAGAAAAAAATATTTTAGAAAAATAGTTCAAAAATAATGGAGAGACTGGGATTTGAACCCAGCCTCTACTGTTGCCTCTGCTAAAGCCTAAGAGCAACTCCAACCGGCCGACCCAAATCGTCTGCGCTTGTCCGTTTGGGTCAAAACGGACCAAAGCGCCGGCCCAACGCGCAGACCCAAACCCAAATTACGTCCGCTCGGTGTTCGTCTGAACGCATTTCAGGCCCAAATTTACGCCTGCACTAGTAGAAAAAGACCCATTTGTCCCGATTCCAGAGGCCCATTTGTCCCGGTTCTGGAACCGGGACTAAAGGGTCGGGACTAAAGCCCAATACCTTTAGTCCCGGTTCGCCTACGAACCGGGACAGATGGGGCTCCACGTGGCCGCTGCGGCTTGACCAGGCAGGAGGGCCTTTTGTCCTGGTTGGTAGCACCAACCGGGACCAAAAAGCATCCACGCGTCAGCAGTTCAGGGGCTGGGGTTTTTGTTTTTTGTTTTTTTTGAAAGGGGGGGGGAGGGGTTGGGGGTTTTGGGGGTTTTGTAGGGTTAATTTAGGGGTTTCATATATTGTGTTAGCTTGCTAACAGAGAGAAGTGTCCTCTCTTATCTCCGTGCTTGGTCGACGCTACGTACTATACGTATAGAAAGGACTCGACACGCTAGCTAGTAAGCAAATGAAGGAAACCATTAAGTACACAAGATCGTCATGAACATATACAGAGAGAAGTGATCGACCTCTCCTTCTCCGAGAGATTGGCCGAACAACAAGTTTTTGTATATCTATCCGACGCTACTCGCTACATATATACAATATAAGATCTCTTACAATTCCCTAACATCTAATGTCAAATTCCACATGGTATTCTCCGGCTTTATTTATGACGTGGTCAAGAAAGAATCCCGCCAATTCCTCTTGAATTGCTCGTATGCGATCTTGTGGTAGGAGTTCATCCCGCATCTGCCACATCTAATATGAAGAAGGGGGTCAATACATATATATGAATGAAACTCAACACAAATGATGGTAATAAAATGAAATTGTGAATATTATTGCTTACGCACATCATATTGTTTTTTAGAGTAGCCCCGCTCACAGGTCGTGTGGCGGATGAACTCACAAACGTAGTATCCACAAAAATCATTCCCGCCTTCCTGCCACAACCACTTTACAAGAAATAGAGGTCAATCAAAATGATAAGTAAGCATGCTAAATGGTATTGATGAAACTAGTTAGAATCAATGGGAGATGCGCGGAACTAGCTAGTAGTACTTACTTTCGGGTGTGTAAATCGCAGCTCCTCCGGCAGTCCCGGAGCTTCTCCGGTGAACTCTTTCCAAACCCTGCCAGACAAAGAAAACAATTACTTGATATCAGGAAATGAACAAAGTAGCCGATATGGTGCGATAATGATCGATCGAACTTACTTCTCGAGCATTTTAGTCATGGCCGCATACTCCTCGGGATCTTTTCGTCTCGAGTCTAAGACGGTTACTAGTCCCTGCTCAAGCTTAATCTCTAGGAGAATAAAGTGGAAGCTGCGCACGCATGCATAACTCATCAATTACATTACTATAACCTCGAGTAATAAGGGAAACCGAATATGCACAAGACAGTAACACTCACTTGAAGTTGTAAGGAAAGAGTATTTTATCTTTGTTTTGATTTTGAAGCAACGATTGTAGCAAGTTGGCCTCGGCTTCTTTGTGTAGGAGATATGCCCTAGAGGCAATAATAAATGTTATTATTTATCTCCGTGTTCATAATTAGGTTTATGTTCCATGCTATAACTGCTGTGGTTCCCGAGCCCGTATATCCATAAAGGCTCTGGGGAAAACCCGTGTGCACGTGTGGAATAATAAACGGTAAAATGTATTCCTAGTCATGCCTCTAAGACTAGCTCAAGTGTTGCATGATGATTATGTTTTCCCAATCATGGGCATGTCTATGCCATCAACTTTGAGGGCACAATGTTAGAAGAACATTTGTGTTGAATCGACCCGATTGGTGTTACGCTATGAGATTCATTCGTCACAAGTTAATGGTTAATAACACAGAGATGGTTAACGTTTGCATGATTCCTCAGACCATGAGAGTATCGAGTTTCTTCATGCTTGCTTCATGAACTTTGGGGTTTGTTAAACGTCATCCGTAAATGGGTGGCTATTACGGCGGCTTACGGGTTCATGGGAAAGTATGTCAAGTAACTTGATAGCTCAAGATTGGGATTTGCTCCTCCGACGATGGAGAGATATCTCTGGGCCCTCTCGGTGTTACGGTATCCATCATCGTCTGGCCAGACACTTTGTGATTTGATCACGGGGATGCCGGAACACGGTAACGAGAAAAGAGAACAATACCGGTAACGAGGTAACTAGCATAGTGGACAAGTTGTTGATCCACGGGAATGCCAACATGTCTCACCTCAGGTATTTGTAACATATCGCGAAGCAACATGAATAGCACACGGCAACTGGAGGTTCACTCGAATATTCATTCGTGTGGGTATAGGGGTCAATATGGGTGTCCACGGCTCCGATGTTGATCATTGATCGGAAGGGGTTCCGTGTCATGTCTATACTTCACTGAACCTATAGGGTCACACGCTTAAGGGTCATCTATCTGCTGAATACTAGACAGGGAGTCTGAGAGAAAATCACCGAAAAAGTTTCGGACACCGAAAAGTTTCGGACAGCGGAAAAGTTCCGCAGAGAGAGGTCACCGGATGAGTTCCGGTGAAACTGAAAAGTTGTTTCAGAGGATACCATTAAGTCAAATTGGTTTCAGCACATGCCTGATAATTCTTGGAGGGTGCCAGAATCATTCTGGAAACTTCTGGGAATTTTCTGGAAGAAAAACCGGAAATGTTTCGGAGCTGCCGGAACCGCTTCAGATGCTTTTCGCAGATGAAAATCACTAATCTGGAATTGTTCCAGAACGCGTTGAAAATTATTTTAGTGGGTACTGGAATTGTTCTAAGCCCACATAAATATTTTCAGTTCGAACGGACGCTGAAAAATGTCGTCATGAATAGTGAAAGTGCTTTTTGGATAATTTTTGGAAGCCACCTTTTAGGGCTTTTGCTAAAGGCTTCTAGAAGGTGATGTGGATGGATGAGAACCCCCTTTGGGGGGGCCCTCATGGGGGAGTGGCCGGCCACACTAGGGGCTCCACCTTGGAGCCCCTCTTGTTCCTTGGTTTCTCCTTTAGGTCCTTGTGGAAGGACTTCCCTCATATGCCTTTGGGTTTTATTGGATAACTACCCTACCCCTTGGCTTTCCTATAAATAGAGGTGGAGGGGCAGCCCTCCACACTCATCCCTTGCTCTCACATACATGCCATTGCAATGATCTGGCTTCTCTCTCCCTCCCACGAAAAGAGTTTCGTAGAGCCGAAAGGCTGTCTGGGTTCCGGCAGGAACTAGTTCTGGACGGCGAAGCCCTGCCGGATAGGTGACACCGTATGTGTGCAACTCTGTAGAGAGGTCGTAGTTTCGATCTTAGTGCCCGAGGGGCTGTTCATGAGTGCCTCCCGAAGGGCTGTCCAAGTGACGGTCCAAGTTCTGTGAGTCCTCCCGAAGGGCTGTCCGAGTGACCGTTCGAGTTTCGAAGATCCTCCCGAAGGGCTGTCCGCGACACCGTTCGGGGGACTGTTCGACCGCCTCCCGGAGGGCTGTCCGAAGGGAAGACGAGGGTATACATCCTCGCGGTTGGGAGGTTGTAAATCCTAGCTGCGGGGATCTGCACCGCCGATCGTCATCGACTCTACTTCCGCTGCGCTACGAGTCGGTAACGAAATGATCAAACCTTGTATGCAGTCTCCATAGTGGTCCTGGGCTGGTGCGTAGGTCGGAAATATTTTAGTTTTCTGCTGCGTTACCCTACACTTTGGCATTATATTTAACCGTCCATTCATCTATGAGATTTGTGTTAATGAACCCAATATAATAGATTTGTGCTTTTCTGCATTCGACGATCTTCAATCTGCATAATATAGTGAGGATAATTATATATACATGCAATGAAAGAGCTGAGCTATATATAAAGACTTAATTACAGAAGTAGTACTTATAGACAGTAGCAAGTGACGATTATTTTATCGAGGGCCTTTTGATTGAAAAACTGGAAGTACTCCTCAAATGGAACAGACAACAGATCAATTCCAACGAGGTCGTACTCCTCTTTAACTCTCAGCATTAAAGTATCCTTCCCAGGCTCGCTGCAGGTGTCCATGTACCACTCATGGAATATTCGCATCATCGTTGTTAGAGGAGGATGACCAGGTTTGACGAGAGGCTTCCCGTACCGGTATTTGTGTTCGTCCACCTCCATTGTATCAAAATGTGCATCGTCGGGCAGGTAATCTGCAGGATTGGTACCGGGCACCATCCCCGGATGATTAGTGACGATATCGCTAGACACCTTGAGCGGGGGGCACGATTGGTTCGCTTGTTCGCCGAGCTGGGGAATTTTATTCCCACTTCTTCGTTCTGCTAACCTTCGATCACTGCAAGTACTTCCCGACCGCTCCGCTTCCTGATATGTCCTTTCAATAATGCGCTCATAGTTGGTTTGCGGCGGAGACGGTGGTGGTCGCTTCAGGGCATCGAGAGTGCGCTTCGCTTTCACCGGATCTATCGTCTCCTTCGGAGGTGGAGGTTTCTTTGCAAAAAAGTCCCTCACTTGGGCACGAGAGATGGCCTCGTTTTCCTTGTCGGTCCTCTCATATGGTAACTTTTCCAGAGGCTTGAGAGATGGACCGTATCTGAATTGTCTCCCGCCTCTGCTTGTACTGCTAGCCACCGGAGCGGCGGCGTCTCTCTTTCGCCATTGCTTACGAGGCGGAGAAGGAGGCGGAGTGCTCCGACGCGCCGGAGGAGCCGGAGCGGCGGCGTCTGTCTTCCGCCGTTGCTGACGAGGCGGAGGAGGAGGCGGACTGCTCGGACGCGCCGGAGGAGGCGAAGGAGGAGGCGGAGTGGCCTCACGCGCCGGAGCAGCCGGAGAAGGAGGCAGAGTGCCCTGATCGCTCGCCGGAGGAGGAGGAGGCAGAGTGCCCTGGCTCGCCGGAGGAGGAGGAGGAGGCAGAGGCATCCAGTTCGGAAGCTTGATGAGCTCCTTCCGCCATAGACATGGAGTCTTCAGAGCAAGACATAGCTGAGTCTCCCCTTCACCGGTAGGGTGGTCAAGCTCGAGCTCCACAAATCCCTCCGTTATTTCATCCACCATCACAACAACATAGCCTTGTGGAATCGGACGGCAGTGAAAAGTTGCGTCGGGTTGAGGAGGTGCAACAGAGCCGACAGCCGCCTTGACTTTGAGGTTCTGCCATTGCGTCATAAGGTGGCAATGTTGAGCCTCTGTGATAGCATCCACGGGGTAGCTAGGAGCCGTGAAGTCAGGCTGCTGAAGGAGCTCGGTGGAAGCCACGCTGCTTCTCCGCTGAGATGGCGGGGTAGCTTCTGGGGTAGCTCCGGCAGGTCGCTGGCTGTCAACTGCTTGTTCCTCTAGCTTTCGTACCCTTTCATTCAGCTTCTACAGTTCGCTCAGCTCCTGTTTCCTCTTCCTCTCCCGGGTTTTGTAACCGCCTGCGCCAGGAAACCCAACCTTCCACGCAACGGAGCATGCCGTGCCTCGTGTTCGTCCTGGGTGCTCAGGATTCCCGAGGGCCTGTGTGAGCTCGTCGTTCTCTCTGTCGGGAACGAACGTCCCTTGCTGCGCTGCGGCGATATACTTCTGAAGCTTCTTGACCGGTATTTCAAGTTGCTTGTCCGTCCAAACGCACTTTCCTGTTTCAGGGTCCAAGGTTCCCCCAACCCCGAAGAACCAAGTCCTTGAACGGTCTGGCCAGTGCAATGTCTCTGGTTCGACCCCTTTATCAAGCAGGTCATTCTCAGCCTTGTCCCACAACGGCCGGGCTTTATGGTAGCCACCTGACCCCGTGCGATGGTGATGCTCCTTCTTTGCAGCATTTAACTTGTTTGTCGCTGACATCTTCTTACTCTTCTCCGATGTCTTGTAGGCCACAAATGCGGGCCAGTGATCTCTTATCTTCTCAAATCGGCCGGTGAATTCTGGAGTCTTCCCTTTGTCGACAAACGTTGATTTCAACTCAATCTTCCACCTCCTGAATAGATCTGCCATCTTCTTAATAGCATGAGCCTTGACCAATGGCTCTATAACTGGCTTATCCGGATCCTCCTCTGGCGGTAGGGTGAAATTTGCCTTCAGCGCGGTCCAAAGATCATCTTTCTATCTATCGTTGACATAAGAAACTTGAGGGTCTTCCTTCTTAGGCTGATTCCATTGGTGGATGCTGATCGGGATCATGTCCCTAACAAGAACCCCGTACTGAGCAGAAAATGCTTCCTTGGTCCGGCTGGGTTCAATCGGTTGGCCATCGCCCTTGATTGCTGTGATCGTGAACCTTTCATCCTGGCGCAACCTTTTCTTCGGGCCTCGTCTCGTTACCGAAGTTTGGCTCGATCCGGAGGGCTAAAAAATAAGAAAGAAGAGAGTTAATATGTGTACATACCAAAACAATTAATGCATCAATTAGCTAGTCAGCACAGGCTTAATTAATATATATACCTCACCGGACTTTGCAATAGCTCCTTCCTCCGTTCGGTCACCGGAGCCGTCATCACGGTCTCCTTCTTCCACCGGCATTCGGTCACCGGAGCCATCATGATCATGTCCTTCCACCTCCATTGTTCGATCACCGGAGCCTGCTTCACCCTCTCCTTCCAGACCATCGGTGTCGTTGAGATACGACATGACATCACCTCCTCCGCGGATGATGTCCCCCAACAACTCTTCTTCTTCGAAGTCTCTTTGATGATCCATAGTTTCTGCAAATATTACAACATGGCAATTAATATACAAACATGAGAGATGGATATATTAGTGGCAAACGTAGACCTAGCTAGCTCGACGCTTATACGGTTTGGGGTGGCCCTCGATAATGCTTCTGGGGTTTGGGCCGGACCGCCTCTCTCATGAATGTCCGACGTCCGGACCGACAAGGGATTTAACAAAATGACGCCATTCTGGATGTGCAGAAAATGGTCCCTATTTTTCCTGATCTCATCTATCCTTCTATATGTCACATTGTCTAGTGTCAAAGGATTCAAGAAAACCATGGCTTCATCATTAGCCGGAAGTAACAGGCGCATGATGGTATGAAGCTCTCCAAAATTATTTTGGAACGGATTCCTGATAGGATAATTCGCTTTTTGGTAGGAAGTTCAGCAAGAGCCTTTCGAATATCGCTATTTGGATGGCCTTTGCTGAACTTCGTACCAAAAGGCGAATTATCCTATCATG
Source organism: Thinopyrum elongatum (assembly GCA_011799875.1). Classification (NCBI taxonomy): domain Eukaryota; kingdom Viridiplantae; phylum Streptophyta; class Magnoliopsida; order Poales; family Poaceae; genus Thinopyrum; species Thinopyrum elongatum. The sequence goes on along the minus strand of CM022298.1, from coordinate 72,020,237 downwards.
ACTCCATTCCAAAACAATTTTGGAGAGCTTCATACCATCATGCGCCTGTTACTTCTGGCCAATTATGAAACCATGGATTTATTCAATACTTTGACACAAGAGAACGTGCAAATATAGAATGGTAGATGAGATCAGGAAAAATATGGATCAACTTAATTATGCACATCCATAATGGGGGCATTCTTGATAAATCTCATAGAAGTTTGTCTGGTAAGGGGCAGGAGGGGGTAGGAGACCGACATCGTTTTTTTCTAGGGTTTGGGTGTCCTCGAGAGTTGGTCGAGCGTGAGGGGGGGGGGGGGGTGCTCCCGTGGTTTAAAATCGGTCTATGCACGATAGGAACATTTTACCTTAGTAACTTAGAAAAAAATGTCATCGGGGAGGGGGTATATCGACCCCCCCTCATGTCGAAGTTATCGGGGAGGGGGTATATCGACAACGACGACATACATACATGGGAAAAAAGTGTTATCGGGGAGGGGGTATATCGACCTCCCCCCCTCATGTCGAAGTTATCGGGGAGGGGGTATATCGAACCCCCCTCATGTCGAAATTATCGGGGAGGGGGTATATCGACAACGACATACCCGATAACAAATAAGAAGAGGAAGAAGAAGAAAAAAAAAGAGGAGAAGAAGAATGGAATAGAGGAGAAGATCGAAGAAAAAAAAGACGAAAAAAAAGAGGAGAAGAAGAAAAAATAGAATAATATATTATTCTGTTTTTCTTCTTCTCCTCTATTCCTTCTTCTTCTTCTCCTCTTTTTTTTCTTCTTTTTCATCTTCTTATTTATTCCTCCTCTTCTTCTCCTTCTTCTTCTCCTTCTTCCTCTTCTTATTATTTTCCTTTTTCCTCTCCTTCTTTTTCTTCTAAATATGAACATATACATAAATGACTTTGATTATACACAATTTTCCTATACATACATAATATGAACCTATACATAAATTGACAAAGAAAATTCTATGAACAAAAAAAAATCATAAAAATTCTTTGAACAAAATTACAACAGAAAAAAATTACAACAAAAAAAATCATAAAAATTCTATGAACAAATCATCATATTCATCTACTACAAAAAAAATTGACATATTCTTTGCATATGAACATACAAACATTTGCATATTCTACAATAATATCACCAAAAAAAAATCTATGAACATAAAAAATTCTAACTTTTGCATATTCTTTGCATATGAACATACATACATCATCATCATCATATCATCATCATCATCTACTACAAATAAAAAAAAATGAAAACAGGGCCCGTCGTCGGCGTCGGGGCGGGCGGCTGCGTTGGGGTGGGCGGCGGCGTTGGGGCGCGTGGGGGAAGGAGGAGAGGAGGGGGAACGGCGAGGTGCGGCTCACAGTGTACGTTGTAGGGGAGCGGCGGCGAGGTCGGGGCAGGGCTCGGCGATGGCGAGGTCGGGGCAGGGTGCGGCGTGGCCGGGGCAGGGGCGACGGCGACGACGGAGACGGCGGACGGGGGCGGGGCAGCCTGGCGGCGTCGATGACCTCGGCGTCGTCGGGCACCAACTGGCGATGAAATCTGAAAAAACGCTAAGTGTTTGCTTATATAGCAAAGCCATTGGTCCCGGTTCGTGGCACAAACCGGGACCAATGCCCCCCTTTGGTCCCGGTTCGTGCCACAAACCGGCACCAAAGGTCTCTTTTCAGCAGCCCAAAGGGCGGGAAGCAGAGGCCTTTGGTCCCGGTTCGTGGCATGAACCGGGACCAAAGGGGGGCATTGGTCCCGGTTTGTGGCACCAACCGGGACCAAAGGCCTGCGCCTGCCAAAGCCGCGTTACGGTGGGATGTTTAGTCCCACCTCGCTAGCTGAGGAGCGGCCACACCTGTTTATAAGCACTGCCCCACCCTCTCTCTCGAACTCCTCTAAACTGCAGGCCTATGGGCCTAATCTGACACTGCTATGCATGTGGGCCTGCTGGGCCTTCTACGGGCCTGAATCCTGGCCCAAGTAGCTGGGTTTCTAGTCGTATTCAGGCCGTGGTGGCCCTGTAGTTGGCATTTTTTTTCTTTTTTTGTTTTCTTTTTTGCTTTTTTTTTTTTTGCTTTTTTTTTCAGTTTTCCAGTGATTCTTTCTGCTGTTAGGTCACAAAAATTATAGACTTTCTGTTAGTGCCATTAATTTTCAAATTTGAATAGTTTAAATTTGAATTCTTTTAAATTTGTGTGAATCACTAGTTTGTGAATTACTTTACTATAAAAATAGATTTTTGAGTGATTCTTTTTCCTGCTATTTAATATTATTGTGTTTTATCATTATATTAAATTTGGTATTTTTCAATTTTTCTATAACTTTACTATAAAATTTCAGTGTCATTTCATTTTTTTGAACTTATTTGAACTCCAGACTTTTTGTGTGTTGAAAATGCACCATTCAAAGCCACATCATCAATTTTCAACCCTTTCTGACTTCATCTGGTATTTTTCATGCATTTACTGATTTTTGTAAGCTAAATGACATTGAAATTGAAAAGTACTACAAATGAACTCTGAAGAGGTTGAAAATTGGCAGGGTATCATCATTTCACCCACATAGCATGTGCTAAAAAGTTGAGAGGGTTACGGCAAAAACTTGATGCACTTCGTGTACAAAACGGACAATCTCTTTCGAAGTATCAGGGTTTCATACAGAAACTCGTCTGTTACAAAAGGCATTTCATTTTTTCACATGTAACTGCAGTGATATTCTAGATCAAAGGCATCATCATAATAGTTGTGGAGAGAAAGTCTTCACTTTTTCTTCGCTTGTGTCCTTTGCTTATTGCGCCGTAACCATGGATATTCTTCATTGTTTAACAGTGTGCTTGGGTTAGCCTTGACTTTGAAGGAAGGAATTTCATGAAACTTTTCATAATCTTCAGACATGTCTGTCTTGCCCTCCAATCCCACGATGTCTCCTTTTCCTGAAAGAACTATGTGGCGCTTTGGCTCATCGTATGATGTATTCGCTTCCTTATCTTTTCTTTTTCTCGGTTTGGTAGACATGTCCTTCACATAGAAAACCTGCGCCACATCATTGGCTAGGACGAATGGTTCGTCTGTGTACCCAAGATTGTTCAGATCCACTGTATTCATTCCGTACTGTGGGTCTACCTATACCCCGCCTCGTGACAAATTGACCCATTTGCACTGAAACAAAGGGACCTTAAAATCATGTCCGTAGTCAAGTTCCCATATGTCCACAATGTAACCATAATATGTATCCTTTCCCCTCTTGGTTGCTGCATCAAAGCGGACACCGCTGTTTTGGTTCGCGCTCTTTTGATCTTGGGCGATCGTGTAAAATGTATTCCCATTTATCTCGTATCCTTTGTAAGTCAATATAGTCGAAGATGGTCCCCTGGACAACGAGTCCAGCTCATCAGAAATAGTGTTGTCACCTCTGAGACATGTTTCCAACCAACTGCCGAAAGTCCTGATGTGTTCACATGTAATCCAGTCGTCACACTGCTCTGGGTGTTTGGAGCGCAGAATGTTCTTGTGTTCATCGACATACGGGGTCACCAAGTTAGAGTTCTGTAGAACTGTGTAGTGTGCTTGAAACCAAGAATGCCCGTCCCTACATATTATTGAGTCCCCTCCTAGCGTGCCTTTTCCAGTCAGTCTCCCCTCATACCGCGATTGAGGGAGACCAATTTCTTAAGGCCAGGAATGAAGTCAACACAAAACCCAATGACATCCTCTGTTTGATGGCCCATGGAGATGCTTCCTTCGGGCCTAGCGCGGTTACGGACATGTTTCTTTAGGACTCCCATGAACCTTTCAAAGGGGAACATATTGTGTAGAAATACGGGGCCCAGAATGACAATCTCGTCGACTAGATGAACTAGGACGTGCGTCATGATATTGAAGAAGGATGGTGGGAACACCAGCTCGAAACTGACAAGACATTGCGCCACATCACTCCTTAACCTTGGTAGGATTTCTGGATCGATCACCTTCTGAGAGATTGCATTGAGGAATGCACATAGCTTCACAATGGCTAATCGAACGTTTTCCGATAGAAGCCCCCTCAATGCAACCGGAAGCAGTTGCATCATAATCACGTGGCAGTCATGAGACTTTAGGTTCTGGAACTTTTTCTCTGCCATATTTATTATTCCCTTTATATTCGACGAGAAGCCAGATGGGACCTTCATACTGAGCAGGCATTCGAAGAAGATTTCCTTCTCTTCTTTGGTAAGAGCGTAGCTGGCAGGACCTTCATACTGCTTTGGAGGCATGCCGTCTTTTTCGTGCAAATGTTGCAGGTCCTCCTGTGCCTTCGGTGTATCTTTTGTCTTCCCATACACGCCCAAGAAGCCTAGCAGGTTCACGCAAAGGTTCTTCGTCACGTGCATCACGTCGATTGAAGAGCGGACCTCTAGGTCTTTCCAGTAGGGTAGGTCCCAAAATATAGATTTCTTCTTCCACATGAGTGCGCGTCCCTCAGCGTCATTCGGAACAGATAGTCCGCCGGGACCCTTTCCAAAGATTACGTGTAAATCATTGACCATAGCAAGTACGTGATCACCGGTACGCATGGCGGGCTTCTTCCGGTGATCTGCCTCGCCTTTGAAATTCGTGCCTTTCTTTCGACATTGATGGTTGGTCGGAAGAAATCGACGATGCCCCAGGTACACTTTCTTCCTGCATTTGTCCAGGTATATACTTTCGGTGTCAGCTAAACAGTGCGTGCATGCGTGGTATCCCTTGTTTGTCTGTCCTAAAAGGTTACTGAGAGCAGGCCAATCATTGATGGTTACAAACAGCAACGCATGCAGGTCAAATTCCTCCTGTCTGTGCTCATCCCACACACGTACACCGTTTCCAATCCACAACTGTAAAAGTTCTTCAACTAATGGCCTGAGGTACACATCAATGTCGTTGCCGGGTTGCTTAGGGCCTTGGATGAGTACTGGCATCATAATGAACTTCCGCTTCATGCACAGCCAAGGAGGAAGGTTATAGATACATAGAGTCACGGGCCAGGTGCTGTGATTGCTGCTCTGCTCCCCAAAAGGATTAATGCCATCTGCGCTTAAACCAAACCATACATTCCTTGCGTCACCTGCAAACTCCTCCCAGTACTTTCTCTCGATTTTTCTCCACTGCGACCCGTCAGCGGGTGCTCTCAACTTCCCATCTTTCTTACGGTCCTCTCTGTGCCATCACATCAACTTGGCATGCTCTTTGTTTCTGAACAGACGTTTCAACCGTGGTATTATAGGAGCATACCACATCACCTTCGCAGGAACCCTCTTCCTGGGGCGCTCGCCATCAACATCACCAGGGTCATCTCGTCTGATCTTATACCGCAATGCACCACATACCGGGCATGCGTTCAAATCCTCGTACGCACTGCGGTAGATGATACAGTCATTAGGGCATGCATGTATCTTCTGCACCTCCAATCCTAGAGGGCATACGACCTTCTTTGCTGCGTATGTACTGTCGGGCAATTCGTTATCCTTTGGAAGCTTCTTCTTCAATATTTTTAGTATCTTCTCAAATCCTTTGTCAGGCACAGCATTCTCTGCCTTCCACTGCAGCAATTCCAGTACGGTACCGAGCTTTGTGTTGCCATCTTCGCAATTGGGATACAACCCTTTTTTGTGATCCTCTAACATGCGATCAAACTTCAGCTTCTCCTTTTCACTTTCGCACTGTCTCTTTGCATCAACAATGACCCGGCGGAGATCATCATCGGGCACATCGTCTGGTTCCTCTTGATCTTCAGCTTCCCCCGTTGCAGCATCACTGTATTCAGGGGGCACATAGTTGTCATCATCCTCTTCTTCTTCGCTGTCTTCCATCATAACCCCTCTTTCTCCATGCTTGGTCCAAACATTATAGTGTGGCATGAAACCCTTATAAAGCAGGTGGGTGTGAAGGATTTTCCGGTCAGAGTAAGACTTCGTATTCCCACATATAGGGCATGGACAACACATAAAACCATTCTGCTTGTTTGCCTCAGCCACTTCGAGAAAATTATGCACGCCCTTAATGTATCGGAGGTGCGTCTGTCACCGTACATCCATTACCGGCTCATCTGTGTGCATTATATATAATTAAGTGTGTCAAAAACCATTACAGAACATCATGAATAGATAAGTGACCAAATTAATAGAAGTTCATCATCACATTAAAACCAAAGTACATACATAGTTCTCATTGAACAACATATAGCTCTCCAGAGCATCTAATTAAACCATACATTGAAACTATGTAAAACATTTCAATGCAACAACAAATGCGATCATAATCGCAACCAAGGTAACAATTGATCAAATGGCATAATGATACCAAGCCTCGGTATGAATGGCATATTTTCTAATCTTTCTAATCTTCAAGCACATTGCATCCATCTTGATCTTATGACCATCGACGACATCCGCAACATGCAACTCCAATATCATCTTCTCCTCCTCAATTTTTTTTAATTTTTCCTTCAAGTAATTATTTTCTTCTTCAACTAAATTTAACCTCTCGACAATAGGGTCGGTTGGAATTTCCGGTTCACATACCTCGTAGATAAAAAAATCTATGTCACATTGGTCGGCATAATTGTCATAAACAATAAATGAACCAAATAGTTATAAAATATAATATATACCACATCCGAATCATAGACAGGACGAGGGTTGACGGGGCGGATACCAAAACCATCGCACTATATAATAACAAACAATAATAAAAGTAAGAAAATTATACAAGTATCTACCTAAATCATACAAGTAAGAATTTTTCTCTTTTAGAAAGAAGATAAGAACAAGAGGCTCACCACGGTGGTGCCGACGACGAGATCGGCGCGGGCGATCGACGGCGGTGAAGACGGGGACGGGACGTGACGGACCGCTAAACCTAGACAAATCTTGAAGAAAATGGAGCTTGGAGAGAAGAAAGCTTAAGTAGTGTGGCTCGGGCATATCATCGAACACCTCATGTGCATAGGAGGTGAGCTAGAGCACCACAAAGCCCTCCCCTAGCCGGCCAGAAAAAATAGAGCAGTGGAGTGCTCTGCTTGCGGGCGAGGTGGTAAATATAGGCACCTCATTGGTCCCGGTTGGTGGATGGAACCGGGACTAAAGGACCTCCTTTGGTCCCGGTTCCAGCCATGAACCGGGACCAATGGATGTGGGCCAGGAGCGAGGCCCATTGGTCCTGGTTCATATCTAGAATCGGGACCAAAGGGTCCAGACGAACCGGGACCAATGCCCCACGAGGCCCGGCCGGCCCCCTGGGCGCACGAACCGGGACGTATGCCCCCATGGGTCCCGGTTCGTTACTGAACCGGGACTAATTAGCTGGCCAGGCCTGGACCAAAGCCCTGTTTTCTACTAGTGCTGGTTTGCGTCCACACGGACACGGAACAAACACGACGCGCGTCCTCTCGGTGTCCACCGCGGCCCCACCTGTCGGCCGCCTAACCACCGCCCGCGGTCATAGTAAATGCGGCCACCTACCTCGGGCCTGCCTGGCAGTGGGTGGAAGCTATCTGTCCTTGTCCTTTTTAATCCAAGCGTGCGGCGGGGCTGGCCTCATCCACTTCGCTCCGCCGTCCACATCTAGCTTAGCTTGCCCCCTCGCCGGCGACAGGCAAACCCTAGGGAAGCGCCATGGGCTTCTTCAGCGGCAAGGGCAAGGGCAAGCTTGCCCCCGACGCGAGCTCGTCCCGCGTGCCTCCTCCTCCACCGCCACCGCCGCCGGCTCATCGACGCGGCGGGCCGCCACGGGTGCGCGAGAAGATGCACATCCCAGTGCACCAGGCGCGGTGGCACTGGCGGTACCGGCAGCCACTCCCGTACCGAGATGTCAGCCTGCCGCACGGCTGGCATCTGGACACGAGTCGCATCTTGATTACGGCGGTGCCCCGGTCGGCATTGGTGCACACCAAGGAGGTGCGCAGGCGGCACGAGCTGCTCACGGTGGAGCAACGGCGGATGGTGGCGTACGCAACCGACTCTCCAACCTGGGAGGACTGATTCGCATTGGAGCACGAGGAAGACTGCCGCCACGGCATGCAGGCCAACCCCGTGTACCCCCCGCCGCCCCAGAGGTGAAGCCAGAGGAGGAGGAGGAGGCCGCATACCAGGCCGCGCTCGAGGCGGCCCTGCAGCGCGCGCCGGAGGAAAGCCGATGCGAGGAGTACGCACACTGGGATGGCCTGGAGCTGACCCTCGTCCTCTCGGTGACGGGGGACTCCGTCCACTCTCCGATCTACGCCCCGCCGCCGCTGCCGGACCTCGAGGCCAAGGCTGAGCCAGAGCCCACGCGCACGCCCACGCACGCCCACGCCACTGCGCACGCCCACAATGCCCACGTTGCCGGAGGAGCGGTACCGCTGGACATGCCAGCTCCGAGACTGGGTCCGCGCACCGCCCGTGTGGCTCAGCGCAACGCCGGAGCAGGAGGGCGCGTACCTCCAACAATGGAGGGCGTGCGCGCTGGCAGAGGAGCGCGAGGACGACAAGCGGCAGATAGCGTGGGCATGGTGGGAGGAGGAGGAGCGCGCCCGCCAGCCGCCGCCACCGCCGCCGCAGCAGCCTACGCAGGATGTCGCATGGGCCTGGGAGGTGGCATTCCCCTGGGCTGGTCCGGCGCCGGAGGTCATCGACCTCACCGGCCCGCGCGGAGGACGAGGATGCTTAGGGTAGCGCGCGTGGGGAGGCACAGCATTTTTTAGTTTAATTATGTTTAATTAAGTTTAAGTGGACTTTGGCCGGTGTTTGACCGGCATTTTAATGTTTAATTATGTTAGTTTGGACTTGTTTGTGTGGTTTTTTTTAAAGTCCGCGCGCAAAAAAATGCGTCTGGCCAGCGTTGGGTGCATGCGCCGACCCAAACGAAAAACCGGACACATGCGTCCGCTCGGCCGACCCAAACGGACAAAATGCGGACAAAACGCGCGTCCGTTTGGGTCGTCATGTTGGAGTTGCTCTAACCAGTCGAGTTGTACATGAGTTTAATTTAACTTTCTATGCTAAGTTTTTTGTACTAAAGTTTGATTCACCCATCGCACACGATTGAGGCAGAGAAACCGTGTGCGATCAGTGTTTTCGGCAAATGCCCAGAAATTCATTTAATGCCTAAAAAACAGCAAAAGAATTCAGAAAAATGCCTATCTTTGACATGACAGATGTAATGTAGTATGTTGTGTGTAGAAAAAGTTTTGAGCGTTTTAGATCAATATTTTTTGAAGTCTTTACACATGGTAACTTAACTTGGTATTTCAAAAAATAGAAATTACAAATTATTACATAAAATGATGTAATATAAAGGTATATTAGTGTATAATAGTGTAATATCAGGTTATAAATTTCAAGTGCAAACGATGAAGAAATTATGATGTGGACTTCAAACTTCATACTTTCCCTTTGAATGCTCTTCCTAGGAGATGCTTCACTTACATAGTCCAACTTTTGTGAAATTGCTTAAAAAAATTAACATGGCCTCAAGAGGTCATATCATAACCGCATGCAAATTTTCATAATTTTTATATGAAATTTAGATTTTATTAAAAATGAAAATCCAATAAGATGCTGGTAAGGGTTTGAAGATTCCCCAGGGAATGTTTGAAATTTAATATACATATATATACATATATATATATATATATATATATATATATATAATATATATATATATATATATATATTATAGTCTGGGCAGGAGCTACAAAGGTGCATAAATACTTAAATATGATTTTTTTTCCATTTCACATGCCCTTTTAAGATACATGTAGTTCAAATTTGAACTATATCCGGTAAATACCGAAAAATTAATTTAATATTTAAAAAATAGCAAATGAATTCAGAAAAATTCCTAACTTTGACATGACAAATGTAATCTAGTATGTTACATGTAGAAAAAGTTTGGAGCATTTTTTATCAATATTTTTTGAAGTATTTACACATGGTATACTTTAACTTGTTATTTCAAAAAATGGAAAATATAAATTATTACAGAAAAAATGGAACATGATGGTATATTAGTGTAATATCAAGTTGTAGTCCAAATTTCATGTGCAAATGATAAAGAAACTACGATATGGACTTCAAACTTCATACTTTCCCTTTAAATGCTATGATTCTTCCTAGGAGATGCTTCACTTACAAAGCAATATATAGTCCAATTTTTTTGAAATTGCCTGAAATTTTAAACATAGCCTCATGAGGTCATATAATAACCCCATGCTAATTTTATTAAAATTTAGATAATATTTAAATTGTGAAAAATGAAAAATTCAATAAGATACTGGTAAGGGTTAGAAGATTCCCATGGAAAATTTTGAATATATAAATATAAATAAATATATATACTAAAAAGGTGCATAAGTACTTAAATATGAATTTTGTTTCCATTCACATGCCCTTTTTAAGATACATGTAGTTCAAATTTGAACTATATTCGGTAAATACCTAGAAATCCATTTAGTGCCGAAAAAACAGCAAGTGAATTCAGAAAAATGCCTAACTTTGACATGACAAATGTAATCTAGTATGTTGCTTGTAGAAAAACTTTGGATCATTGTAGATCAATATTGTTTGAAGTCTTCACACATGGTAGCTTAACTTGGTATTTAAAAAAATAGAAAAATACAAATTATTACATAAAAGATGGAACATGATGGCATATTAGTGTATAATAGTATAATATCAAGTTGTAGTCCAAATTGCCAGTGCAAATGATGAAGAAACTGTGATGTGGACTTCAAACTTCATACTTTTTCTTTAAATGTTATGATTCTTCTTGGGCGATGCTTCACTTACAAAGCGTTGTATAGTCCAACTTTTGTGAAATTTCCTAAAATTTTAAACATCATCTCATGAGGTCATATCATGACCCCATTCCAATTTTCATATTTTTAAGAAAATATTTACATTTTATGAAAATTAAAAATCCAATAAGATGCAGGTAAGGGTTTGAAGATTCCCAAGGAAATAATTAAAATGTATATATATACAGACATTTTAATCCACACGCATTTTTAAGATACATGTAGTTCAAATTTGAATTATATTCGGTAACTACCTAGAAATCCATTTAATGCCTAAAAATAGCAAATAAATTAAAAAAATGCATAACTTTGACATGACAAATGTAATGTAGTATATTGCATGTAGGGAATGTTTGGAGCATTTTAGATCAATATTTTTTTAAGTCTTTACACATGGTTCTTTAATTGCTATTTCAAAGAATAAAAAATACATTGCACACAGTTATTTTCTAGGAATCGTGGGTGATGTATATAGTATCACACACGAACAAATTAACCAAACCGTGTGTACATGCATCACCCCTTCATCTTCTCGCGCCGTCCCTTCGGTTCACCCGGACTCCTCACGTCCCCACCGCACATCCGTCGCCGATGGCCACGCGTCGGCTACACATGATGTCAATGAAGCGTTGCCGCCAGCTGACGCATGGTTTCATGCCTCACCTTTCTCGCCTCCGCTATCTATAAAACCCCAATGGCGCCATGTCGAGACCTCGCCATCCATCATTCTCCATATGCCGCTGCAGTTCTTAGATTAGGACCCCGACAAACCCATCCCCTAACTCAATCAGCCCCAAGAAGATTGTCAGGAGCCTCGCAATGGTGCCCGCTCAGCTCCCATGGTGGAGGCACTAGCTGGTGGTGGCCCCAGCATTCGCGGGCCAAAATCACTGTTTTGACCCTTAATGACAAGTTTAGCATGAAATGACCCACCTTTGAAACTATTTCAAGATCTGACCCTTTTGACTACTACCAGATAGGGCGGAGGTAGGCTAGATGGGCTACCGCCATAGCCAATGGCGACAGACCCTAGTCCACGCCTAGTCAATCCCCACTAACCATGCTCACATGGCCAAAGTGGCTACCGCCTCTGCTTATGGCGGTAGTCCACTAACCCTAGCGCCACGGAAAGTGGCGGTAGCCCCCCGAAGAGTTAAGTGGCTGGTGGGCCGTGAGTGGGCCACCCACCCACCCATTCAGCCACCATCCTTCTTCCTTCTCTCCCACTCGAGTTGCTACCCTCTCCCCCTCTCTCTTTCCCATCCAAACTCCTCTCAAATCCCTCCCAAATTGGTACCATTTGTTTGGTGAATTGGAGCCCTTTTCATCGCTTGAGGTAGCCTCTCCCATCTCCCACGATTTGGTTCGCTGGAATCGTCTTATTTGGTGGCATTATTCACTTTTGGGCAAACCCTAGTTTTGGGGATTTCTCTCAAATCCATTGTTAAAATGATGGAATGTAGGTTTGTATGAGGTTTATGATGTGTAATAAGCATTATACTTGTGGTTTGTAGCAAGAACTAGGGTTAGGGTATGTGTTAGATTGCTAGGGTTATGGTATGTGTTATTAAGCATTTTATAATCCCATGGTCTAATTTATGTGCTTTAGATATAATGTGGTAGACTTGTCATTGATGCATTAAGTTTTTGTCACTATTTTTTTAGAGGGTGAGAATCGTTAATATTCATTATGTTGACAAGGTGGTATTTTTTTGTAACAATGCGAGATTGTTGACAACGAGGAGAAAGTCATGACATTTTTGACAGGTCCTAGTTATGATGAGGTTGTGGAAAAAAGTAAGGAATGTGTTGAATTGGATGAACCTGATTGAGCAACTTGAACTATTTGGAAGGTATGATGTTGGGTCGAGACCCAAATCTCGAATGAAGAAGATGCCTATCAAGTCAGATTTGGATTGGGATGTATACAAGGAGGTTGTTCTGGCCTCACAAGATAAGTCACTCAAATTATTTGTCACCAAGGTCGAAGGTCCCCGGTTTCATATTGACTTGAACCGATGTGCCTCCTGCCCATGCCATGATATGAGCCCGTGTAGAAGTGTGTCGCTTGTTGAGGGTAGGGCCGAGGTGTCTGCCCCCAATGCTTTTAGCCAACCACCTATGGGCCAACCAAATGAATTGGAGGTGAATGATACTGACCGATTCTATGAAGAAGACGATAATGTCAATATGGATCAGGGTTATGACATGGAGAGTGAAGACATGGATGGTGATGGTGATGAGTCTGAGAGAGAGGATGAGATCCATGATAATGATATTGGTGACGTGGAGGCACAAGTCACGAAGAAGGACTTGGACTGTGACATCCCATATCAGTGTGCCTATGCTATGACTCGGAGGATAATGGCCCCGGGAATGATTTGGAAGAGGATGGATTCACAGAGGAAGAAGCCCAAATTTTCACAATGGTCATAGGCCGAGATAATCAAATACCATTATTTCATGATCTTAGCCTAGCCCATAAGGCTATAGTTGATGGTGGCATGAGTAAGCTGATTGACTCGAGACCCTGCCCGACCAACTGCCCAACCAAAAAATCCAATGAGTCCGATAGCACTTACCTGCAGGGAGGCCTGAAGTTTCCTGACTTGGAAGTATACAAGATGTGGCTTTGCACTGTTAAGCACCATAGATCCTTTTGTGTTGCGCACTTGGACTCCAAGAAGTGTCATACCTTGAAATGTGAGAAAGAAAGATGCCCATGGATCATCCGTGCAAGAAGAATGAAAATCGGAGGATGGAGAATAAAAAGTGATGAAATGACTCACATGTGCAAAGCATCAGATGCAAATGCATGCACTACACACCATCATCTCACCTCTGAATTCATCGGGTATAAATTCATGAAACATGTAGCCAATGATCCAACCATCAAGGCGAAGCTTATGATGAGTTTCGTAAAGGCTTTATTTAGATATGAAGTGAAGTATGGGAAGACTTGGAAGGCCAAGCATGCCGCTCTTAGGATGTTGTACAATTGATGGGAAGAAGCATACAACCGCGTCCTGAGGTTGTTGGGAGCGATGACCTATATGAACCCGGGCATGTATCATGTGGTCGAGGATGATGCTGGAGTGTTCCGTCGTGCCTTGTAGATTTTCAACCCATGCATCACAACCTTTAAGCACTGTCAGCCAATTTTGTCTATAGATGGGACAATTATAGGGGCACAATCATGATAGCAATGGCGCATGACACCAGTGACCAGGTGTTGATTGTGGCATTTGCTTTGGTGTCAGGCGAGAACGGGACAGCTGGGAATTGTTCATGAGTCTTGTGAGGAACATGGTCATTAGTCCGGATAGGGAGGTATGCAGCATATTGGACCGGCACCAAGGCAGGCCATGGAGATTGATATTCCAGGGCATGTAAAGATACACCACCGATGATGCATGAGGGCATGTAAGAAGATGGAACTCAGCAAGGATATAACTTCGGCATGTGTGGCCTTCACCGACAGGTCATTCTCCAAACGCTTGAAAAAAACTACCAGTTGGTGAACGATGGTGGAAAAGAGTTCTTAAGATGGAATTTGGGAGAGAAGCACAAGTGGGCACGTGCCCATGATGAAGGAGGTAGGAGATATGGTGACATGACAAGCAACATGGTTGAATGTTTCAACAATGTGCTCAAGGGTGTCTGTCAGTTGCTGGTGACAACAATAGCAGAATATACCTTCTACAAGCTTAATGAGTACTTTCTGAAGCATTCTGAAGAGAATGCCAAATTGGTAGGTGATAATGAGGTGTATCCCAAGAAGGTTGAGGAGTGGATGGAGTTACAAAGAGCCAAGTTGTCGGTACAACATGCTACTTGCTTTGGCATCACCGAAATGATATACCAAGTAGACGAGCCAGGTGGGACAATGCGAGACGGTGTGCCATTTGATGGTTGTGTTGGGGAATGTAATAATAATTCAAAAAAATTCCTACGTGTCACCAAGATCAATCTAGGAGATGCTAGCAACGAGAGAGAGGGAGTGCATCTTCATACCCTTGAAGATCGCTAAGCGGAAGCGTTACAAGAACGCGGTTGATGGAGTCGTACTCGCGGCGATCCAAATCGCGGAAGATCCGATCCAAGCGCCGAACGGATGGCGCCTTCGCGTTTAACACACATACAGCCCGGGGACGTCTCCTCCTGGATCCAGCAAGGGGAGAGGAGAAGTTGAGGGAGAACTCCAGCAGCACGACGGGGTGGTGGTGGAGCTCGTGGTTCTCCGGCAGGGCTTCACCAAGCACTACGGAGGAGGAGGTGTTGGAGAGGGGGAAGGGCTGCGCAAGGGAAGGGGTGTTGCAGCCCTCTCTATCCCTCACTATATATAGGGGAAGGGGGGGAGGAGGAGGCACCCAAGGGTTTCCCTAGGGGAGGGGCGGCGGCCACAGGGGAAACCCTAGATGGGTTTGGGCGCCCCCACCCCTAGGAAACTTGCCCCCCAAGCCGGGAGGGGCGGCTGCCCTAGGGAAGGCACCCCCACCTCTCCAGGTTACATGATATGGGGTGGTAGGGGCGCACAGCCCCTTAGTGGGATGGTGTGCCCCCTCCCCTTGGCCCATAAGGCCCCCCAACGCTTGTCGGGGCCTCCGAAACTCCTTTCGGTCACGCTGGTCGTCACCCGGTACTCCCAGAACAATTCCGGACTCCAATACCCTTCATCCAATATATCGATCTTCACCTCCGGACCATTCCGAAGTTCCTCGTCATGTCCGGGATCTCATCCGGGACTCCGGACAACCTTTGGTAACCACATACTATTCCCATTACAACTCTAGCATCATCGAACCTTAAGTGTGTAGACCCTACGGGTTCGGGAACCATGCAGACATGACCGAGACACCTCTCTGGCCAATAACCAATAGTGGGATCTGGATACCCATACTGGCTCCCACATGGTCCACGATGATCTTATCGGATGAACCACAATGTCGGGGATTCAATCAATCCCGTATACAATTCCCTTTGTCCCTCGGTATGTTACTTGCCCGAGATTCGATAGTCGGTATCCCCATACCTCGTTCAATCTCGTTACCGGCAAGTCTCTTTACTCGTTCCGTAACGCATGATCCCGTGACTAACTCCTTAGTCACATTGAGCTCATTATGATGATGCATTACCAAGTGGGCCCAGCGATACCTCTCCGTCATACGGAGTGACAAATCCCAGTCTCGATTCGTGCCAACCCAACAGACACTTTCGGAGATACCTGTAGTGCACCTTTATGGTCACCCAGTTATGTTGTGACGTTTGATACACCCAAAGCATTCCTACGGTATCCGGGAGTTGCACAATCTCATGGTCTAAGGAAATGATACTTGACATTAGAAAAGCTCTAGCAAACGAACTACACGATCTTGTGCTATGCCTAGGATTGGGTCTTGTCCATCACATCATTCTCCTAATGATGTGATCCCGTTATCAATGACATCCAATGTCCATGGTCAGGAAACCACAACCATCTATCGATCAATGAGCTCGTCAACTAGAGGCTCACTAGGGACATGTTGTGGTCTATGTATTCACACATGTATTACGGTTTCCGGTTAATACAATTATAGCATGAACAATAGACAATTATCATGAACAAGGAAATATAATAATAACCATTTTATTATTGCCTCTAGGGCATATTTCCAACAGTCTCCCACTTGTACTAGAGTTAATAATCTAGTTCACATCGCCATGTGATTTACATTGTTATGAATCTAACACCCAGTGAGTTCTGGGGTTCGATCATGCTTTGCATGTGAGAGAGGTCTTTAGTCAACGGGTCTGCAACATTCAGGTCCGTGTGTACTTTGCAAATCTCTGTGTCATACTTTAGACACTGCTACCACACTCCACTTGGAGCTATTCCAAATGGCTGCTCCACTATACGTATCCGGATTGCTACTCAGAGTCATCCGGATTGGTGTTAAAGCTTGTATCGACATAACCCTTTATGACAAACTCTTTATCACCTCCATAATCGAGAAATATTCCCTTAGTCCTCTAGTTACTAAGGATAATCTTGACCGCTGTCCAGTGATCCATTCCTGGATCACTCTCGTACCCCTTGACAGACTCATGGCAAGGTACACACAGGTGTGGTACACAGCATGGCATATTATACAGAGCCTATGGATAATGCATAGGGGACGACCTTCGTCCTATCTCTTTCTTCTGCCGTGGTCGAGCTTTGAGTCTCACTCAACTCCACACCTTACAAATCAGGTAAGAACTCCTTCTTTGACTGATCAATTTTGAACTCTTTCAAAATCTTGTCTAGGCATGTACTCATTGAAAGTCTCATCAAGCATCTTGATCTATCTCTATAGATCTTGATGCCCAACAATTAGGTAGCTTTATCCAGGTATTCCTTTGAAATACTCTTTTCAAACAACAGTTTATGCTTTCCAGAAATTCTACATCATTTCCGATCAACAATATGTCATCCACATATACTCATCAGAAATTCTATACTGCTCCCACTCACTTTCTTGTAAATACGAGTTTCTCATAAACTTTGTATAAACTCAAAAACTTTGATCACCTCATCAAAGCGTATATTCCAACTCCGAGATGCTTGCTCCAGTTCATAGAAGGATCGCTGGAGCTTGCATACCTTTTAGCATCCTTAGGATCGACAAAACCTTCTGGTTATATCACATACAGCCTTTCCTCACGGAAACCGTCAAGGAAACTTTGTTTTGACATCCATCTGCCATATTTCGTAAATGAAAATGCAGCAACTGCTAACATAATTCTAACAGACTTCAGCTTCGCTATGATTGAGAGAGTCTCATCACAGTCAACTCCTTGAACTTGTCAGAAACTTCTTTGAGACAAGTCGAGCTTCATAAATGGTGACATTACCATCAGCGTCTGTCTTCTTCTTAAAGGTCCATTTGTACTCAATGACCTGCCATTCAACGGGCAAGTCTACCAAAGTCCATACTTGGTTTTCATACATGGATCCTTTCTCGGATTTCATGGCCTCTAACCATTTGTTGGAATCCGGGCCCATCATCACTTCTCCATAGTTTGTAGGTTCATTGTTGTCCAACAACATGACCTCCAAGACAGGGTTGCCGTACCACTCAGAAGCAGTATGCATCCTTGTCAACCTACGAGGTTTGATAGTAACTTGATCCGAAGCTTCATGATCATCACCATTAACTTCCTCTTCAACTGACGTAGGCTCCGCAGAAACATCTTTCTGCGCTGCGCTACTCTTTGGTTGAAGCAAAGGTTCAACAACCTCATCAAGTTCTATCTTCCTCCCACTCAATTCTTTCGAGAGAAACTCTTTCTCGAGAAAGGACCCGTTCTTAGCGACAAACACTTTGCCCTCAGATCTGAGATAGAAGGCATACCCAATCGTCTCCTTGGGGTATCCTATGAAGACGCATTTGTCCGCTTTGGTTTTGAGCTTATTAGGCTGAAGCCTTTTCACATAAGCGTCGCTGCCCCAAACCTTAAGAAATGACAACTTAGGTTTGTTGCCAAACCATAATTCATATGATGTCGTCTCAACGGATTTAGATGGTGCCCTATTTAAAGTGAATGTAGTTGTCTCTAATGCATAACCCCAAAACGATAGTGATATATCGGCAAGAGACATCATAGAACGCACCATATCCAATAGGTACGATTACGACGTTCGGACACACCATTACACTATGGTGTTCCAGGCGGCGTCAGTTGTGAAACAATTCCACATTGTATTAAGTGATTGCCAAACTCATAACTCAGATACTCCCCCTTTCGATCATATCGTAGGAATTCGATCTTCTTGTTACGATGATTCTCAACTTCACTCTAAAATTGCTTGAACTTTTCAGACGTTTTAGAATTATGCTTCATCAAGTAAATATACCCATATCTACTCAAATCATTGGTGAAGGTGAGAAAGTAACGACATCCACCGCGCGCGTCAACACTCATCGGGCCGCACACATCAGTATGTATGATTTCCAACAAGTCAATTGCCCGTTCCATTGTTCCGGAAAATGGGGTTTTAGTCATCTTGCCCACGAGGCATGGTTCGCATGTGTCAAGTGATTCAAAATCAGGTGACTCCAAAAGTCCATCAGCATGGAGTTTCTTCATGCGCTTTACACCAACATGACCTAAGCGGCAGCGCCACAAGAAAGTGGTATTATCATTATCAACTCTACATCTTTTGGCCTCAATGTTATGAACATGTGTATCACTACGATCGAGATTCAATAAACCATTCACCTTGGGTGCATGACCATAGCAGGTATTATTCATGTAAATAGAATAACCATTATTCTCTGATTTAAATGAACAATCGTATTGTAATAATCACGATCTAATCATGTTCATGCTCAACGCAGACACCAAATAACATTTATCTAGGTTCAACACTAATCCCGAAGGTAGAGGGAGCGTGCGATGGTGATCACATCAACCTTGGAAACACTTCCAACACACATCGTCACCTCACCCTTAGCTAGTCTCCGTTTAATCCGTAGCTTTTGTTTCGAGTTACCAATATTAGCAACTGAACCAGTATCTAATACCCATGTGCTACTAGGAGTACTAGTAAGGTACACATCAATAACACGTATATCAAATATACTATTGTTGAAGTTGCCAGCCTTCTTATCTATTGGGGTAGCTCCACTACCAGTGACCGTTCCCCTTACAATAGAAGCACTTAGTCTCGGGTTTAGGTTCAACCTTGGGTTTCTTCACTAGAGCGGCAACTGGCTTGCCATTCATGAAGTTTCCCTTCTTGCCCTTTCCCTTTTTGAAACCAGTGGTCTTGTTAACCATCAACACTTGATGCTCCTACTTGATTTCTACCTCCGCGGCCTACCGCGAGCTGCTCCGGGATCATCTCCATCCCTTGCATGTTATAGTTCATCACGAAGTTCTAGTAGCTTGGTGATAGTGTCTGGAGAACTCTGGCAATCATTATTTTATCTGGAAGATTGACTCCCACTCGATTCAAGTGATCGTAGTACCCAGACAAGCTGAGCACATGCTCACTGATTGAGCTATTCTCCTTCATCTTGCAGGCAAAGAATCTTGTTGGAGGTCTCATACCTCTTAACGCGGGCATGAGCCTGAGATCCCAATTTCAGCTCTTAGAACATCTCATATGTTCCGTGACGTTTGAAATGTTTTGGAGCCTCAATTCTAAGCCGTAATGCATGACGCACTGAACTATCAAGTAGTCATCAGAACGTGCCTGTCAGATGTTCAAAACATCTACAGACGACGCTTGAGGGGATGGCGCATCGAGCGGTGCATTAAGGACATAAGCCTTCTGTGCAGCAATGAGGACAATCCTCAGATCACGGACCTAGTCCGCATTATTGCTTACAAAATCTTTCAACTTAGTATTTCTCTAGGAACATATTAACACAGGGAGCTACAGCGCGAGCTATTGATCTACAACATAAATTTGCAAAGATAATTTTAGACTAAGTTCATGATAATTAAGTTCATCTAATCAAATTATTTAATGAACTCCCACTCAGATAGACATCCCTCTAGTCATCTAAGTGATACATGATCCGAATCGACTAGGCCATGTCCGATCATCACGTGAGACGGACTAGTCATCAACGGTGAACATCTCCATGTTGATCGCATCTACCATACGACTCATGTTTGACCTTTCGGTCTCTCGTGTTCCGAGGCCATGTATGTACATGCTAGGCTCGTCAAGTCAACCTAAATGTTTCGCACGTGTAAATCTGGCTTACACCCGTTGTATGCGAACGTTAGAATCTATCACACCCGATCATCACGTGGTGCTTCGAAACAACGAACCTTCGCAACGGTTCACAGTTAGGGGGAACACATTTCTTGAAATTTTAGTGAGGGATCATCTTATTTATGCTACCGTCGTTCTAAGCAAATAAGATGTAAACATGATAAACATCACATGCAAATCATAAAGTGACATGATATGGCCAATATCATCTTGCGCTTTTGATCTCCATCTTCGAGGCGTGGCATGATCACCATCGTCACCGGCATGACACCATGATCTCCATCATCGTGTCTTCATGAAGTTGTCTCGCCAACTATTACTTCTACTACTATGGCTAACGGTTAGCAATAAAGTAAAGTAATTACATGGCGTTTACATTGACACGACGGTCATACAATAAATTAAGAAAACTACTATGGCTCCTGCCGGTTGTTATACTCATCGACATGTAAGTCATGATTCCTATTACAAGAACATGATCAATGTCATACATCACATATATAATTCATCACATCCTTTTGGCCATGTCACATCACATGTCATACCCTGCAAAAACAAGTTAGACGTCCTCTAATTGTTGTTGCATGTTTTATGTGGCTGCTACGGGTTTCTAGCAAGAACGTTTCTTACCTACGCAAAAGCCACAATGGTGATATGCCAATTGCTATTTACCCTTCAGAAGGACCCTCTTCATCGAATCCGATCCGACTAAAGTTGGAGAGGCAGACACCCGCTAGCCACCTTATGCAACAAGTGCATGTCAGTCGGTGGAACCTGTCTCACGTAAGCGTACGTGTAAGGTTGGTCTGGGCCGCTTCATCCCACAATGCCGCCGAATCAAGATAGGACTAGTAACGGCAAGCAAATTGAACAAATCATCGCCCACAACTACTTGTGTTCTACTCGTGCATAGAATCTACGCATAGACCTGGCTCATGATGCCACTATTGGGGAACGTAGTAATAATTCAAAAAAATTCCTACGTGTCACCGAGATCAATCTAGGAGATGCTAGCAACGAGAGAGAGGGAGTGCTTCTTCATACCCTTGAAGATTGCTAAGCGGAAGCATTACAAGAATGCGGTTGATGGAGTCGTACTCGCGGCGATCCAAATCGTGGAAGATCTTATCCAAGCGCCGAACGGATGGCGCCTCCGCGTTCAACACACGTACAGCCCGGGGACGTCTCCTCCTTCTTGATTCAGCAAGGGGAGAGGAGAAGTTGAGGGAGAACTCCAGCAACATGACGGCGTGGTGGTGGAGCTCGTGGTTCTCCGGCAGGGCTTCACCAAGCTTTACGGAGGAGGTGGTGTTAGAGAGGGGGAAGGGCTGCGCAAGGGAAGGGGTGTTGCAGCCCTCTCTATCCCTCACTATATACAGGGGAAGGGGGGAGGAGGAGGCGCCCTAGGGTTTCCCTAGGGGAGGGGCGGCGGCCACAGGGGAAACCCTAGATGGGTTTGGGCGCCCCCACCCCTAGGAAACTTGCCCCCGAAGCCGGGAGGGGCGGCTGCCCTAGGGGAGGCGCCCCCACCTCTACAGGTTACGTGAGATGGGGTGGGAGGGGCGCACAGCCCCTTAGTGGGCTAGTGTGCCCCCTCCCCTTGGCCCATAAGGCCCCCCAACGCCTGCCGGGGCCTCCGAAACTCCTTTCGGTCATGCTGGTCGTCACCCGGTACTCCCAGAACAATTTCGGACTCCAATACCCTTTGTCCAATATATCGATCTTCACCTCCGGACCATTCCGTAGTTCCTCGTCACGTCAGGGATCTCATCCAGGACTCTGAACAACCTTCGGTAACCACATACTATTCCCATTACAACTCTAGCGTCACCGAACCTTAAGTGTGTAGACCCTACGGGTTCGGGAACCATGCAGACATGACCGAGACACCTCTGTGGCCAATAACCAATAGCGGGATCTGGATACCCATACTGGCTCCCACATGTTCCACGATGATCTTATCGGACGAACCACGATGTCGGGGATTCAATCAATCCCGTATACAATTCCCTTTGTCCATCGGTATGTTACTTGCCCGAGATTCGATCGTCGGTATCCCCGTACCTCGTTCAATCTTGTTACCGGCAAGTCTCTTTACTCGTTCCGTAACGCATGATCCCATGACTAAATCCTTAGTCACATTGAGCTCATTATGATGATGCATTACCGAGTGGGCCCAGAGATACCTCTCCGTCATACGGAGTGACAAATTCCAGTCTCGATTCGTGCCAACCTAACAGACACTTTCGGAGATACCTGTAGTGCACCTTTATGGTCATCCAGTTACGTTGTGACGTTTGATACACCCAAAGCATTCCTACGGTATCCGGGAGTTGCACAATCTCATGGTCTAAGGAAATGATACTTGACATTAGAAAAGCTCTAGCAAACGAACTACACGATCTTGTGCTATGCCTAGGATTGGGTCTTGTCCATCACATCATTCTCCTAATGATGTGATCCCGTTATCAATGACATCCAATGTCCATGGTCAGGAAACCACAACCATCTATCGATCAACGAGCTAGTCAACTAGAGGCTCACTAGGGACATGTTGTGGTCTATGTATTCACACATGTATTACGGTTTCCGGTTAATACAATTATAGCATGAACAATAGACAATTATCATGAAAAAGGAAATATAATAATAACCATTTTATTATTGCCTCTAGGGCATATTTCCAACAGGTTGGGCATTTGAGGTGAACCTTAAGATACACGACTACTCATGTGAGAGGCCTAGTAAGTACCACTGGCCGTGCTCGCACTTGATGATGTCGGCAAACACAAGAAATGTGTGTGTCTCTTATTAGAAGACCATCAGGTTGAATGAGTTCACTTTGGAGGCTGCCAGGTTGACTTGGGCGCACAAATTCCATCCTTACTTGGACTAGTCACAGTGGACGAAGTATCACAGCCCTGACATTAGGCCAGATCTGGCTCTCATGGTACTGCCCAAGGGTAGAAGCAGATCTAATCAGTACAGGAGTGATATGGATGAACTTGGTGGATACACTCGCTTGATGGAATTTGGAAGCGGGCATTTCATGGAGCCTCATGACATGAACCAGTGTGGTGAATGCAATGAGACGGCACATAATATGAGGACATGCCCTAAGAAAAGCAAAATATCGAAGGGGGATAACCCTTGAATGATCCAAGCGGGTGGTAGAGTCGGTTCGAGTGGTTGTGGTAGAGGGGGTTCTAGTGGTGGTAAAGGGGGTTCCGATGGTGGTGGTGGTGGTGGTGGAAGGGGTTCTGGTGGTAGTGGTGGTTGTAGAGGGGGTTGTAGTGGTGGTGGTGGTAGAAGGGGTTGTAGTGGTGGTAGAGGCAGGCCGAATGGTGGTTGTAGAGGGGGTAGGAGTGGTGGCATTGGTAGAGGGGGTTCCGGTGGTTGTAATAGAGGATGGAGGAGTGCTAGAGGAGGGAGGAGTGGTCGTACTTTGATGTTTGATTACTTACATAATCTGCAAGGATGATGCAATATGAATGGTAAACACTTGTTACTTTTTTGCATTTATACATGTCTTTTCCTATCAGTTCTTGTGTTATTGTTTTTACACATTTCCTTTGTTCATGTATTTTGCTAACAATTATTCTGTTTGTAGGCATGGCTTCATCTGGTTCCAATACTAGGCCGCCTTGCTCTGACCAAGAGGAAATGTCAAAGAAGCACGTGAGTTGTGCCATGGATAAGGAGGAGGACAAAGATGTGAAAACCCCCACATGTTGGTGTGGTGATCCTTGTGTTGTGAAGGAGTCCACTGTTACGGATCTTCCTTATTCTTAAGTCCAACAGAAATCCTGTTGGCTCCCCAAGCGCAAGGGTTTGTAGCAAGAAGCAAGTTTCCCTCAGTGAGAACCAAGGTACCAATCCGTGGAGTTCTCCTACGAGCCAATGATCAGCCCTGCAATCAACTATGAAACTTTTACTTGGTCCCCAACGCGTCTAGTGGGGTTGTCAATCTCACTTGCTTTGCTAGTTACAAGGTTAGCGTACCTAGTGTTTGGGAATGAATTTTATTAAAGCGTGTAAAAATACTCCAGAATATAAAAGAACAGAAAATGAGTAAACAGAGTTGTATTTATGAGGAATAAAGGACCAGGATCCATAATTTCAATGGTGGCATCTCTCCAAATAGCATAGGCATGGTAAACAAATTACAGTTGCATATCTATTAAATTGCAGTTTTTATGTTTGATCATACATGTCATGATTGCATATAGCAATAGTGCAGAAACCCTTCTAGGTGTAGATAATTAGTGGCACCGGCCCAAAACCGGACGCCACTGGTAATTTGGCAAAATACCAGCGACGTGTAGACATCCGAGGCCGCTACTAATAACTCATCACTAGTGGCATGCCAGACTTCCAGTACGTCACTAGTACTCCGGACGCAACTATCAGACCAGCAAAGTCGTACTAGTGGCGTTGGGCAATCATACATGCCACCAGTACTTCCTTTACTAGTGGCATGTGCCATTTCCTCCACCGCCACCAGTGGGAAAACCCGGGCCCGCTGCCAAGCCATACTTACTAGTGGCGTGGTAGTTCACACTTCGCCACTAGTACGTGCGATTGTAGTGGTGTTGCCTCATGTCAGGCGCACCACTAGAGACAAATGGGTCCCACCAGCCACGTCATTTTTCGGGTCCCATTTATTAGCGGCATGTGTAGCAGAGACTCTAGTGGCATTCATGCTGTTGAGCATGCCACTAATGACTACCAATCTGGTAAAAAAATTAAAGCATAATGTGAAGTTTGAAATGGAACAAATTTTGATTTCATATCGTCAGCGTGCTTTCATCCATGGGAATCCATTCCATCTTCTCATTGAGGTTGCCGCCGCATTGAAGATGATCAATTTTCGTGAAATCTCCTCCTCTCCCCATTCCACTACAAATACCATGCCAACCATTCGATGAGAGGCATATTCCCCCTGATCTTTCTCTCCAACCAAAGTTGTAGAAGTTCGTCGGAGAAGACAATGGCAACCCAGAACAACAATTACATTCACGTGGTGCCGGCCATCATCACCGATTCATCTTGGGTTCACACCGAGATGAAGAACATCCCACCGCTAAACCGCGAGATGGTGGTTTGGGATGTTTTGATGATGGTGTTTCCAAATCCTCGCTACTACAACCTCATCCCCCAAAAGGATGACACAATCTTCATCCAGTTCTTCTACACGAGCTCTGTGAAGATGGTCCATGACCATGTGTGGGGCAGTGGCCACGAGACCAT
Source organism: Thinopyrum elongatum (assembly GCA_011799875.1). Taxonomy (NCBI): domain Eukaryota; kingdom Viridiplantae; phylum Streptophyta; class Magnoliopsida; order Poales; family Poaceae; genus Thinopyrum; species Thinopyrum elongatum. The sequence goes on along the minus strand of CM022298.1, from coordinate 71,994,447 downwards.
CACCTTCTACTCCATCCCATTCAATGCCAAGGACGAGATGCCTCTGGCATCGAAGAGGTGGATCCAGATTGCATGAAGACGAAGCTTATCGATCACCGCTCCTGCTGCTCTATATATTTTTATATGTATTTCATATTTTACTTTTTTTAGCATGTCCCTTATATGCCCCAAAAAATTATATATATATATATATATGTGCTATTTTATATATTTTCTATGTTTTACTTTTTGCAATCGGATGTCCGATGCTATAACCATAGCCGTTGCTTGAGCCCGTAGCCCATCTCTCTAGCTCACCTGCTTCTTCCGCCTCCCTCATCTCTCTCGAGCCCCCAATCCCCATTTTCTTTGCATTGCCCGCCAGCCTATTCCAGCGAACACCGGCGAGCCTAGATGCTCAGCACGCACTGCCCCACCCCTCTCGCTCTGCTCTACCTGTTCGTCCGCATCAATATGACACGCATGACTTCTGCCGCCACTAGTAGCTAACCCTAGCCGATGGCCTCCGGTCTAGATCCACGACGGTGGGAGAGAATGAGGGCCATTGAGCTAGACCTGGATCGATGGTGGTGGCTACCACGTTGATTCGACGTAGCGTTGCTCCTCAGGCTGGTCTTTCCCGACACCGTCCATGCAGCCGACACTCCTACGCCTGGTCTTCACCGTCAGTGCCTCCCTTGCTGCCGCTGCTGACTTCCTCTATGTCGCCTCTGCTACTTCCCCTGCGGCGACACTGTCATTTCAGGTATGTGTGCATCCCATCTATGTTTGAGAGAACAAGCATGATTCATTCATGTTCTCTCCAAATAACAAATGAAATCTCCATGGACAGGAATGAATCTAGGATGTATTTTGGGGTGAACTAGTGTTTTATTGCCTAACTGTAGAAGTGAATCGGCCTAACTTTTCTTGACATAATTTCAATCTAAACAATTTCAATGCTATGCTAAAGAATCACAAGTTTTTTGCAGTGGCTAAATGAATGAATTGTAGTGGAGAGAACAAAAATTCAAGTGCTTGCAGTGAAATGTGACAAGAGGACATCAAGGATCTCCACTATGAGCTAATAAGTGGAGTAGTGGCGGCAACTAGAGGCACCAACTATGTATGTATTTTGACAGTGTGATATATTTTTGTAGTACTAGTGGATGAAGTGCACGTATGTATTTGGCTAAATGTATGAATTATAGTGGAGAGAACAAAAATTCAAGTGCTTGCAATGAAATACTACAAGAGGATACCAAGGATCTCCAGTATGAGCCGATAACTGGAGCAGGGGCAGCAACAAGAGGCACCAACTATCTATATATTTTGATAGTGTGATGTATTTTTTAGTACTAGTGGATGAACTGTACGTATGTATTTGGCTAAATGTATGAATTATACAAAAGAATTCAGCTAAATGGATAAATTGCACAAATGAATTTGATTTTTTTAATTCACAAAAGGTTACCAGCGGCGCGCAAGTTAACTAGCACGTCATTGATAATTACCTTACTAGTGACGTGCCCCAAGTTCAGTGCACCACTAGAATCTTACCTATTAGTGGCGTGTGAGGCCACACCACTAGCAACCGCCCTATTAGTGGCGTGCGGCCACCAAGCCACTAATAACCAATTACCAGTGGCATGATACTACTGGTGTGCCGTAGGTGTACCACTAATGTCGATTTCCGAACACCGCTAGTAAGCTTTTCTGTACTAGTGTGGGCATTACGTCCTTATGTCTATAGGCTGCTATCCAGCATGCATCTATAGCTAATACTCCATCCAAAGACCGCTTTCTAGCATGCATCTCTAAGTATTAAGTAAAACAGGGTATTGCATTAAGCAAGGTGACATAATGTTGATAATATATTCTCTTTACCTCTAGCTCATCACCGAGACAACTAGGCAACTATCTTTTTATTCTTAGTGGCAATAACACAATACATGCCTTTTTCCTTTTCTGTCACTGAGATAGATTACTTGCGAGGTTAAACCCAACCAACATACACCACTCCCTCTTGGAGATCGTTCATCTAAACATGGCCAGTGCAAGACTGATAGATCGGAGAGCACGTACATATATAAATTATGCAGCAAAGAACCAAAACAAACCAAAGAAATATCCCTATATAATCTGATCATAAAGTGAAAATTCATCAGACCATAACAAACACACTGGGATTTCCATTAGATGGATCACAATCATGTTAGGCAGCTCATGTGATCTTTTTATTGAAGAATGGGAGAGAGTAGATGCCACATAGCTACTGTTATGGATCCATATCCAAGGAGGACTACTCACACATGACCATCGAAGCAGCAAAGTTGATGAAGAAGGCTCTGACAGCAATTTCCCCGTCCGGTAGAGTACCAAAAAAGCACCCCAGATTGGATCGCCACAGAATGCAAAGCAGCGGTGTCGTAAAAATTCCCCGATAAATTTGTTTAGTGTTTAGGGGTATATATAAATGCATCAGGATGAAGAGGCACCAGGGGGAGCCCTATGGGCCCCATGTGCGCATGTGGCATGCCCAGGGTCCTACTGAGAACTATCCAACACATTTTTAGGAAAATAGCACTAGACTTGACATCAACCATTAGCGAGGTTATCCTACAGGCTTCGCGGACCCTACCACTTCAAAAAACATCCGTAACAGGACGGCTATGGTTTTCGGAAGATGGGCTCTGATACCAACCTGTAGCACCCCGGGATCGGCACTATATAGATCCAGCAATTTCCGCTAGCCTGTGCATCATAATGATCCTAAGGCACCAACATCACACAACAAACATGCCAGAACATGCATGCCATGTGGTGAAGCATCGATATCACAACACTGATAATGAAATAATCCACAAGAACAACAACATACATATACAACAACTCCAGAGTCCAATTTAACGAATGAATACAACAAGGGCCTTTCGACCAAGATACAACTCGTACAAGGAAAGCGAATAAACCTTAGACAGGTAAGAATACAAATTGCCTTGAGAAGGCTTAAACAATAGCAAAAGGCGTCCATATCCCTTCCCATGCCGCTATCTATGGGATAACCAGCTAACGTCGTCCATCAACAAACTTGCTTCCTGAATCGCTACCGGCTGGATGGCGGCCATCCATGGAAAAAGAGGAAACTAAGCAAGGTGAGTACTCAGCTGTACTCACAAGACTTACACAGACCTAAAACTATTGTATGCAACAGGTTTCAAAGGAAGAGGTGAGGTGGTTTAGCGGTGCAAGCACCTAAGCATTCTATAGAGACACGCTATAACTTTCGTCTATTAGAGATAAGATGAGAGAGCGCATAAACATAAAGGGGAACATGCATCATTTACTCTATTCACCTACCTACCACAAACATAACACCACCTTGTTTTCCCCCTCGCATTCCCACGAGGAAGAACCCACAAGGCACTCACCTGATTGGCAAGTTTTAGTTGTTATGGTTAAAGTTGTTCTATGAACGCCGATCACTCTCCAAGTCGTCCATAGCCGCAGACACGGCTATAAGAATAGATTTATCCCTTTGGGGTTGCACCAATGTACCCACATGCACGCTCGTAAAAACTAGCTCTTGGCCCATTATAGGCATGAATCAGAAGATTCGAAACAACGCAACACTCCCCTAGCTACATTCAAGTCCGGGAAGCCAACCGGCGATTCGACATCTGAATCAAGAGTCTGGCCGAAGCTCTGAATCGGTCTCTACCATATACAAGAGGGGCTATGTCTAACTATGCCAAAACTAGGCTAGCTACTGGTTACTCTGCATTTGTTTGTGACCCACCAGGGAGGCTGTTGCCCACGTCCAGGGTCAACCGCCTAGTGGCTCCGGCATAAGAAGCAAAAGTAAAACCAGCATTGCAACTCCTTGAAAAGTCTCCAGTTTCGGGTATCGGTCATGGGGGGCCTTAAACCACTCCCACGCATGGTTAGTGCACTCATTCTTTGATCAAGACAAAATGAACTCGGGTCCTAGGGCGGCTCGAGTGGAACAAAACACCGATGCACACACTATGCATGGCCTCCCACCGTTACCATCCTGCTTACTACTTCAGTTCACACATAGCATAACCATCATCTCTAGATATTTAAACATGATTATCAGAACCAAACATAAGCATGGCATAAGAATGTAATATGGCATAAGCAGTAACTTAAGAATGCATACTACCACAGAAGCGGGCTTGCAAGTGATATACAAAGCAACATGGTATGCTAGGTAATAGGATATCAGGCAATATATGGGGCTCAACAGACCATACATGTGATAGGAATTGTAACACAACAATAGCATCATATCCTAGTGCAAGCATAAGAAAGACAGCATGGGACCAACATGAACAAGGAGGGGGTGTGAGCCTTGCCTGCTTGCTCAGCGGCCTGACACTGGGCAGGGTCCTCAGAGTGGTGATCGGAAGTATCTACGTAAGCGTCTTCGAAACCGGTGTCTATCGAGAAGAACGAATGCACCGAAAAGAGAAACATACAATAAGCAAACATGGCATATGCTCAAACATGGGATGATGCATGACAAGTTTAAATTGCTGGAATGTGAGCCAAAACCTATCTAGTCAATTTAAATGGAGGGGGGATTCCAAGTGGAATGGAATTCCCAAGTGTACTCCATGTGCAAAATTGTATTAGAGGGCCATTAATTCGTAATAGTAGGTTTAAGTTGTATAATCATGCATGAAAATAACATATTCAGATTACTCATGTTTTTCTGATCAAAATTCATATATTACTTATTTAATTTGGAGCTACTATGCAAAAGTTACAATGAATGCAAATTTTAGGAACTTAAGTGCAAATATGCCCTGGGTGCGAAATACAAAGTGCTCAAATCTAGAAACTAAGCCTAGATCTAGGTTCATCGCATTTTTCTGGACAATTTTCATATAGAACACATTTGAATCAGATGCATGATTGAATTTATATGAATTTGGCAAGTTTTATACTTTTCAAAAAATAATAAAGGTTATTTAATTATAAAACATAGATTGGACCAAATCTACGCTATCGGGCCAAAATTAGATGAATGCAATATAGTAACCAATGCACATAGTGCAATATACCAGTGAACCACATGGGCCGAGCCCAACTAATATGCGGGCGATGAATAGCAAAAGTCGCACAAGGGCGAGGAGAAAGATGAGCCGTCGCTCACCTCGAAAGCCCACGGGTCGTGCTCACCGAACCGTGGCTTGTTGGCATGGACCGGACCAGTTCGGTGGCCCGCGTGAATCGGAGGCTTGTTGGCGTGGACCGTGTCCGGTTCACATGGTTTTTTGGCAGAAAACCGGGCTGACGCGAGGGTGACGTAGGCGACCGCCAAGGCTGATGTCACCAGTGATGTCAGTGACGCGGTGGCCGGATCTCGCTGGGAAGGATGAACGTGATGGCGGGGAGGCGGTTTCCAGTGTGGGGAGCATAGATCCGAGTGGTGGTGAAGCGGCTAGGGTCAGGGCTCGGATCCCCGGCGATTCGAGCGTCGGCTTCTTATGGTGGTAGTTGCGGCTCCCGGCGGCTCATGTGTGTTTAGCGACGTGATGTCCTGCAGCATAGCTAGTTAGTAGCAGTTGTTATGCGATGGGAGCGAGGAAGATGCAAGCGCACGGCGGCGGCATACCTCGGGCGGCGGTGCACATCCGAAGTAGCAGCGGAAGCGACAGCATCGTGCTCATGGTGGGAGTTGACGGGGCAGCGGCGAACCACGTCGGGCCCTCCTCGGGCCTAGCAGGCCAGGGAGGCTTCGGCGACTGGCTGGCTGCACGGGGGAGCCTGGCGCCCGTTCAAGCAAACACGGACAGACCCGATCTGTCGCTGGTTGTCTGGTGGATGGCTACGATGGGTTGGTTGGAATGGTGGAGCTGGCGGCGGTGCGGAATCTGAGAAGGCGACCAGTTGGTGGCGGCGGTGCGGGATTCAGGGGCTGTGTCTCCTCTGATCTCGGGTTTTCCCCAAATGGTAGGGGTGACCTACCTTATATTGGCAGGGGCTTTTGGGGCTAGACGGGCTAGGTTTAGAGGGATTTTTAGGTGGGCTATTAGGCTATGAGAAGAGAGGGAAAAGGTAGCCCATTAGACAAGTTTTATTTGCAAACTTTATTTAATTGATCAACGGGCTATAGTGCCTCCATATTTAACCGTTCGGGTATCAAAAGAACTCCGATTGACACAAAATTTTAAATTTAGCCTTTCTAGACTATAACAAGGCCACGCAAAATGTTTTGGGTCATTTGGACTTCGTTTAGCTGATTATTTAGAAAATAGCCCCACTTCCTAAAAGAAAGGGGTTTAAACTAGAGGTGCAAGATCGGGGTGTGCTAAAATTACTAAATTTGTATGGTAGCTCAAATATGACATAAGAACACCATGTGCAAAGTTTGGGAGTGAGTCTCAGTGAGGAAGAACAAAAGAGAATGGGGTGGTACTACTCACATGATAAAGGATAAAGCAATATTAATTAAGGTTTGCAATTTGAAAACTAGGTGATGTGATTAACATGTTGAAGTCAAATCAATGCAATGCATATGATGGCATGATGACATGATGATGCATAAAAATAAAATAACATGGAAATGGTTGGGGTATTACTCTGGGGCTGTTACAAATGCTACCTTAACATGAACATGATTATCTGATGTCATCTCGTTAATGTTTAACCATAATAAAATTGATGCAAAGCAATTGTCTATAGTTGACAATTATCAAACAATATCAAAGCACATAGACAAATTCACTATTCTCCTTTCATGAATCAATGCATGAAGCCAACATTCCCATTGCCAAAGGTTTTGAAAGAATGTCAATATTATGTTGGGAACTCAGCTTCAACTTCTGTATGTCTCTATGTTTAATGTTAATCTTATCATAAACCAACCTAAGGTTGACCAAGTACAATAATTACATGATCTTTCTGTATTATCCACACAAGTTACTCACGTAATACTCAAGAACAGGTCTAGACCTTAACACTTATAGGGAAAAAAAGAGAATAATGATGGGGGTTTATGAGAAGTCAAAAATGAAGAAAGTCTTGCATCAACGCATCTGATCATTAGGCAATGGGAAGGCATTATAATCGATGTTAATGCAGGGATTAGTGATTGCCATGCAACAGTGCACTAAGAGCTATGAATTTATGAAAGCCCTCCTATGGACTAGTGGGGTGTGCATCCAACTTGCTTGCTCATGAAGACCAAGAGCATTTGAGAAAGCTGGTCCTTTGAATATACAAGCCAAGTTCTATAACATAAAAGTCCACACTAGTATATAAAACATGAAACACATGAAAACTCTATATTACAAGGTAGCATTACTACTTTAAAGCACTTTATAATTTTCTGCTAAGAACTGGTGCTACTTTGACGCATAAGTGTATACTAAAAAGGAAAATTGTGTTGCTCCTTCTCTCATACTCTTTTTTTAATTCTTTTTTGTGTGTGGCACCTCCATGGTGCATCTTTTATTTGATCTTTTTTTATTGGTAGAAGCAACACCTTACAATGATGAACAATACATGTTTTGAATGTATCCATAACTGAACTCAACTAATCAACATGATGTAGAAACTCTATATGAATGCCTCTGGCAGTGTACCCGGATGTGCAATGATCTAGCGTAGCATATATAAAAATGAATAACAATGGATGTGCCATATAAATATCATGCCAGCTATATATGATCATGCAAAGCAAAATAACAATGACATATCACATCTCTAGTCATGTAATGTAATGTAAATGATGATGGAGGTTGCATGGCAATATCTTGGAATGGCTATGGAAATGCCATGATAGGTAGGTATGGTGACTGTTTTGTGGAAGATATTTGGGCTTATGTGTAGGAGAACATGACGAAGTTCTCTCATGTTAGTTGGATGTATCAGTGACGGATGCACCAAGTTTTGAGGTGAGAGTGGGCAATGCTCAATACTGAAGGGGCTAGCAATATAAAGATTAAATGGAAGTGCATAAAGTTTCAAACTCGCATTAATCCTAAAGAACTCAAGATACTACACAAGTGATTTGTGGCATTAACATAAAACCATGCAATCTAGTACTCTAAGGGGGTTGTTCTATAGGGGTTACCCATCTTGCATCCCGGTCTAAACAAAAGCCATCGGTTTACTTACAACACCATGTCAAGCCTTTGATTTACTTCAGTCTTTACTTAAGTTCCCAAATTTTTGTTTATTATGTGAAAGAATGGCTTAGGTCCAGTCAACTTTAACACACTAACCACTTCTAGATGCAAGTTCATCCATCACAATGCCTATCTATTATTATCAAATTATGTCAAAACAATTGCAAAGAATCCAGTTCTCAAGTTTTTAACTTCTAGAGATTGTTCATGGATTTTTTTTATCATGCCACCTATACATAGTTTTCATTTCAGTACCATCACATTAATGCCATGCCAATAATTTACAAATTAATTCACAAACTAATTTCTATTTTAACTCTCCAAAAGATATAAGTGAAGTACAAAGAGTTTAAAAGTGTTTCTACATCATCCGTGCTCTAAAAGATATAAGTCAAGCAATAGAGTAATTCTAAAAACTTGTAGCCATGCATAAACTCTGTCAATTTAAAATATGTCAGATGTTATGATTGTAATGATTATAACTAAAAATAAAATGATTCTCCAAGAACAACACATAATATGTGAATAAATATAAATATAGGTCCAACTGAAACAAACCGATATTTGTTGAGGAAGACGAGGAATGCCTTAGGCATCCACAAGCTTGGAGCTTGAGACCTTTTGAAATTTATTGGGGATGCCTTGGGCATCCCCAAGCTTGAGCGCTTGCATCTCCAAATTTCTATCATATCACTATCTCCCCTGGGTCTTAAAAACTTCATTCACACGAAACTTACACAAACTTTGTGAGATAGGTTAGTCCAAATAAAAATTACTTCTAATAACGCTTTGCAATGAACAAATTATAAATATATAACTAATCATGAGATATTTCATGTCTATGCAATTTGAAATTCCCACGCCCCCATAGGAACAATAAAAAGCAAACATACTTAGCCAAAGACAAGTTAAACAGGAATTTGTCAAAACAAAGCAGTACAGAAAGATGCAATTTCTAAAAATAATTCTGTAACACAAAACAATTATGATAAATTATCACATAATAGGGAACTCATAAATGTAAACTATGTTAAAATTTCATGATTTTATCATGTACTATTGATTTTTAACAATTTCTACAGCAGCAGAAAAATCTCAGTTTCAGCACAGCACCACACATAATTGCAAACTTAACAGGCTAAAGGCAATTCATTACACTTTGTTGAAGACAAAGAAAAAATTGTTCATATAGAATATAGCAAATTTATTGACTCAAAGCAAAAATAAAAATAAAAATATGGGTTGCCTCCCACAAGCTCTTTTCTTTAATGCCTTTTAGCTAGGCAAAGTGTTTCGGGATAATTTTTAAGTTTTCTCATCCTTAGTTCCATATGATGGGCAACTATTCTCTTCATATTGCGCATTGAATGGTAAAGGCTCTTCAGTTGGGGTATTCTTTTCTCATTTTTGTATAGTAAATAAAGGCTTCTAATGTTTAAAGACACCGGTTCCCCGTTTTCATCTAATGGTTTTTTTTGCCTTTCCATATGGTGTCTCAGAAGCTAGCCAACCAAAATTTCGTTCTATGGCTTTAGACATGTCTTCAATTTTTGTCTTCTATTTTATCTCTAGCCATAGGGATTTTATAAAAAATCTCCTCACTTATCTCATAATAACAAGCCCAAAACACATCCTCTGCTCATCATCTCCCTAACATAGGGACTTCCCTTAGGAACTTTATAGTGCCAAAAGACTTCTCGGGCTTCTCTTATATTTGGCTCAAACACAATTGTTAAGGTTTCTAAAACATAACTTTTATTTTCTCCGTCACTTATGTCTTTTAATTCCAAAAACATATTTTGTATAGTTGGGTGAAGGTAAGCAAAAGTACGATCCATGTCCCTCATAATTTTAGTCATTGACCGCCAATAGGTGTCTGAAGCTCTAAGGGCAGAGTGTGCAGGGGGATACTCAATTTTGACATAAGAAAATAAGCATTCTAAGTTGTCCTCTTCAATGATATCCCGAGAGCCCACACTAAACTATTTAGTTTCACGCGCAGTGTCCATTATAACTAAGCAAAACAAAATAAACTACCTGCTGAAATTTATTTATTTTTGTTATTTTTGAGTTTTTTGAAGTGCGGAAAAGAAAACTAATGACAAATAAAAAACTAACTAAGCAAAGTAAATAAAAATAAAGTAAAATAATTAAATGCAGGACCTATGAACTTGTGAAAAATTTTGTCAGCAACGATGGCAGAAAAGCTCTGGACTTTGATGGCAAGTTGACGGGAGATAACTCAAAGCATACCTATAAGAGAACTCCCCGGCAATGGCGCTAGAAAAGCTCTTGTTATGGATGTTTCTTATTCTTAAGTTTCAACAGAAATCCTGTTGGGCCGCCAAGCACAAGGGTTTGTAGCAAGAAGAAAGTTCCCCCCCATGAAAACCAATGTATCAATCCATGTAGTTCTCCTACAAACCAATTATTAGCCCTGCACTCAACTAAGAAACTTTTACTTGGTCCCCAATGTGTCTAGTGAGGTTATCAATCTCACTAGCTTGGCTTGTTACAAGGATTAGCATATTGAGTATTTGGGAATGAATTTTATTAAAGCATGTAAAAAGATTTCAGAATATAAAAGAGAGTAAATGGATTTGTATTTATGAGGAATAAATGATCAGGATCCACAATTTCACTAGTGACGTCTCTTAGAATAGCATAGGCATGGTAAACAAATTACAGTTGCATATCGATTAAATTGTAGTTTTAATGTTTGATCATACATGTCATGCTTGCATATAGGCATTATGTCCTCATGTCTATAGACCCCTATCCAGCATGCATCTATAGCTAATAGTCCATGCAAAGACCACTATTCATCATGCATCTCTAAGTATTATGTAAAACAGAGTATTGCATTAAGCAAGGTGACATAATGTTGATACTCTATTCACTTCACCTCCATCTCATCACTGAGAAAACTAGGCAACTATCTTTTTATCCTTAATGGCAATAACACAGTACAAGCCTTTTTCCCTTTATGTCACTGAGATAGAGTACTTGCAAGGTTAAACCCAACCAACATACACCACTTCCTCTTGGAGATCGTTCATCTAAACATGGGTAGTCCAAGACTGATAAATTGGAGAGGATGTACATATATAAATCATGCAGCAAAGAACAAAAACAATCCAAAGAAATATCCATATACAATCTGATGATAATGTGACAATTCATCATACCACAACAAATACACAGGGAATTAAATCATATGGATCACAGTCATGTTAGCCAGCTCATGTGATCTTTGTATTGAAGGACGGGAGAGAGTAGACGCCACATAGCTATTGTTATGGACCCACAGTCCATGGAGGACTACTCACACATGGTCATCAGAGCAGCAAAGTTGATGAAGAAGGCTCCGACAGTAATTTTCTTCTCCGACAGAGTATTGAAAAAGGACCCCAGATTGGATCGCCTCGTAACATGAAGCAGCGGTGGCATAAAAATTCCTCGATAAATATGTTTAGGGTTTAGGTGTATATATAAAGGTGTCGGGATGAAGAGGCACCAGGGAAGAGCCCTGTGGGCCCCACAAAGCCATGTGGTATGCCCAGGGTCTAGGGGGCATGTTGGCACCGGGCTCTACCCCCGGCCCTTGTTTGGTCAAGCTGGTCTCCTGGTCATTCCTTCCGGCAGCATATTTTTACTTGATTTTTTTGGTCCCTGGAATTTTTTTATTTTTGTTGCACAAAAACAGCAAAAAAAAGCAACTGGCACTTGGCACTAGATTAATATGTTAGTCCAATAAAAATCATAGGAAAGCATTCCAAAACTATGTATAAATGATATAAATATAGCATGAACATAACAAAGTTTATAGATACGTCGGAGATGTATCATCCACTGACCGAAAGCTATCCTGGACTACGGGTAGAGGTTTTTTCATGTGTCTGAACTATGAACTTGATTGTGCGCTAACTAATGCCTATCACTGCCCACCGATACATTAAATACAATGCCGAGAAATCTCATGTGCCATTACATATGACTAACGCACGCATGTTTTTAGTAATCACCTCCTCCTATTTGCAAGTACTAGTATAGAACATGGGCAACCACAATCTATCTTGGCTATCATGGAGGTTGAGAGGTGATGTCTACTATGCAACTGTATTCTTGTAGACACGTGTTGGGCCTCCAAGCGCCGAGTTTTGTAGGACAGTAGCAATTTTCCCTCAAGTGGATGACCTAAGGTTTATCAATCCGTGGGAGGCCTAGGATGAAGATAGTCTCTCTCAAACAACCCTACAACCAAATAATAAAAAGTCCCTTGTGTCCCCAACACACCAAATACAATGGAAATTTGTATAGGTGCACTAGTTCGGCGAAGATATGGTAATAAAAGTGTAGTAATGATAGTAGATATTGATTTTTGTGATAGGAACAATAAAAAACAGCAAGGTAGCAAGCAACAAAAGTGAGCACAAATGGTATTGCAATGCTTGAGAATGAGGCCTAGGGTCCGTACTTTCGCTAGTGCAATCTCTCAACAATGCTAATATAATTGGATCATATAACCATCCCTCAAAGTGCAATGAAGAATCAATCCAAAGTTCCTATCTAGCGGAGAACATAAGAAGAAATTGTTTATAGGGTACGAAACCACCTCAAAGCTATTCTTTCCGATCGATCTATCCAAGAGTTCGTAATAAAATAACACCAAATAATTTCAGATTCATAATACTCAATCCAACACAAAGAACCTCAAAGAGTGCCCCAAGATTTCTACCGGAGAAACAAAGACAAGAACATGCATCAACCCCTATGCATAGATTACCCCAATGTCACCTCGGGAATCCGTGAGTTGAGTGCCAAAACATATATCAAGTGAATCAATACGATACCCCATTGTCACCACGGGTATTCATAGCAAGACATACATAAAGTGTTCTCAAATCCATAAAAGTATTCAATCCGATAAATCGAAATCTCAAAGGGAAAACTCAATTCATCACAACAAGATAGAGAGGGGAAAACACCATATGATCCAACTATATTAACAAAGCCCGCGATACATCAAGATCATGACATCTCAAGAACACGAGAGAGAAAGAGATTAAACACATAGCTACTGGTACAAACCCTCAGCCCCGAGGGTGGACTACTCCCTCCTCATCGTGGTGGCCGCCGGGATGATGAAGATGGCCACCGGTGATGATCTCCCCCTCCGGCAGGGTGCCGGAACGGGGTCTAGATTGGATCTCATGGATACCGAGTCCTTGCGGCGGCAGAACTTCTGATCTAGGGCTACTTCTGATGGTTTCTCTATTTATAGGAATTTTTGGTGTTGGTTTCACACTAAGATGGGCCTTGAGGTGAGCACAACCCACCGGGGCACGGGCAAGGGCCCAGGCGCGCCTCGGTGTCTTGTGCCCTACTCCTTCAGCTTCTGGTCCTTCCACGAAGCTTCGGGGGTCTCTTTTGTTCCAAAAAAAATTGTCAAAAAGTTTCAGCTCATTTGGAGAACTTTCATTTCTGCACAAAAAACAACACCACGGTAGTTCTGCTGAAAACAGCGTCGGTCCGGGTTAGTTCCATGCAAATCATACCAAAACCATATAAAATTATTGTAAACATGGCATGAATACTTCATAAATTATAAATACATTGGAGACGTATCAGCATCCCCAAGCTTAATTCCTACTCGTCCTCGAGTAGGTAAATGATAAAAGAAATAAATAATTTATGAAGTGTGAATGCTAGCAAAGTGCACAAGTTTGATCAATGATAATTTCAGTTACTTTTCCTAGCATCATAACATCAACTCTTTCTCATAAAACTCATCATGATAAAGTAGCAATTGAAAACAGAATTTTTGATGTGGAATGCCACCTATCATATTCATCATAAACTCTTTTCTTTTGTAGCATGGACATTTGGACTTGAATGATTCAAAGGAAAAGTCTACAATTTGACATGAGGACATCAATACTCAAGCATAACAACAAGCAACCATGTCTTTCAAAATATCAACACTAAAGAAAGCTATCCCTAGCCCATCATGCTCAATCATTGATCCATTCATGAAACACACTCGCATATTAGCTATATCCAATGCTCAAGTACGATCATAGTGCCCCTTAGTTGGTGCTTTATAAGAGAAGATGGAGACTCAAATAAAAATAAAAATTGCATAAATTAAATAGATAGGCCCTTCGCAGAGGGAAGTTGGGATTTGTAGAGGTGCCAGAGCTCAAAGCTTAAATTGAGAGATAAAATTTTTGAGAGGCATACTTTTCCCGTCAACGAAAACGACCGAGTAATTCCCAACACTTTCCATGCTAGATATATCATAGGCGGTTCCCAAACAGAAAATAAAGTTTATTCCTTTTTCCACCATTCTTTCACGATCGATGACTAGCCGTATCCACGGGTGCCCTCCATACCAACACTTTCCAAGGAATTTATCATTTGACAACATAAAGTAAATTCATTTTTCTTTTCGGGACTGGGCATCCCTAATACCTTTGCCGTACTCTCGTGCAATGACAAGTGAATAAACACTCATCTTGAGAATAACACATCTAGCATGGAAAATATTGGCCACCCCCTACCGCTTCATGAGCGGTACGAGCACACAAAAAGGAAATTATTTTGAAAATTTAGAGATATGGCACATACAAATTTGCTTAGAACGGCATGGAAATACCACATATAGGTAGGTATGATGGACTCATTTGGCACAACTTTGGGTTTAAGAATTTGGATGCACAAGTAGTATTCCCACTTAGTACAAATGGAGGCTAGCAAAAAGATTGAGAAGCAACCAACCAAGAAACAAAAATTCTCATAAACGAGCATTAAACATAACTAACACCGAATAATGCACCACAAGTAGGATGTAATTTCATTGCATAACTATTGACTTTCGTGCTTGCATGGGGAATCACAAACCTTAACACCAATATTCTTACTAAAGCATAACTACTCACCAACATGACTCACATATTATTATCTCCATATCGCAAAACTATTGCAAGGAATCAAACTTATCATCTCCAATGATCTATATGAAAGTTTTTATTATATCCTTCTTGGATATCCATCACTTTGGGACCAATTTCATAGCTTGTGAAAATTGTCATCACTATTATCAACTCTCAAAATAATATAAGTGAAGCATGAGAGTGTTCGACAAACTACTCCAAAAAGATATAAGTGAAGATCATGCGAGTAGTTAAGTAAATGGGTAGCTTTTTGAGGACTCTCTTTTATTTAAAAACTTTCAGATGTAAGTATTTTATTAAAACAGCAAGCAAAACAAAACAAAATTACATTCTAAGAATAGCACACATCATGTGAAGAAGCAAAAACTTTGGCTCAACCGATACTAACCGATAGTTGTTCATGAAGAAAGGTGGGATGCCTACCGGGGCATCCCCAAGCTTAGATGCTTGAGACTTCTTGGATTATTAACTTGGGATGCCTTGGGCATCCCCAAGCTTGAGCTTTTGTGTCTCCTTAATTCCTTTTATATCACGGTTTCCCTAAATCTTAAAAATTTCATCCACACAAAACACAACAAGAACTCGTGAGATAAGTTAGTATAAATAAATGCAAAAACCTTATCATTCTCTACTGTAGCAAAACACTAAAATTATTATTCAACATTGCATACTAAATGCCTCTGCATATTTAATACTTCCATCCTCAAATAGAATCATTAAACAAGCAAACATATGAACACAATGCAAACATAACAGCAATCTGCCTAAACAGTACAGTCTGTAAAGAGTGCAATATTCTTCATACTTCCCTAACTCCAAAATTCTGAAAATTTACCACACTGTAGAAAATTTACTATTTCTTACTGTGCAAAAAATTTCAAAATTTTATCACATCCTGACTTTTCTGGATAATTATTGCAACAGCGATAAACTTTCTGTTTTGAAACAGCAACTCATATACTTGCAAAATAGGCATGGCAAAGGCTATACCTGGCATTTTTATTGAAGTAAAAGATGAAAAACATTACTCTAAATAACAGCAAGCAAATACAAATAAAAGAAAATGACGCTCCAAGCAAAACACATATCATGTGATGAATAAAATTATAGCTCCAAGTGAGGTTACCGATAATGTTGAAGACGAAAGAGGGGATGCCTTCCGGGGCATCCCCAAGATTAATTGCTTGGATCTTCCTTGAATATTACCTTGGGGGTGCCTTGAGCATCCCCAAGATTAGGGTCTTGTCACTCCTTATTCTCCTCATATCGATATCTCACCCAAAACTTGAAAACTTCAATCACACAAAACTTAACGGAACTTCATGAGATGGGTTAGTATGATAAAGACAAATCATTTACTTTGGTACTGTCAAAGACAAGATTCATAATTGTTCTCACACAATGCCTAATGTACTCTACAATTTACACAATTTATCTTAAGCAATATAAGCAATAGAAACTAGAAAACAAGCAAATTATGCACTGAAAACAGAATCTGTCAAAAACAGAACAGTACGTAAAGATCTGAATTAAGGTCATACTTCTGTAAATCCAGAAATTCTGAAAAATTAGGACAACGTAGGAAATTTGTATACCCATCAACTGTAAAACAATTAAGAATTTTTCCACATTCCAGTAAAAGGCAGGAATTTTTGCACTGGACGCAAAAGTTTCTGTTTTTGCACAGAATCAAGTCAACTATCATCCACACTATCCCAAAGGCTTTACTTGGCACTTTATTGAAACAAAAGCTGTAAAACAAGATCACTACAGTAGCCTAAACATGTGGACACACAAAAACAGTCGGTAAAAGTTTTGGGTTGTCTCCCAACAAGCGCTTTTCTTTAATGCCTTTTAGCTAGGCATGATGATTTCAATGATGCTCGCATAAAAGATAAGAATTGAAACATAACAAGAGCATCATGAATCACATGACAAACACATTTAAGTCTAAACCACTTCCTATGCATAGGGATTTTGTGAGCAAACAATTTATGGGAGCAAGAATCAACTAGCATAGGAAAGCACAACAAGCAAAACTTCAAGATTTTCAACATAAAGAGGGGAAACTTGATATTATTGAAATATGTAAAAGCATATGTCCCTCTCTCATAATAGTTTTCAGTAGCATCATGAATGAATTCAACAATATAACTATCACATAAAGCATTCTTTTCATGGTCCACATACATAAAAAAATTATTACTCTCCACATAAGCAAATTTATTCTCATGAATAGTAGTGGGAGCAAATTCAACAAAATAACTATCATGTGATTGAAAATTAAAATCATGATGACAAGTTTCATGGTTATCAATATTCTTTATAGCATACAAGTCATCACCATAATCATCACAGATAGGACGCATGCTTTCACCATAATAAATTTTCTTATCAAAACTTGGGGGACTAAAAATATCATCTTGATCAAACATAGCATCCCCAAGCTTATGGCTTTGCATATCATTAGCATCATGGATATTCAAAGAATTCATACTAGCAACATTGCAATCATGCTCATCATTCATGGATTTTTTGTCAAACATTTTATAGAATTCTTCTTCTATCAATTGAGCACAATTTTCCTTTCCATCATTTTCACGAAAGACATTATAAAGATGAACAATATGATGCAACCTCAATTCCATTTTTTTGTAGTTTTCTTTTATAAACCAAACTAGTGCTAAAACAAGAAACTAAAAGATTCGATTGCAAGATCTAAAGATATACCTTCAAGCACTCACCTCCTCGGCAACGGCGCCAGAAAAGAGCTTCGTTGACGGGAGTGCCGCTTACCTAACCTCCCCGGCAACGGCGCCAGAAAAGAACTTTATTCTTGTAGACACGTGTTGGGTCTCCAAGCGCAGAGTTTTGTAGGACGAAATCTCAAAGGGAAAACTCAATTCATCACAACAAGATAGAGAGGGGAAAACACCATATGATCCAACTATATTAACTAAGCCCGCGATACATCAAGATCGTGACATCTCAAGAACACGAGAGAGAGAGAGAGAGATTAAACACATAGCTACTGGTACAAACCCTTAGCCCCGAGGGTGGACTACTCCCTCCTCATCATGGTGGCCGCCGGGATGATGAAGATGGCCACCGGTGATGATCTCCCCCTCCGGCAGGGTGCCAGAACGGGCTCTAGATTGGATCTCGTGGATACAGAGGCCTTGCGGCGGTGAAACTTCTGATCTAGGGCTACTTCTGATGGTTTATCTATTTATAGGAATTTTTGGCATTGGTTCCACGCTAAGATGGGCCTCGAGGTGAGCACAACCCACCGGGGCACGGGCAAGGGCCCAGGCGCGCCCTGGTGTCTTGTGCCCTACTCCTCACCTTCTGGTCCTTCCACGAAGCTTCGGGGGTCTCTTTTGTTCCAAAAAAATCGTCAAAAAGTTTCAGCTCATTTGGAGAACTTTCATTTCTGCACAAAAAACAACACCACGGTAGTTCTGCTAAAAACAACGTCAGTCCGGGTTAGTTCCATGCAGATCATACCAAAACCCTATAAAATTGTTGGAAACTATTATAGATACGTTGGAGACGTATCAGGAGGCACATAGCTTGGCATTGGTTTAACGAGTCCTTGCATCTAGCGGGGGAGGCGGAGCAACGTGAGATTTGGAGGGAGTAGCAATGGAAGTTGAAGGGGGAAATGGAGCACCTGGAGAAGGAGGCTTGTGCGGATAGGGTGAGGAAGCGTGAGAGAGCTCGCCTTGCAGAAGAGGAAGATGAAGCATGTGACAAGAAGGGAAAATGGCCCCGTGTGACTTAATGGACCTATGTGTCACTGAAAACTTGTAATCTTTCAAGCATTCGAGACTTGTGGTGTCCTATCTCATGAACTATTTAATTCAAAACTTATAAACTTTGATGTCATTTGATATTTGTGAACTTTTGTGTGATGTGATGTGCTATGTCATGATTAAAGACTTGTGAACTTTGCATGATGTGCTATTTCATTATTAAAGACTGGTGTGATGTGATATCTTGTGAATCAGTTAATTGTACCTCAAAAAGTCTACTGCCATGGACACCAGTGGTAGGGCTCCGATAGCTACCGCCTGGATCATGCGTGAAACAGAGGGCCCTTTCCTCGTCAAAATTCTACCAGCTGGGGCGAAGGCAGTAGCGCTACAAACCTACCGCCTGCTAAGCCATCGGTAGCATTCTATCCCTACCATGATTACAGGTTGCGGTAGCAAACCAAGAGCTACCGCTCTGGTCACCCACAAAATAGAGGACCCTTTCCTCCCCAAAATCCAACCGCCGTAGGCGAAGGCAGTAGCTCTCCAACCCTATGGCCAGCTAAGTGAATGGTAGCACTCTACCGCAATTTGATGTCGCGATAGGGTCCCGAGAGCTACCGCCTTGGTCATGCATGACACAAAAGACCCTTTCCTCCCCAAAATCCTACCGCCGATAGCCACAACAAGTTTCATAAGTTCACAGCATATATCCACCACACAAAGTTCACAAGTGCACATATTCACTATTTCACAAGTTCACAAATTAACACATAGCAAAAAATTGCATGGATCCTCAACATAATAGCCAAGTTCAAAAAAGCACATAGCTCACAAGTTCAACCCATAGCACAGTTCACAAGTTCAACACATGGCACGTACACAAGGAAGGCCAAATTCAATTCCTTTCCCTCTTTCCTCGAGGAGCTGGATCCTCCTCATGCTTGTTGTGCCATTCACCTACTCCCCATGTCTTGCGAGCAGCACAGTTGTAGGTATTTACCTCTGGACTATAGAATTTGAGAGCAGCATTGTTCCTCTGTGTCGGTTGAGTTGGCTGAGTAGGCTCAGGTCCATCTGCCATTTCATACATGTCCAGCTGGTCATGGTCCGGGTCTCCTACATCATGCCTATCATCGTCCTCCGACTCCACCTCCTCCTCCTCCTCCTGGTCCACCTGCTCCTTATTCTCCATGTCATCCTCCTTCTCCCCCTCCTACTCTGCCACATGAAACAGACCTGCCCGACTAGAAGAAGCAGCTGCTAAAATAGTCCAAGAGCGAGAAGGGGTTGGTGCACGGGCATCCGTGGCATGGCCACGGTAGCAACCAAGCATAGCTCCCAGCTTGTGGCCCTGACTCATGAACCCCGGCAACACCGAAGAGAAGAACATGTCAAATTCAAAATCACATGTAAATCAAAGGATAAAAAAGGAAAAGACATGTCAAGACATACATTTATGGTGCTCCTCAGAGCTGTCTCAGATTCTTGACTACCGGGGTCATACTGGAGTGCAACTCTGGCCTCGTCAATACATCTATTGAGCTCCAGATTCTGCACATTCCCATAAGTAAGACTTTATGGAAATAAAACTAGTGTTTGAATGACAAATGTACCACTCTATCATAGATGGGTGTGTAGTCCCTATGGGTTCTTGTGCCATCTCTAACCACCATGTCGTACTAATCGTCACCTTCCTCATGAAACTCCAAGCAATCAGCACGGGTCCAAGAAGGCTTCAAACACAGCCGGTGTCTTTCTCCATCATCAAACCACTCCAGATGCTTAACATATGCCTTCTCGTAGTCCATTGGCATATCCATCTCAATAAAATCCTCCCTCTTCCTCCACATGACCACCCAATCATGGTGTTTCATGAACCAATCCCTAACCTTCAGGCAACTCCTCCTAGTTATGCTACAGGTTATGAGGGCAACATAGCTTGAACACTAATGGTTTTTGCATCAAAACTAGATGTTTTCCATACTAGAGGTACGACCGCTCACCATTGATGCTTAGGTTCCGTGCTCTCGTGCTCTAATGGGGTGCATTGCTTCCTTCCGAATTGTTTGGTGACATGTTGTGGGAGGTGCCACTTGATAGCATAGAAGCATATCATTGGGCACCTAGTCCGCCAAAGGTGGTCGTCTTGCGTACACACGGTGTTCAGTGGGAAAGTCCTCTCGTTCCGGTATGGCATCCAATTAACCTGGATCGCATGACATGGACTTATTTGATTAGGTATTCCATCACAACCAAGTAGACTAGTGGTATTAGAGACAGCTATACCTGCTTATAAGTCAGCGTGTCGAGTTCGTTGATGTTGCATTTGGACAACACTATTGACTTGCCTGTGAAGTCCTCAACATAGTCCCATGAGTATGAGGCGGTGGGGAGGCGATAAGGATCTTCATTTTGATGAAGGCCCTCCCATTCCCTCAACTTCGCTTTTAGTGGACGTCCAACCAGCAACTGCTCCCACATCCACACCGAGAGGCCCCAAACACATCCGCCCATCGAGGATCCATTGGTAATCTTCTTACATGTGCCATCAAGCTGCAAGTTCACAATTCATCATCAGTTTATGACGTTCAATGGAAAAATACATTCATAAGTGACTAATGCAATTAGTTTTTACAATAGGCAAGACCATCCAACCCTAGCTGTACTTAGCATCCCAATCATGTAGCGGGTCTAGATACATCAAAGAGGCAATGTCGCTTCAGCAATCAGGAAAGACAACCTGCATTAAGAGATAACAAAGGTATGCCCATGTGTATTGCTACCCAACCGATGGGTGGGCACCCGGCAGGCATCCCACTCTGTGCTCTCATAGCCACTTGAACGGGACATTGGATGTCCTGTTATCCGGTTTTCCATCGGCGGTGATAGAGGGAGAGCAATCACTGATGACAGAGGTAACCCTCTAACGCCACCCTGCATTGTCCATCATTCTGGTGAGAGCATCTTTGTTCATTAGAAGGCCGGTGATCATGGCAAAGTCCTGCAAGGTGACCATCATATCACCATAGGGGAGGTGGAAGCTGTGTGTCTCGGGCCTCCAATGGCCCACTAGGGCGGTGAGGGGAACATAGTTGATTTTTGGCGGGCCACGTTTGAACTAGAGGATGAAAGGTAGTAGCCCTGCTCTCTCAAAGTACTCCTTGAACCACACATCGTACGACATCTTGGAGGCTGTTTGGTGGCCCCTCATGTACAAAGTTGGTAGAGCCTGTCATAATTATACAAGCTGTGGTCACTACCTTCATAATTGCAAACAAAAGTAAAAGTGAACATGATTTGCTTATTACATGCCCTTTCTCGATATACCACGCACGATGCTTGATGTCGTAAGTATTCTCAAGCCCATGATACCAACGATCATTGGCCATCCTACATAATACAATCGACATTGTCATCAATTATTTCATAAATTTCATGAGTCAAAAATTATACGTACATACATACATGAAGACATCCATACTTGCAAACAAAATGAATAAGGCATGCATGAATTTGTGATGTTGCCTTTGAGACAAAAATATAGATGGCTTCAACTTTGTCGTGAACACCACACACATGACAAAACAACATCACATACATACGTATGCATTTCCATCTATCAAATCTATATCTATTTTTACTCCAAAATTAAATTGCAATGTCTGTCAAAGTAAGGTGTTAACTCATGCCTTCCACTATGCCATGATCATCACATAGGTGCCAAAACAACATCACATACAAATTTATTCGCATCTATACATAGAATACATCATCCCTATTTTTTGTTCACCACTAAAAAAACTTCTATCTCAAATCCAAGTCGATGCCTATATGTGGTACGAACACACATTGCCATTAATTTCCATATAAAATAAACTAACCAATGGAGAGGAACTAACATGGCCAAAATATTGAGAAATTGAAGAACTAGGGTTTCACCTTGTGCTAAATAATGCAACCAAAATAACAACGTTCAACCACAAAAAATAGGGGAATCAATGGAGACTACCTCAACCAACATAGGGGAGGCAAGATCCACAAAAAATCACAAATTTCAAGGGAGATTTTAGGTGGGATTGGAGAGGGGGAGAGAGAGAGCGCCGACCTCTGTTCTTCTCTTTGTCAGGGGAGGTGGCAAGTATGTCTCCAACGTATCTATAATTTTTGAAGAATTCATGCTATATTCACATCATCTATACAAGGTTTTGGTACACCTTCCTATGATTTTTATTAGACTAACATGTTAATCCATTGCCAAGTGCTAGTTGATGTTTTCTAGTGTTTTTGACTTTGCATATAAAGGATATTTTCATGGACCAAAAAATACAAATTTTTTTTTGGAAAGTTTCATCACCAGGAGGTTAAGATGGGCCTGGGTCCACTTGGAGCCCCCCTCCCCCAGAGCCTCCACGCACCCTCCTCATGTGCCCCAGGTTCTGGCTGCATGGCCAGTCGCATGGGATCTAGGGAGACCCCCTGGTGGCATCCTTTCTCTACCAGCTTGCTCCGGAAATTTCAGAACCACCCTATTTTTTTTGGATTTTTTGGAGTTACGAATCTCCATCGGGAGATAAAAAAGTGACGGGATTCAGAAAACAACATCCAAAAAAATACTGCTCGAGGATAAATCCAATCTCATAGGTGGCTCTTGCCCTTCGGGGGCCATGAACACCGAGGACCTGAGGGGAAAACCTTCTCCCATCTAGGGGGAGGTCAAGGAAGAAGAAGAAGGAGGGGGCCTCTCACCCCCTTTCTTGTACTGGCGCCGGAGCACCGCCGGTGGGAACCGTCATCACTGTCATCATCTCCATTGATTTCGCCACCGTCTCCATCACCATCTCCTTCCTCTATATAGTGGTCCACTCATCCAAAAATCTCTATAATCCCCTACTTAAACTTGATGTTTGATGCTATAAATTATTTCTCGATGATTTGTGCATTACCGTTATGTCTGAGTAGATCTATTTTGTCCTATGGCTTTCGTGATCTATTATGATTGATATGAGTTGTATGTTATGATATGGTGCTGTACTTTGGTGCCCAATGTATAAGCAGGCGCATATGTTGGATCACACTTTGGGATTAGCAATATGTTGAAATGAATATGCATAGGGTGGCCGGAGTGACAGATATTATTGTACCTCGGTATAGGAGTCAATACATAGAAGATAAAGAGGACCCATGGATCTTAAAGCTATGATTTGGTTTACGTTAATGAATTCTTAGTATTTAGCGGATGCTTGCTTAGGGTTTCAATCATAAGTATGTATGAGTCCAAGTAAGGGCAGTACATTAGCATAGGCCTCTCCCACATTTAAAATTGCAATGCTAGATTATTGGTCTAGTATCGTAGCCAATTGCCTAGGGACAATTACGCAACACCTACCACCACTACTCCACACTCACTCTCTTTTACTTTATTTGCAACTTTATATTAAAACAACTAACTTTTATTTACTAGTATTTTAGAATCTTGCAATCTATCTCCTTTATACCTAAAATGTATCTTTATTTGGAAATTCTAGGTAAAGCAAGCGTTTGGTGTTCGAAAGGTTGTATTAGTTGCAGATAGAACTTGAGAGAATATTAATCCTACCTTTAGCTCCTTTGGGTTATCTACACTCCATACTTAGCACCTCCACTTTGGAAAGTGCTACAATAACTCCCTGCACTTGATGATTATCAAGCTTTTTTCTGGTGCCGTTGCCTGGGAGCATAGCTCTAGGGTGAATATTCTAGTGTGCATTTGTTTGCTTTTATCACTAAGTAGGTTTTCTTTCTTTATTTATATTTTCTTTGTAGTTGTTTTCTATCTTTAGTTACGGATAGGAAATGCAAAATACCAGAAAAAAGTTGTAGTTACTTGTAATAGGGTTGAGGAGCCACCTAAAATCCTCACTGCCAAAATTATCTACTTGGATCATCTTAGATCTATTCGTGGTTGTGCTTAAAACCCAACTAGCTTAGTATGGGGAAAATCATTAGGAAAGCATGAAAATGTTGTGAAACACTGCTTGTCTCAAAAAGGTAAACACTTGAAGGATTTGTTAAGCCGATTGGATTGGTATGCTAGGGATTTGTGTCATTATAAAGGTGTAACTTGTTGCTCACAAAAACACTTCGGTTTTCATTGTAAGAACAGTGACAATCACATGATACCCTCTTATGTTAAGAATGATTATAATTACTATAATATATAACAAATCAAAGAATTTCTTATCTTTATGGCGGCTAAAGAAATTGTTATTACAGTTGAACAAGTTGAAACGCGTGAGCTTGTTGAGTATATTAAATCTGAGACTTATGTTATACTTGATTATTGTTCTAAAATTTCATTAGTAGTGCTTATATTACCAATCAAGTTGAGAAAATCTCCGCTATTCGAGAAGAGACTAATGTTTTTTAGAAACCAACAAAAGAAGAAACAACTAAAAATAAGTGCTCATTAGATGAAAAAGATGAGGAGGAGAGTGAAGGACAAAAGGAGGAAGAGCAGATTAGTTACCCATGCCCACCTTCTAATGAGAGTAACTCTTTAACTCATACATTGCTTGACTACCCTCTATGCTTACCGGAGGATGAAAACTATGCTGTTGAAATACATGATGCTTTGAACTCATTAGATGAAAAAAACCTTTTTGATGACCTTGATGTTTGCTATACTGAATGCCATGATGCACCAATCGAAGACATAGTTGGAGATGAATATGCTACTATTATATGATGATAATAAAATTGCTAATGTTGCACCCACACTTGATAGTCCTATCTTGTTTTTGAACTCCCCCAACTACAACTTAGAGGAGAAGTTTGCTTTTATTAAGGATTATATTTGTGGTTTGTGATTCACTTGTGCTCGTGATGATTCTAATGAGAATTATATGATTGAGTTTGCAACTCCTACTTGCAATTATTATGAGGGAGGAAGAAATAAGGGCCCTATCTATGTCTTTAATACAGTAAAATTGCAAGAAACTGCTTATACCATGCATTGGCCTTTACTTTCTGTTCATGAACTATTTTCGTATAACATGCCAATGCATAGGAAGAGGGTTAGACTTCGTTGTTATATGCTCTATGTTACTTTGTGCTCACTAATTAGATCCAAATATTTGTTAATTCAAATTTGCTTTGATATACCTTGGGATCCTGGTGGAATACATAAATGAACACTTTATCCCTAGCTATATGGCTTTAAAGAAAGTGCTTCCCAGGGGGCAACCTAGAAGTTTTAGGGCGTCATTTTTTTCTGGTGTTTCACCAAATAAGTTTTAAAAAATGAAAAAATAAAGAGGGGAATCAAAAACTTTTTCAAATGTGCATT
This sequence comes from Thinopyrum elongatum, assembly GCA_011799875.1. Classification (NCBI taxonomy): domain Eukaryota; kingdom Viridiplantae; phylum Streptophyta; class Magnoliopsida; order Poales; family Poaceae; genus Thinopyrum; species Thinopyrum elongatum. The sequence continues at coordinate 71,968,268 of CM022298.1, read as the reverse complement.
GAAGAAGTGGGGGTCAACCCTGAACATTTGTGTTCATGCTCATGGAAACAATGTAAATCTTTTTATGGAAGCTTCTCAAACAAAAATAATTATCCCCTTGTATAAAACCATTGTATTATAAAAATAAAGTGCTGAGAATTGTCTTTAGCATGTTAAATTTGCAATTGTATGTGTTGTTGTGCTGAAATAGAAATTTTGCTGTTACTAAAAAATTCCTCAAGAATTAACAGTACGTGGTAAATTAATGAAATTTTAACACAATACACCTATATGAGTTATTTGTTGCGGTTAATTATTTAGAATTTGTTTATTACAAAAGTACAGTTAAATATTGTGTCTTTACGTACTGTTCTATTTTGACATATTCATGTTTTAATTATCTTTAGTTGTTTATGTTTGCTTCTTATTGTTTCTATAGGGTTGTACGAATTTTAAAATTGTGTTAAAATATAGTAGCTAATGAATAGTTAAAACTTTACAGTATGATCGCAGCAAGGTACAGTTAGATACAATATTTATTTCGACTAACCTATCTCACGGGTTCTGTTTAAGTTTTGTGTGAATGAAGGTTTTAAGACCCAGGGGAGACAAATATATAAGAGAAAGGTGGAGGGAAGCAAGCGTTCAAGATTTTGGATGCCCAAGGCATCCCCATTGAAAGTTCAAAGAGGTCTCAAGCTCTAAGCTTGGGGGTGCCCCGGCATCCCCTCATCTTCCTCAACAACTTTCAGTATGTCTTGGTTGGGCCTATGTTTTTATTTGGTCACATGATATGCGTAAATTCTAGGAGCATCATTTTTCTTTCTCTTATCAATAAATAAACACCATGCTGGTTTTGGATTGGTTCTTGGTGATTAAAATATTTATAGAATGCTCTATGAACTTCACTTATATGTTTTAGAGTATGGCTAAAATTATTGCTATCCGCGCTTCACTTATATCTACAAGATGCTTTTGAATTATATGTACTCCTAGTGATCTTTCATTTAATTTATCTTGGTTTTTCTTTGGATATTCATTTGATTTTTATTTTCTTCTTATTTGCCTCTTTTGTCTTCTCAAGAAAAACTCCAAAAAGATTTTATTAATTTTTCTCTCGGTTTTCATTTGCGCTTTGGCTTTAGAAAATGACAAAAATATTTTCTTGCTTTTTCATTTGGTTTTATTTCTATTTTCTTTCTTTCTTTTGCTTTCCTTTGAAAAAAGTAAAACTCCAAAATGAGTTTGGTTTGTTATTCCCTTGTTTTCTTTCCCTTTTGTTTTGTGCTTCTTATTTGCTTCTTTAGGCTTTCTTTTGGTTTCTTTATAAAAGTGAAAACAACAAAAATATTTTCTTTTTTGCTTTTCTTCATTTTGTTTTTGATTAATGGAACAATTATTTATGTCTTGTGAGAGTATTATCATATTGGATCTACGACTCTTTGATCTTCACTTATATCTTTTGGAGTAGCTTATTATGCAATTACTCTTGTGCTTCACTTATATCCTTCGAGTAAACTTATTGAATGTCATGTTCTTCATTTATATATATATAGGGTGGGTATATTCTAACAACACCCTTTAAGACCTTATTCTAACAACAAAAACCTTATTCTAACAACACCTCACCCGAAGGCCGCCGCCCCTCCCCACCCCGCCTTCTACTGCGAAAGCGACCGAGAGCGCGCTGCCCCTCCCCTTCCCGCCTTCTACCACGGCAGCGGCTTGGAGCGCCGCCACCCCTCCCCTCCCCTCCCCGCCTTCTTTCACGAGAGCGGCCGGCAGTGATGCCGCCCTCCCCTCCCCGCTTTCCCTCGCGGTAGCGGGATGGGAGCACCGCCGCCCCGCCCCTCCCGGCCTTCTTTCACGACGATGGCCTCGGAGCGCCGCCGCCCCACTCCTCCCGACCTTCTTCCGCGGCGGCGGCCTCGGTGAACGGCGGTGCCTCACCTACGGCAACTACTACCAGCGGGGGCACATCAACTACTTCGCATCCTGCCAGATCCGGACTGGTGCTGCCTCAACAGGGCCCCAATTCGATGAAGATGAACTACTCGCAAGGCTCCTTCCTCTGCCGCTACTTCTTGGATGTAGGCTGTGACGAGGTTTCATAGAAATCCACCATCTCCCCTCACATTGAGCAATGTTCAAATTGCGCATGAACTCCTAAAGGGCAAGTGGACTGCACCGACAGATGCAAAGGAGCTGCAGCGAGAAACGAAGGGAACTACTTGCAAATGCAAGAACATACTCCAAACTGAGATAAGCAGTTCACTTCCTCTCTACGATCAGTTTAGTTATTCCAGTCGATGCAGTGCATCTCCTTCAGTTTGGCTTGCAAGCCGATGCAGTACATTTGCCTTAGTTCGCCCTGTGTAAATATGCAGTGTGGCAGCTCGATGCAGTCCAGTTGTTTCGCACTACTAGGGAAAACCCTAGTAGTAGTGTGGGGTTAACGGCTAGCAGTAGCGCGGGGTCCCGCCCTACTGCTAGGGCGCCACAGCTCACTTTTAGCAGCAGCGCGTGTCAGACCCCACGCTACTACTACTAGTTATATCAATAGCGTGGGGTTGGACCCGCGCTACTGCTACATAGTTGTAGCAACTATTTTTTCCCCACGCCACTGCTATTATTGCGTATTTCATTTCTTTATATTTATACACCATTATATAATTTTTATACAGTAACAATGAAGAGGTTGTGGAAGAAACACATATTAGACTAAAGTGGATGGATCCAAGTGAGCAAGTTGAACATGAAGTGTCGAATGAAGGTTCAACTTGCTCACTTGGATCCATCCACTTTAATCTAATCCGTGTTTCTTCCACGCAATGATATAACAACTCATCATCCGTAGTCATATAATAATAACTCATCATTGTGACGCCCCCGGCCCGATCGTGTACTAATCATACACGCAAATGCACACGATCAAGCCTAAGGACTCACGGGAAGATATCACAACACAACTCTAAAACATAAATAAAGTCATACAAGCTTTATATTACAAGCCAGGGGCCTCGAGGGCTCGAATACATAAGCTTGCAAACAAGCGTCAGCGGAAGCATCAGATATCTGAGTACAGATATGAAATAGAAACAGAAAGGCCTTTAGAAAGGCGGGGCAAAATAAAACACTACGATCGAAAGGCGAAGGCCTCCTGCCTGGGACCCTCCGAACCTACTCCTGGTCGTCGGCAAGCTCGTAGTAGAATCCATCCTCGGGGTAGTAGTAGTAGTCGAACGTCGGCGGGGTAGCTGTCTCAGCGGCTCCGTCATCGGATCACGATGAACTGATATGGGGGAAAAAGGAAGAAAAGCAACCGTGAGTACTCTGAAGTACTCAGCAAGCAAGGATCTACACTACATATGCAACATTATCAAAGGGAGGCTGTATATGTGGACTGGGCTGCAGAAATGCCAGAATAGAGAGAAGGCCTAGTCCTATCGAAGACTAGCATCTTCAGCGGTCTTGCAGCAACAGAAGAGAGTAGAACAATACAACATAATGTAGCAGTAATAATATCAACCTCACCCAGAGATCCTTTCTTGACTCCCTGCGAGAAAGCAATCCCAGAGCCATAAAGTCATCAAACCTCGTCCTGAGATCCCTTCTCGACTCCCTGCGAGAAGCAATCCCAGAGCCACATATCCAGGTATCATCACGGGTATCCAGTTCTAGTTGTATCGATCGGGATACAACTCCGAGTGTCCTTTACCGTAGGACCGGCTATCGATAGAAATGTTCTTCCCTGCAGGGGTGCACCAACTTACCCAACACGCTCGATTAACTTCGGCCGGACACACTTTCCTGGGTCATGCCCGGCCTCGGCCAAACAACACATCGCAACCCTACCTACGGCTCAGCAGAGAGGTCCCCGCCGGTCTACATCTGAAGCGCAAGGGGGTCTTGGCCATCGCCCCTCGCCCTCCGGGTCGTTGCGTGCATGGCCCAGATCCAAGCACCACCTCTGTATATGGATGGCGCCAATCACTCCATGCCGCACTGCTGAACTGGACATCTGACAGAGCTTTCGGCTGATGCATACGATGCAGAACGCCCATACTATGCCCACGTGATGGTTAGTGCTATCAGGCCAGAGGCTTGCTCGGATCAAATATCCAAATCGTAAGTGGACTAGGGGCTTGCGGAAAACGAGCAGAGACTCACGAAAGATGTGACCCCGTCGCCCCGTCTCGAGGACTTGCGGCAAGGGCCATGAATGCCCGGCCACGCCTCGTATTCACCACTCGGGCACCACACAGGCACCCGTCTTCACAACACTCGCCTCTCAGGCGCACGCGGGTACCCCTCAGGGCCGACCCGCCTTTCCAAGTAACAGTGTAAAGTCCAAGTATCCGTGTGTCCATAACATCAAGGGAATCCGAGGTATCACCCTCGTTGGATTCCTACCGATGTAACTGCCAAGGTGAACGTAGGAGGAATCACCCTCGATGAGTTCACACTTGGGGTGTTGTACGACGGCGTCGTTACCGGAAGTGGGGAAGGAGGAATCACCCTCGATGACCACGACCAAATAGCTACTCTACAGAGTTAACATCAGGAGTGCTATAAGAGGTTTCACCCTCGGCACTCGATAGTAACGCTGCAGTGTCGTTACAACTAAAGGGGGGTGATGTGCGGTGTCGAGGTCTGGTCTTCAATCCCGTTGATCGGGTCTTCTGATAATCCAGCGGGGCAACAAGGATCAAAGTGGGGTTCTCTAGCGGGTCTCTACCCAGCCTATACTAAGCAGTTTAGGATAAGCAGGTAAGGTATCAATAGCAGGTTACAATAAACAGGCTATGCATCAGAATAGGAGCAAACAGTAACAGTAGCAAATTCTAATGCAAGCATGAGAAAATAGAATGGGCGATATCGGGATGATCAAAGGGGGGGCTTGCCTGGTTGCTCTGGCAAGAGAGAGAGGGATCGTCAACGGTGGCGTCGGGCTCCTGAGTTGCGTCGATCTCGGGGACAACATCGGTGTCAGGGTCTACCGAGAGAGAAGAGGGGGAGGAAACAGTATAAATATAGAGCAAACTTGAGCAACACAAAGTACGAGATGATAATACGCAGTGCCGGGTGTGTCCTAACATATGGTTGCACGTCACTGAGGAAGGAGGAATCCATTCGGGAATGTTTTCCCGGTTCCGGACATTTGTCAGACAGATGACCGGAGGGGAACGGTAGCATGTTCTGATAGTTAGAGACGTGTGGCGGACGAACGGACTGCGTATTCGGATTCGTCTCGTCGTTCTGAGCAAGTTTCATGTACAAAGTTTTTCGATCTGAGTTACGGATTATTTTATATGATTTTCTAAAGCTTTTATTAATTTTCTGAATTTATTTTTATTATTTAATTAAACATTATCCAGAATAGTGCTCGCTGATGTCAGCATGACATCATGCTGATGTCAGCAAGGTTAATTAGGTTAACTAATTAATTAGCTCTAATTAACCAGGGTTACTTAAGTTAATTAACATTTAATTAATCTAATTAATCAAATTAGACTAATCTAAACAGTGTTAATTAACTAATTAATTATTTATTTTAATTATATTGTTTATTATTATTTATTTTAATTAACAGGCAGGGCTGTGGGCCCCACTGGTCAGTGGACCAGGGCCGGACATGTCCGGAGCATGCCCGTTTGGGACCGGACATGTCTGGTGCCCAAATGGCACGCGCGGGCGCGGGCGGGCGAGGCCGCGGCAGCGCGCGGCAGTGCGCGCGGGGCCGGAGCGGCAGGGGGGGTGGCGGCGCGCGGCGCAGGCGGCGGGGGTGGCGGAGCAGAGGGGAGCAGCGGCGGCCGTAGCCGGTGCGGGCGCGTGCGGGGCGGCAGTGGCTGGCGAGCGACGCAGCAGGGAGAGCGGGGCGAGCGCGGTGAGAGGCGGAGCGGTCGTCGCGGGGCGCCTGCGCGAGCGACAGAAGGGCGCGGCGAGGGAGCTTCAGGCCGTGCGGGAGCGCGGCGGGGACAGCGCGGGCCTCACCGGCGATGGAGGGAAGAGGCAGCGGTGCGCGAGGAGGGTGACGGGGACGACAGGGACGGCGCGGAAGCAGGCCGGCGGGGGAGCGCTCCGGCGAGGCGGCGTCCAACGGCGACGGGGGCGAGCACCGGGGCGCGGCGGCGTCGCGCGCCGAGGGAGAGAGGGGGCGCGACGGAGGGCCCCCCCCACGAATCGACGATGGAGAGGCGAGGTCCGGCGAGGTGGCACCGGAGACGGCGAGCGGCGATGGGGTGCGTCGTCGGCGTGGCCCGATCCAGAACTGGATCGGGGGGGGGAGAGGAGCGAGGGGGGGGGGGATTAGGGTTTCGGGGTGAGGGGAGGGGGTTATAGCCCCGGGTGGGCCGGCCTGGGTGGTGGCCTGTGGGCCAGCTGGGCCACGGCCCCAGTTGGTCCGGGGGGGGGGGGCTTTTCCTTTTTACTTTTTTTTTCTATATTATTTATTTTCTTTTCGTTTTCTCTTTTATTTTTATTCCAAAAGACTTTTGTAAAATATGAGACTTGCTCCATTATTTACAGTGCATTATCTGTTCCTGCCTCAGGAAAATTGGTTTGGGGTCCATATCTTTTTGTTTGGATTTTATTTAAATTGAAAAAGGATTAAACAGTGTTATGTTGTTGTTGTTCCTTGTTGTTCGAGTCCTTTTACAATTCCAACAAATGTTGCAATCATTTTTATAAATGCTATGAGAATATTTGCAACATGATGCACATTTTAGTTTTCAGGTTTGGACAACTTTTATTTTCCACTTTTTTTTAAATTTGGATTTGACTTAGGAGTTGAAATGCATTATGATGCAAATGATGATCATGCACTGTTAAACATGATGACTTGTCATAATCAAAAGGGTGATTACTGTAGTTAACCACTGGGGGTGTTACAATCATCATCATCCATAGTCATATAACAACTCATCATCCGTAGTCATATATATGATAACTCATCATCACTCTAGCACATGACAAGTAGTATGGCCTCATCATCATCATCATCGTAGTCATATAACAACTCGATCATCATCGGTAGTCATATAATAACTCACCATCAATATAGAACATGACAAGTTAACCAACACTAGCTAAGGGTAGTCATCCTAGGTAAATAACTCATCATCATTCAAGCACATGACAAGTACTATTTAGGACCTACTCCTCTCTCTTTGGTAAAATATCATAAAACAGGTAAACCCCTCCATCTCCAAAATGGAGAATAGAGATCCACCTATCTCCAGCTTGTGGCCTGCGCACATTCATGTTGTCTCCAATTGGTTGCCTGGGCGCATTCGATACTTTGCTCCATCCTTTGATTTTGAGGCTTTCATCTTTTAGAGAAATCGAGTATGCACCGTGGAATTCCACCGGCGGATTTGGCCATACGCTAACCATACTCATTAGACCATTGATATACATCAGGTTAGGCACTACATCCTCCAGGAGCTTCTGTTGAAGAACATAATAGTAACATAGTTAGCAATGTAGTTTACTTAAGAAGAATGTATGCAACCATAGTTAACAAAATCTTACCATGCTATTTGCACCGATGTTACCACCACTCAACTTGATGACTAGTGGCATGTATCCACTATAATTTTGGCCAATTTCATATTTGATCTTAAAAGTCTCAACATCATTAATAAATGAGACATGAGAATTTTTCTCCTCCCAAGTTAGCTCTGAGCCATAACTGTAGTAGGTCTTGTCTACAGCCTTCCGTGTATTTCTAGGAGAAAAGAAATAAGATGTCAATTATAAATAAACAAGTTTAGAAGGGATGAATACCAACTATTTTTAAATAAACAATATAAATTACTTGACAAATTTGTTTGGTAAACTCATATAGAGGTCGAGCTGGAATCATGTCCACATCCACCCAAATTTCGATATTATCTTCAGGATCATCTTCAGGACGAATATCAAAGGTTATTTTCATATCCTCCTGAAATCCATAGGCCTTGCATAATCCTCTCCAATTTGAACAACCAAAATGTGAGTGATTTACTGCATTGTAGAGCTTAACCGCAAAAACGAAACCATGTTTCGTCTTTAGGTGAGCTTTCTTCGTCTCCATACTCTCCCTATCTTCGAAACCGAGCTTCTCTAAGACATACGGTCTAGCATAGTAGGGGATGCACTAGTCGAATTGTAAAAAATGGAAACTACACGTTAAAGCAAAAAGCACAAGTCATGCTTAATTACAAAAAAAATATTTGATGTCATTACATACCGTAAAATGTTCGAAGGTCTCCTTCAGCGTGAGGGTGAAGCACCTATCATTATCCAGGTGAGGCCTGTCGCATATACCCCCGTCATCGGTGCAGTAATCACACTCGCGGATCCTATTATCGTCACACATTTCCTGTGTTCATAATTCAAAGATTAAAAATCGACGGCAATTACCAGGAACTCAACACATAGATCATTATTCTGCACGGGTTGTCTTTTGGTCTATCAATTCTTCCTTGAAAACTCTCATCTCATGAGGTGTATATGGTGGGCACTCCCTCTCTGATATTGCGACCATCGGTGATGGTCGCTCCTCCTTTCTTTCCAAAGTGCAATACACCAAAATGTCTAGCACACGGGAAAGAAAGAGAAGCGGCCCCCATGACAACAGTCGGGATTCTTCCTCTCTGATATTTTGACCGTATATGGTGGACACAAGGAGCCCCGATAGACTAAAAGTCAACCCATTACATATATCGAGTAATGACATTAAAAAATGGCCTATGTTTTGCTGGAGTGTTGTTTAATTCTTGTTTCGGCAAATCATGGGCACTTGATATGTCTTACTTTATAGCACAAGTCATGCTGAAATCCACGAAAAAAATTGGCATGACCTTCGCTAAAAACAGGACATATCAAGTGCCTAAAATTTGCCGGAACGGAAATGAATCAACATTCCAGCAAAACATAGGTCACTCAGATTTTCCCTGCAATACAAAGAGACAAATGTGGCCATCTTTGGCACCACATACATAGCAGCTCAAGATCAACATGTCCATACACATACACATGTCCAAATAGTACAAAGTATCAACATTGAAATGATCTCATACAAACTTTGTATATAAATGTTGGTCATTTCATGTCTATTTCTAGTGTGCATACTTTGCTGCCATGTCTACCCTAGTTATGCTACTGATATGTTGCTGTGAAGTAAGCATGGCAATGTTATTGTTGTTCACACGGCTAATTTTCACTAAGTCCTGAAATCTGTAATACCACTTTGCATTTTGTGAAAATCATGGTAAATTAACCTTGATGCCTATGAACTTGAACCCTACATACCAATATTGACGTATCTTGATCTACACTCACCACAGCACCTAAATTATTGAACATTACATCATCCAATATTGACCTATCTACCATGAACCCTAGAAAAACGAAGAAGAAGAGAGAGACAGGGGGGACGCTGCCTGCGGCGGAGGGGACTGGGAACGGTGCAACGACGGAGAGGGTTGAGGACGACGAAAAGAGGCAGCGAGGCCTGGCTGCGGCGGGGGAAGGCATGGTGAGGACCGGTGGCAGAGAGGTCCTCCAGCACCACCGAGGACGACGGTGGGCTCGAAGAGGGCGCATTGAGGACCGACGGCGGGAGGAAAGGGCAGACTCACGTGGGGGAGGGCCAGCGGCGAGAGAGAGTGGAGAGGAAGAGTGAGGGGAGGGCCGGCAGTGAGAGAGTGGAGACGAAGAGTGAGAAGAAGAATGAGGGCCGATGTGTGGGAAGAGGATAATGTGGTTTAGCAGTAGCGCTGAAAAAAGCGCCTGCGCTACTGCTATAGAACTACCTGCAGCGCCGGGTAGGTGGCCAGTGCTACTGGTAAGTGTGGCCACAGGATTGCTACAGGTAAAGATAGAAGCAGTGATGGGTACAAGACCCACGCTACTGCTATATGTTTAGCAGTAGCGTGGGGTTTATGGGCCTCGCTGCTACCACAGGTAGCCCCGGTGGGTAATGTGGCGACCACTTAGCAGCAACGCTGTGTGGCAAGCCCGCGCTACTGCTATGTGCTTACCTATAGTGCTGGGTACATCCCAGCGCTGCTGCTAAGTAGTAGTAGCACCGGCCCATTAACCCATGCTACTGTTAACCGTCTACCTATATGGTTTTCCCTAGCAGTGTCTATTCACCTTGAATAAATGATGCAGTGCAGTTGCTTCAGTTCGCCTTGCGCGATGATGCAGTCTGTATGCATCAGTTCGCAGTTATTAATAATGCATGCTTCAACACAATTTTTGAAATAATGCAGTTAATATGCTTCAGTTCGTTTCTTGTGACAATGCAGTTCCACCATATTTGCACTTCAGTATTTTTTAATAAAAAAACTGCTTCCACATTTTGTGCAGGAAATGATGTTCACCAGACAAAAAATGCCACTTATATTTCACAATCCAAAGCCCCTGAACTGCATGATGAGCCATGATTTAGAGAACAGTGGATGGGTAACTCCTGAGATACCTCCAGGATTATACACTACAACAAGCAGAGTGCAATACTCTTCGGAAGAAGAATTTTTCTAGGAAGAAGAGGAAGTGGAAGATGGTGATGATGTAATCTTCATGGGGGAGTTCGCTCAGCCAGAAAATGACGATGATGATGAGCCAATAACAGTTCTGAAACCGCAGCCACAACATGTGTTCAGTACATTTGGACAGCAAGTCCGAATGGATAACAACGATGCTGTTGATGATGATGACCCAGATGAGGAAGATGATGTGCCGCCAACACAAGCTCAAACCAATCCCATGAGTCAGCGCCACAACACTGGATTACCACCGCGTGCACCTGCTGCACCAAACAGAGCACCGCGTGCACCTCCTACACCAAACAGAGCATTGAATTCAAGCCAGCGACCGCCAAGGGTGCCTCGTCCACAATTGAATGGCAGGACAAAGTCATCATCGCTGCTGCCACCGTGAGATCCTCAACTACACACATCTGTTCTAACCCCACCATGTCCAATAAACCCCGGCGAGCTACAAAAGCCAAAGGATGAACGACAGTACATGCATGTAAGTTCATGTACTGAAAAACATTTCATAAACAATTTGAAAAAATGATGGAATTTTTTTTCTAATATGGTTTACTACAATGTTATCTTGCAGAATGAAAACATGCCGCCAAACCTCGTTCCTGTCCCGGGCATGGAGTTCAAATTGTACGATGAAGCAAGGGAGTTTTACAACACTTATGCAAGACATGTGGGGTTTGGCACATGCAAAAGGTCACGACACAAGACAAACACCTACATTGTCTGCTCCAGAGATGGGAAGCACAAGGAGACTGTCACAGACTTTGAGCAAAAATGTGATAAGACATCAAAGAGGATTGGCTACCAAGCAGGAATTAGAATCAAACAGAGAAAGAAGGGGCGCTTTGTGAAAGAGAAAGTTAATCTAAAACACAATCACAAGATGATCGAAAGCCCCGGGATGCTTTTGCACCCACACTCACATAAAACAGATGATTCGTTGATTGACAAATTGGTAAAGGACATGGTGAGCAACAACTTGAATCACACACAGATGATGTCAGCACTATCGCACATGTCCGGTGGCTTGCTCTTCATGGGACATACTAGCCATGACTGGGTGACCAAGTAAGTAAGCACATGACAAACAAAAAAAATGATTGCAATTTTTCACTGAATTTCACCTGTGCCTTCTCAGGAAACTATTTCCTGCTGACAATCAATCTGTTGCAACTGCAGGAAATAGCAATTCTCAAGGGAGGAATCTAAAGATGACGTGAAGAAACTGTTGGATTTCTTTGAGAACATGCAGAAGATGAACCCAGAGTTCTTCTATGATTACGATGTAGATGCAGATAAGCGTGGAAGAAACATCTTCTGGTCCAATGCAAGTTGCAGAGGATCATATGCATACTTTGGAGACTGCATCACATTCGGCACAACATACAAAACGAATAAGTTCCACATGCCACTTGGAGTATTTATGGGGGTGAACCATCATCTGCAAAGCACAATATTTGTTGTGGCACTTGTGAGGGATGAAACAATCCCGTCTTTCAAATGGGTATTCAGAACATTCTTGAGATGCATGAAAAATAAGGCACCAATCTGCATACTGACAGGCACGTCACACATGTATATTTACATTTGTTAGGTCCACTTCCATTTGTTCGATCTTTTTCACATAACTAACTTCATAAAAATACATTGCTTGTGCCTCTCAGATCAGTGTCCCTCGATGAAGGCAACATTAAAAATTGTCCTAAAAAACACATTGCATAAGTTGTGCCGTTGGCACATCATGCAGAAGTGCAAAGATCATCTCACCTTGCTGTATAAGGTGCATGAGAAATTGAAGGATGATCTCACTTCAGTGCTGAACCATCCACTCATGCCATCAGAATTTGAACGAGCATGGAAGGATCATATCTAGAAGTATAACTTGCAAAATGACAAAGTGATGAATGCACTCTGGGAGGACAGACATGAGTGGATCTCAGCTTACTACAAGGAAGTATTATGTGCGCGCATGACTTCCACGCAAAGAAGCGAGAGCATGAACCGTATCTTAAAGAAAAATTTCGTCAAAGAGAGGCACGATCCCTATCTATTTCCTCAACAAGTGGACATGTGTATTCAAACCAGGAGGGGCATCGAGCACACAGAGACAGTCGCGAACGAGGTAAGCAAAAATGTTCATAACAAGTAATAACTACAAAACACAATGATATTTTAGTTTTGTGATGTGTGTTAACGCAATTTTTCTGATGGTCACAATCAGAGATAAACACAACCACCCAGTTTGGGTTTGAAGTCGAGCTGTCAAAGATATACACAAGGGCCATTTTTGCAGATTTCAAGGAGACACACTATCGTAGCACTGCATTCAGAGCAGAGTAGTGCCCTGACAACCCAACAAACTACTTCGTACACCAATACAATCAATGAGATTTGTTTGATTGGGCAAGGCATGAATTCCAAGTGGTCGCCGATGTGAAGAACGGTGTTTACGAATGCGAGTGCAAAATGTGGACACGCACAGGTGAGCTTCACTTGCATAAAGCTTGATTTCATGAAGTTCTGCATGAAGTTCACTTATAAAAAATTAAGAAGTATGGTTATTCACTTCATCAAGTTCTGCATGAAGTTCACTTATAAAAAGCTTACAAACCAAATGAAGTCCACTTACATAAAATGAACAAAAATTAAGAAGTATGGTCTATTAATTTCATGAAGTTCACTTACAAATAAATAAAAATGTGTTGTCTATAGGGTTGTTTTGCGTCCATGTGGTATGCATGCTGGATCAGCTGAGGGTAGACAAGATTCCTAAAGTGTACATTTTGAAAAGGTGCGCCAGGAACGCAAGATCAAATCCAACATTTTACTGTCGAGACTATGACCAAACAGCACTAGATGGAACTTCATTATTCTGTCATAGAAAAATGCTGGCAGAAATAGGCATGGATCTTGCAAACAAAGGGATAAAGTCTGAGGCAGGGTACCACAGGGTAATGTCTGGTATGAGGGCACTGGCAGAGGATGTTGATGTGCTCAATGAAGAAGAAGTTGCGAGAATTCAGCAAGAAGAGAATTTACTGGTTGACGACAATAATGAGCAAACGGAAGATGCCAAACGCAGCGCTACTGGTGCAATCAAAAAGGAAACAATTCTTCCACCTCCTGTTTCAAACACAAAAGGAAGGAAGAAAGGGGACGATGCAGCTAAAAAAAGGTTGCATCCAAGGGTAAAAATGCTGACACAAAGAGTAAGCTACAGCCTGAGCTGGACAGTGATGGTCAGCCACTGGGAATAAATAGGTGCAAGACATGTAATTTGATTACGGGCCACAATTCCAGGACATGTGAAAAAACATGAACAAGAAAACCCTGGCCCTAGCGATGCGCAACAAAATAGAGATGCTGCACCAAGACATGAAAATAATAACCGGACAAGTTCTGCTAACAACACTGAAAAAGTGGTCAAACGGAGACTTTGCAGCATCTACAACAAAAGAGAAAGACACAATTCGAGAACTTGTCCCCAAAGAACAAGAAAACAAAATGAAGAAGAGGATGAACATGAAAATGGAGAAGAAGGGAGTGATGGAACTGAAGAAGATGTGCCTTCTAAAGAAGAAGAAGAAGACGAAGAAGAGGAGATGAATAACCTGAAGAAACAATGCCAACAACATGACCAAACAAAAGATAGAAAATAGAGGGGAAAGCTGAACAGAAACGAGCAACAGCAACAATGACATCAACCAGCTGCCGAGGAGCGACAAGGACTGCAGTTCACAGTGGTGGAAAACCAACACCGTCATCAACCAGCAGGCAAGGGACTATGAATAATGCAGTGCACACAGAAGAAACAGCAACATCACCATGAACAACAAGGAAAACTACAACAAAAGATGCACTGCACTCGCCAAGAAGAAGCAGTAGGTTAAGGAAAAAATAGATACGGTTCACTATACTCATCATATAGCAGTTCGCATTTCACTAAGGGAAACAGCCAGTTTGCCGTCAGTGGGCATCTTTGCCGTCAGCTTTTCGTTGAGGCAGACGGCAAAGAGCACTTTTGCCGTCAATTGCTAACGGCAAAGAATCTTTGCCGTCTGCGCTCTTTATTACAGATGGCAAAGAGCATACTTTGCCATCTACGTTTTTTACTACAGATGGCAAAGAGACTGTGCCGTCTGTGTTTTGTATTACAGACAGCAAAGAGCATACTTTGCCGTAATAAAAAACACAGACGGCAAAGTCTTTGATGTCTATCTTTTTTATTGCAGACGGGAAATTATGCTCTTTGCCGTCTATCATAAAAAATGCAGACGGCAAAGAAGAGACACACCACGTGGATCAATCACATGGATCGATGACATGGCAGCCCCTCCCACCCACACAGCCAACCCACCCGCGACCCCACCCACACCCCACCCACCCACGCAGCCCACCCACCCGTGACCCCACCCATGCCCCATAAACCAAAAGCCCTGCCCACCCACCTCGCTCGATTCCATCTCCTCTGCCTTCCTTCTCTAGGTCCCCACCACTCCACGACTCACCTCTGCCTCACCGGACACCGCAGCCGTGACCCCACACCGGATACCACTGCCGTGACCCCTCGCCGGACACCGCCGCCGCAACCCCTCACCGGACCCCACCGCCTCCCATCACCGGAAGTGAGGGCGCTCCTCGAGGCCGCGCTGGCCGAGGCCAACTAGGAGCGGCGCCCGCCTCCCGTTGCCTGTATGCTCGTGCTCTGCTGCCCGCCACCTCGACAACAACTCCTGCCGCCTGCACGCTCGCAGCCGCCGGCATGCCCCTTCTGTCGCAGCTGCATCTCACGGCTCATCATGGCCGACTCCAAGGTCAAGGCTATGATGGGCATGGGCATTGGCATCACCGCAACACCACCGAAGCCCAGCCGGCCTCGCCTTTCCACCTTGCCAGATGGGCCTCTGCACCGGCCGGCCCTTTTCTAGCCTCCTCGTTGCTACCCTGTTCCTCGGTGGCCCAACCCCGACTGGTGGTTGACCTCGCTGCCTCATAGGCCGCTACTCCGAATGAACGAGACGTATCCTTGGAACTAACAGGAACACAAATGAACAACCATTGTTTAAAAAAATTGTTTGCCATCTGTGGGTTCGAGGGCAGATGGGAAAGAGCCTAGATTTTGCCGTCTATGGGTTCGAGGGCCGACGGCAAAGAGCCTGGATTTTGCCGTCTGTTATTTAATCGGCTGACGGCAAAACATGAGTTTGGCTGACGGCAAAGACTTTGCTGTCTGCCCAATGAAAAGCTGACGGCGAAGTACTCTTTCACTACTGGAATTAGCTTATTTGCCGTCTGCCAATTCTTTGCCGTCTGCTGGCTAACGGCAAAGAAGGTCTTTGCCGTCCGCTTACATAAAACGGACGGCAAAGAATCTTTGCCGTCAGCTGGCGGACGGCAAAGAGAGAGGTGGGCCCACTAACGAGCTAATGGCCCCCCTCTTTGCCGTCTGCTAGCAGACGGCAAAGAGAATAAAGCGGACGGCAAAGGAGCGCGGACGGCAAAGAGTTGACATAACTAACGGCCGAGCCCCACCCCGCCCCCCTCTCTCTCTCTCTGTTTCTGTCTTCTCTCCCCGACGACCACCGCCACCCGCCGCCACCCCCCGCCACCCATCCAAACCGCCACCGCCCCCACCACCCGCCGCCACCCCCGCCACAGCCACCGCCACCCCCGCCACCAGCCACCCGCCACCGCCCCCACCACCCGCCCACCCACCGCCCCCCACGCCCTTCTCCCCATCGCCACCCGACACCACCCGCCCTCCCCCTTGCCCACAACCAAACCCCCGCCGCCTCCCCCTTGCCCCATCGCCCCTCGCCCGTCACCCGCCACCCCTCCCTGCCTGCGCCCCGACCTCCACGCCCCCCCCCGCCCCCCTTCCACTTCGGCCAGCAGCGCCGCGGCCGTCCAGTGCCCCGCGGTCGTCCTGCCGCCCCGCCCCCTCCTGCGTCGCCATCCGCCCGTCCGCTGCGGCGTCGGCCTCCCCCTCCACCGGGCCGTCCCTCCTCAGGGCCGCCGTCCCATCCCCGGCCGCCGCGCCTCTCCACCGGCGATCCCTGCAGGTGAGTTCTTCCCCCCTTTTTTAGTTTATTTTTTTTAGTTTCTTTAGTTTAGTTTCTGTTTTAGTTTAGTTTTAGTTATAGTTTTAGTTTAGTTTTAGTTTCAGTTTAGTTTTAGTTTTAGTTTTAGATTATGTTAGTTTAGTTTATTTTAGATTAGTTTTTAGTTTTAGTTTAGAGAAGAAGAGAAGAGTAGAAGGAGAGGAGGGAGGGGGAAAGAGAGGAGGGAGAAGAGAAAGAAGAAGAAGAAGAAAAAGAAGATAGAATAAGAAAGAAAGAAGAAAGAAGAAAGAAGAAGAAGAAGAAGAAGAGACAGAAGAAGAAGAGAGAGAGAGAAAGAAGAACGGAGAAAGAGAAGAAAGAAGAGAGAAGAAGAAAGAAGAAAGAAGAAAGAAGAAGAAGAAGAAGAAGAAGAAGAGAAGAGAAGAAGAATAGAAAGAAGAAAGAAAAGAAGAAGAAGAAAGAAAGAAGAAGAAGAAGAAGAAAAGAAAGAAGAAGAAGAAGAAGAGAAGAAGAAGAAGAAGAAAGAAAGAAAGAAGAAGAAGAAAGAAGAAGAAAAGAAGAGAAGAAAGAAGAAAAGAAAGAAGAAGAGAAGAGAAGAAGAAAGAAGAGGAAGAGGAGGAAGGAGGAGGGAGGAAGAGGATGAGAAGAGGATGAAAGAAGAGGAAGAGGTTGAGGAGAAGAAGAAAAGGAAAAAAGAGAAAAAAGAAGAAGAAAAAGACACCCTAACACCCCGACCCCGACACCCCGACACCGTAACACCCCGACCCCGACACCTGACACCACACACCCGACCCACACCCGACCCCGACACCGACACCCTGGCACCCCGACACCCCGACCCCGACATCCCGACACCCTGACACCCCGACCCCGACACCCTGACACCACACCCCGACCCACACCCCGACCCCGACCCGACCCCGACACCCTGACACCCCGACCCGACACGACACCCCGGCACGCCACCCGACCCGACCCCCGACACCCCCAACACCCAGACCCACCACACCCCGACACCCTGGCACCACACCCCGACCCCGACACCCTGACACCCTGACACCCCGATCGACCCCGACACCCTGACACCACACCACACCCCGACCCCGACCCCGACCCCAACGGGGTCATATATTTGTGAATTATGAGTTAGGTCGTATATTTTTTGATTTTGTTATGCAAAACATCATATATATTTGTGTTGATCGGGTGTATTTAAATGTGCAGTTGTTTCGTCGCTGCGAGGGTGTGCTGTTTGACGACCTCCCTGTGCGTTCGACGAGCTCCGCCCCTGCATTCATTGGTGAGCACAAATGACATCTCCTCCCCCTTCATTTGCTCTGTTCCGGTCTTCGTGCCGATGAAACTTGCTAGCTATAGGTGTCAATCATCAGTATGCGTAACCACTATGTGTCTCCCGTTCGAAAGGGTTACATCTATAAATATGCATGCATTTGCATATTTATAATCATGATTCTTTCGAATTGTCCAATGTTATCCATGGACAGCCCGAGTATGTGTAGATTGGGTTCGTTTTCCCATATGCTCTGCTTCGGATCCGATGCAGAATTTTGTTAGTGCCTCCTTGTTGTTCTTCGGGTACACATCCTCTCTGCTTATTGCCGAGACATGTATCAGGAGAACAGCGGGGAGGTGCTGCCGAAATTTTGCGTCGGATCCGGAGCAGAGCATGGGAAAACGAACCCAATCTACACATACTCAGGTGGGATTAGGACCTATCTTTACCTATTAGCGTGTAGGTTGCATGGACGTAATAAAACTGACAAACTCCATTAACTGATTGATATGGTTTGCTTAATTATGTATATATTTCTTGTGTGTCCAGTAGGAAGTCAATATGAGTGATCGTGCATGGATGTACACCGGTTACACTAGTCAGAAAGTTTGGACCGAGGAATGGTTAACAAAAACCAAGGGGTTTGTTAGAGCCGCATTTGCAAATGGCCAGAAATTAAGCTGGTGCCCCTATGTCCGGTGCGACAACTATAAAATGAGGGACGAGCTTGAAATGAGTAAAGACCTACAGAAGTTTGGTTTTACGCCTGGTTACAGGGTCTAGACATTACATGGTGAGTCTGCCCAACGTGCCAGAGCCGAGGTGGTTCGTCGTCGCACCGACGAGCATGGTACCGGGATGGAAGACATGGTGCAAGACTTTGACGATGCTCAGGACTCAGACGAGGAGATGGAGGAATCTGCAAAGGCCTTCACTGAAATGTTGGAGTCCTCAAAACATCCTCTCCACGAGCACACTGAGCTTTGTCAGCTGGATGCCATCTCACAAATAATGGCTTTGAAGGCTCAATTTAACTTGGGCAAATAATGCTACGACGTGATGATGACAGTATTCGGACAATTTATACCCAAAGGCCATGTGCTACCTCCAAACCTGTACCAGTCAGACAAATCCTCCGTGCTCTTAAGGTGCCCTATGAGAAGATACATGCCTGTGAGAAAGGATGTGTCTTATTTAGGCTTCAGTATGAGGACTTGAACTATTGTCCCATTTGCATGTCTTCTAGGTATGTTGTGGTAGACAACGGTATGGGTGAGAAGACGCAGACCAAAATACCCGTTAATGTTCTTCGGTATATGCCAATCGTACCAAGACTTCAACGTCTTTTCATGGTCAAAGAGATGGCCAGACAGATGACATGGCACAAAACGGGCAAAACAACCGAACTAGATGCAGATGGGAATGTGATGATGGTGCACACATCGGATGGTGAAGCGTGGAAGCGCTTCGATGCATTACATAAGGAAAGAACGGCAGATCCAAGGCATCCTCGAGTCACCGTCAGCACGGATGGGTTCAGTGTGTTTGGTCAGATGGCAGCCCAATACAGTTGTTGGCCCGTGTTTGTCATTCCACTCAATCTCCCCCCCCCCCGGGCAGATTATGCAAAGAAAGAACATTTTCCTGACATTGATAATTCCAGGGCCCAACTATCCGGGGAAGAATATGAATGTGTACATGCAGCCGCTTAAGGACGAATTGCAAGAAGCTTGGGATAATGGGTTCAGGACATACGACGCCTTTAGCAAACAGAACTTCATAATGCGTGCCTGGTACATGTACTCGACGCATGACTTGCCGGCGTATGCGCTATTCGTTGGCTGGTGTGTGCATGGAAGGTTCCCGTGCCCCACATGCAAGGGAGCCCTTGAGTTTCGTTGGCTGATGGTAGGGCAAAAGTATACTTGCTTCGACTTGCATAGACCGTTTCTAGATCCTCGCCATAAGTTTGGGAAAGACAAGAAGAACTTCATCAAAGGTAGAGTTGTCAAACACTCTGCACCACATGTGTTGACAGGCCAACAGACCCTAGATTAGTTAAACGCTCTCGAGCCAGATCCAGAGTGTCCAGGGTATTTCAAGGGGTATAATAAGGAACACGCCTGGACTCACAAGACAAGCTTCTGGGATCTGCCTTACTTCAAAGACCTCCTTTTCCCACACAACATTGACGTGATGCACACTGAAAAGAATATCGCCGAAGCCATTTTTGGTACATTGTTCGGCATAGAGGGTAAATCAAAGGATAATACTAAGGCTAGAGTCGATCAAGAGGAGCTATGTGATAGACCGTTACAAAACATGCAAGAACCGAAAGGAAAGCGGAACGGGACGAAGCCAAAGGCATGGTTCAATCTTGGAAGGCCAGCTATGAAGGAAATTATTTTGTGGGTGAAAATGCAGTTGATGTTCCCCGATGGGTATGCAGCAAATCTAAAGAGGGGAGCGAGTCTTGAAAAATTGAAAATATTTGGTCTAAAAAGCCATGATTGGCACATATGGATTGAGCGGATAATGCCGGTGATGTTGCGTGGCTTCATCCCTGAGGATGAATGGCTAGTACTGGCAGAGCTGAGCTATTTCTTTCGTGTTCTTTGTGCAAAAGAACTATCGCTTGGCCTCCTAGAAGAAATGGAACAGTTGGCGCCGGAGTTGATCTGCAAGTTAGAGATGATCTTTCCGCCAAGCTTCTTTAATCCAATGCAACACTTGATTTTGCATCTCCCGACCGAGGCACGATTGGGGGGGCCCATGCAAAATCGTTGGTGCTACTCAACTGAGAGGATGCAGAAGACGCTTCGAGCAAAATGTAAAAATAAACATAGAATTGAAGCATTGATGGCCGAGGCATTCATCACTTAGGAGGCGGCAAACTTCGTGACAGCACACTGCGAAGCCAAAAATCGTCATTTGCATAATCCGAAGCCTCGGTACAATGCTGACGACCCTAAAAAGGGTCGATCCAACCTCAGCCTATTCAAAGGGAATCTCGCACCAGCCAGTGGTTGGAAACCAGTATCGTTGGATGTTGAAGAATGGCGGACCATTTCGCTGTATCTCTTCAACAACCTAACAGAAGTGCGGCCGTACATCGAGTAAGATCTCGGTACATTGTTTCGCAACTTCTAATTCCTTTGAACTGCTCTTATTCTTGGATATTTGATGCAGTCGATACGTCGCCATATTCTCGTATGGAGCGGTGATCCAAAAGGATTCCGTCCAAGAGTATGAGCTTCTGGCAAAGCAAGGAGGTGAATATCCCGGTTTCATCTCTTGGTTCAAAAAAATGGTAATTTCCATTAGACCATTTCATTTCTTTGGCTAATTTGCGACTAATGCAACAATCCTTTCGTATTAAACTTGTAGGCTAATTCAGAGATTATGGATGCCGAAACGAGACATTATTGGAAATGATCTTTGGTGCAGCATGGCTCCCGACAAGCATCGACCAATCATTCTGTGTCTTCCAATGGCGGAACCCCGACCGGTCCTTCACCTTCGTTTGCCACTGGCGCAGCCCCGACCATTCCTACACCTCCGTGATAACGGTATTTTTCTTCTTGTTTAGCCTGTTTAGTCCATTTTTGACATAATTTAGCCTATTTAGTCCACAAATGACATAATAAGATGAAGAAAATCAAGGAAGAGGAAGGAAAGAAGGAATAGGAAGAAAAGAAGAAGAAGAAGAAGAAGAAGAAGAAGAAGAACTTCTTCTTCTTCTTCTTCTTTTCCTCCTCTTACTTGTTTTTATTTGTAAATGGCATAATAACCTTGCTAACCTCATAAATGTCATATACTTAGCTTGTTGTCCTCTAAAATGACACAATAAGCTTAGTTACGTCAAAAATGGCATAATTAGCTAGGTTAGCTCAAAAATGACCAAGTTTAGCTAGGTTAGCTCCAATATGATCCATTTAACCTATGTTAGCTCCAAAATGACCTATTTGCCTAGCTTAGCTCTAAATTGACCTACACACTTAGCATTTTTACCTACCTTAGCCCAAAAATGGCATTTTTGCCTACATTAGTTAGAAAAGAAGAAGATAAATAATAGGAGAGGAGAGAAAGAAAGAGAAGATAAATTCTTCTTCTTCTTCTTTTCCTCCTCTTCCTTTTCTTCTAGCTAGTCTTCTTCTTCTTCTTCTAACTTACATCTTTCCCAATTTGCAGATTTGCTTTAAATGAGGAAGCTTGGATTCATGGAGTGTACTATTCTTCTGGTGCTTCCTTTTGTTTATGAAAACTTGTTTGGATATGTATGTCTATATGGATATGTTGTTGGAAACTTGTTTCTGGTTATGTATGTATATATGGATATGTTGGACTTTGTTGAACTATGTTGTTGGATATATATGTTGGATTTGATGAAATATGTTGTTGGACATGCTGTTATATGTTGTTGGATATGTTGGATAGGTATGCATGTATATCTGTGTGTGAAATCCTGTCAAATTAAATGGATTCAAATAAAAACAAGGGATATATAGCCTCTTTGCCGTCCGCTAACAGACGGCAAAGAGGACACGTGGCAGCCACCTATAGAAACTGGGAACACTGGTTGCCTATTTTGGTCACTTTACCGTCTGCCAGCGGACGACAAAGAGGTTTGAATCTTTGCCGTCCGCTGGCGGACGGCAAAGTGACCAAATAGGACTGGCAAACAGGGCCAGGTATGCCATCCGCCAGCAGACGGCAAAGATTCAAACATCTTTGCCGTCTGCTGGCGGACGGCATAGCTGGCCACATGGCAGCTTCTCAGTGTTGGCCGAGCTGAGCTCTTTGCCGTCTGTCAGCAGACGGCAAAGAGCGCCGTTAACCCCCTAACGGCTCTCACCCCACCCCACTGCCGTCCATGATCTTTGCCGTCTGCTGGCCTCTGACGGCAGACGGCACAATACTTTGCCGTTCGTTTCCAAGAAGCAGACGGCAAAGTAGGCCTTTGCTGGCACTCATTCAGGCGGACTGTTTGCCGTCCGCTGGCTGACGGCAAATCATTTTGCCATCCGGCATGTATGCCTTTGCCGTCCGCCATGGCAGACGGCAAAGAAGCTGATCCCAGTAGTGTTTACCGACTTCGGCTTTGCTGTCACTCTTTGCCGTCAACCAGCTGACCGCAAAATCTTTGCCGCCTGTATTCCTGCCTTTGCCACCTGTACTTGCCTAACGGCAAACTGCCTGATTCCTGTAGTGTTTCTGTAAGACTTATATAGCAGTTTGCATTTGTGTAAGGCTTATGTAAACACAAAATTTTCTTTGACTTTGAGATTCCACTACACCATGAGTAAAACTATGCAACATGTTCAGCTTGGCATGCATACAAGAAAATGATGTAAACCTTGACGCACTTCGTCCGTCAACAAACATGAAGTTTGTCATGCAAGACAAGCGGTTCAAAAATGCAAAGTATGGACATTGCAGTGCGTAACAAGACATAACCTGCAACACGTAATGCAGTTCACCCGTAGCCAATAAGAAGTTCTCTTATGCAAGCCAGGCGGTTCGGAATAGATAGACAAACTACAAACTGATTTAAAAAGCAAACACGCATGTCTCATAGATAAATAAAGTTCTTATTACATACCAAGAGGGACAACTACTAAGATAAAGCATTTGATCAGCAAAAGTACTTATTACAGTCCACCTCAAAACTTAACCAATCACGTCAAACGTGATTTCAAACATACAATCCCCAACTTAAAAAAAGTTGAGGACACCAACTTGCTGAGACTTCAGGCCGCTCTCAATGATGAATTCCTTCCAACCTTTCTACAGATACAGCCGCCCATCAACACCAACATGGTACTCAGCTGGTTTGGGGTGACCTTCACCGAAAACAACTTGGAGAATACCCGCCTTCCTATGATGGAGATAACTTATAGCTTGATGGGGGATTTTCTGCAAAAATAATAATAAAATTATTAGAAGACAACAATAGCAGTGCAGAACCAAACTATATGCAATGCAGATGTGAGGTAGATGAAGTGCATAATGGAGGTATATGCAGTACAGAACACACGTACATGCAGTTCATGAGGCTATTCTATGCAGTGCACAAAAGGAGGTACATGCAGTGCGAAACAAGCGTATATGCAGTGCATGTCTCACTTACATGCAGTACACAAAAAGATGCATGTAGTGCATAACAGATGTGAAAAAAGATATGTGCAAACAAGTAGTGCACTTCACAAATCTACGCAGTGCATATCCTGTAACCATGTAGTACAAACCATATATTCATGAAGTACAAACAGTGCATTGCAGTACATACAAAAATACACGACCTCTCTCCAAGCAGGGAAAAACTAAAAACAAGATATAAGAACATTATGAAGTAAACTTCAATAAATGAAACATGTGCGCTTCTAAAGTAAGAGCAGTTCAGACTAGTGTAGAAATTATAACTAAAAAGAAAACAAGCATAATAAAATTAGATCAAATGAAAATTACCATCTTGTAATGATTCTCCATGCTTGTGGGCATAAGGCGATGGACAAATGGGCAGGTGCGGCCAAGGCCACGGCGAAGCAGAGCAGAATAGAACGCAATGAGATTGATCTGGTCCATCTCCAATACCTTGGTGAAAACAGTGTGATGTGCAAGCTGCTCTGCTCGTCCAGATTGGCACAAGACCTTGCCCCTCCAGCGAGCACGCCAGGCCTCCCTGCAAGCTAAGCAGTCGCAGTGCATCGGCACACCACAACCATGGCCACAGCAGGAGAGATTCGCGCAGGGGCATGGCGCCATGGCAAAAAACCAAAAAACTGACAGGCAGAGAGCGACGACAGGAAGAGAGAGGAGATGCGGCTACAAGGGAAATAAACTGCAAGGAGGGTTAGAGATTGCCGAAAAATATATAGACGAGGAATGCAAAAGGTCTAAGCACACCGAAAAAAAGGAAAATTAACGAAAGTTACGTTATCAGAAAAAGAGAAGACCAAAAAATGATGTACTTTGACTGCTTAAGGAACTGCTCCACCTCAAAATTTAGTACTCATAATGAACTTCTGCCACACCCCCACCACCCAAATGCAGCTAATTTTTTTATATCTTTAAAAAAATATCATTCCACAAAGGATTAAACACCTCTATAGAAAGGTACATGTAGTACACAAATGAAGTACGTGCAATAAATGCAGTGTAAGACGTGCATACATGCAGTGCACAAAAGAAGTCTACATGCAGTCCACAAAGGACTATATTGCAGAGCCCAAAGTTCGTGCAAGTAGTACAGAAAGATATGCGAGACAATTAAAAAACATACGAAGAATATGAAAAAACTTTAGATAAAAAAAAAAGATGACCGCCCAGGAGGACCTGAGCCACGCCAGTCTCATACTAGGGCTGCTCCCACAGAGATACATAGGCGAGCCCGTTCCAAGCCACAATGCATGGGGATAGGCCCAACGGGGCCCACATGTCAGTTATGCAGGGGAGCGAGCGCCGTGTGTAAGTGCCCAAGCGGTGTCAAGAGGAGTTCGAAAGCGTTGCCTCGCCAGCGCTTATAAACCGGTAGGTGAGGCTCTCGGCACGCGAGGTGGGACTAAAAATTAGCGCACGCCCGCAACGCACTGCGAAGACGTGCCGGCAGGCCTACTTGGGCCGAAAGACCGACTAGCGAATAGGCCCAAAACACGAGCAACATGGATATCTGCCTGGAATATAAAATCTTACCCACCCTGCACGGCCCATTAAAAGAAAACAAAGATGTGAAAGAAAGGAGCATTGCACTGCGTTTATCAGCAAAAAAAAGACTCTCTTTAATAGAATAACCACAAAAACAAAATGTGTGGGGGGAACCCCCCCCCCCCCCCAAGTCAGGAACTGCAGTTTGTTTACATGCACAATGTAGGCTGCTGGAATTCACAACATAAGTGCAGTCCGTTCCCTTCAAGAAAACAGCCAGGTCAGTTCAACAAAGCAGTGCGCTAGCTACTACAATGCAGTCTGGTCGAACCAACCAAACATACAACCTACAAATGTAGGCAAAAAAATAAAAATCTCATTGAAAAAGATGCAGTCCAATGCAGTGAACTTACAAGCAGTCATGTTGGAAGGAGCTGCAGTATTGTGGTACATCATATGCAATTCAGATATGTTGACAAGAATAGTGCATTTAGTCTGAAAAATTTATTACTCATAATGAACTTCAATCCCACCACACATATGCAGGTCCCTATTATTTATAAAATTAAAAAAATGCAGTCCATGAAAAAAGCAGTGCACTTACATTTAGTATGAAATTTGGTTTGTGATTTAATCCATTTTACTCAAAAAACATGAAGCACATGCAGTACACTTTGTGTACATATGCAGTCCTCGTATGTTAACCAAGCGGTGTACTTAGTATGAAAAATCACAAAACAAGACAAGTCAGTGCTACCAGTCGCGTGCGAAAAAAGAGGCGAGGCCGCTTTGCATTTCGAGGCCACTAACAGAGCCTCCACGACGCAGAGCCTCTCTGCAGTTGCCATGAAATCACTGACACCACCACCCCACCACGCTTCCCACCCCCTCCCCCACCCCCACGTCCCATCACAAACCACCATAAAAATCCCCATTCAGAACTGATCGTCCCCAAAATCCCCATTGCCGCTTCTTCTCCCACTCTCTTTCATCAACCTCTCTCTCCAAAAACCAACGTGAGAGAGCAGAGTAGAGCCATGGCTGATGCACCGCTGTACAAGCGGCACTGAAGGTACACCAGGGAGCTCCACGACGTTGAGCTCCATGGCAACTACAAGCTCCATGTCGTCTGCACAAGCAATCCACGTGACGTAGACAAGATGATGTCCACGCTCCGGAGGAAGCTTGATGGCATGCCCGTCAAGACAGTCGGCGTTGATGTCAAGTACACCCACTACGATGTGCCACAGAAGGCAGCGGTCCTCCAGCTATGCGTCGAAGAGGAGTGCCTTGTCTACCACATCTCTGCGGCTACCGAAAGGTAAGCCTGATTGTCATTTTATATTCTTGGTTGTCATTTTGGATTTTAATTTTCTTCTTCACAAATAGTCTTATAGACTGATAGCGTTATGATTTATACAAGAACAAAGAAACTTGGATTAGGGGTCAAAAGAATTTCATTTGTTTTAGCAAGTACAAATTATCTGCGTGAACATGAGAAATCTGTAATTTTAGTGACTACTTAAAACATAATTCACCATTTTTGTACTTTTAAATACCCTGACAGATAAAAACAGAACTTGAAAATGAAAACTTAAATAATGCCTTTGAAGTCCACTTAATTGAACATCAAAAAAGGGTGAAAAAGGAGCAGAGGCTATCTCTCTTGCTGTATGAATTTCAATACAAAACAACTTACATGCACTTGTTTCTAAACTCTATTATCACATTTATCAGTCATACTGTAAAAAGTATTAGAAGCTACTTAGTACCAAAGATTCAGGGTTCACAGTGTAATTCAGCTTACAAAGTCTAAACTTTTGGTGGTACTCAAAAACTTGTACAGTCTCACTCTGAAAAACACTCATATTCAGTCTCTACACACCCTTGCAGGCCCCTCGAACTGGACGAATTCCTGATGAATAAAGAATACACCTTTGCTGGATTCGACATTAAAGCTGACAAAAGGAAGCTGGAGCTCTCTGGCTTGAAGATTAACTCAGAAAACTACATCGACATTCAGGTGGACTGGAGAGATCGATACAGCACAAAGGAATTTTACTCTTTGGCTGATGTTGCGGCAGGGTGATCGACAAACACTACAAGGACATGAAGAAGAAAATCAACCATGAGGAAGACCATACTTTGTGGGGGTTCTGCCCGCTGCCAGAGAAGCTTATCAAGTATGTAGCAGTAGATGCATACGCCAGCTACGAGTCATGGAGACACATCGATGATATTGCCATGGGGCTACATAGGGCAAAAGATCAAAAGAAGAAGGATGCAATCCAATACGGCATCTAGGAATGAACAAACATAAAAGTCTGCCATGTGCTAGATTTAGTTTCATTTTGCTTTAGTTGTGTTGTCTCTTGTTTCCTGTTGCTAGGTTTTGCTTATGTCAGGTGCAACAAGCTTTCTTGTTTGTGAATCAAACATTATCGCTGCACTACATCACTAGTTAGGGAGTTTGTATTCAGACAAGTATCTTTTAATGTAGTTTGAATTCAGCTTTATATGAAAACAGATTCAGTTCACCTTGAAAACCTCCAACAACAAAAAAATTAACTATCAGCTGCTTAAAAGCACACTTGTAAAAATGATGTGGCCAACTAACGAATGATTAAACACCTATGTACAAAACAGCTTCGGAGCACCAGTGCAGTATGCGGGTACATGTAGTTCGCTAAGGAAGTACGTGCAATGCACAAGGAAGGTATATGCAGTGCATAAAAAGGAAAAACATGAGGTGCACAAAAGAAGTCTCTATGAAATCCACAAAGGAGCTACATTACAGTGTAGAACGTTGCTAAATGCAGTACAGAGCGTTCGTATGAAGGAACATGCAGTGCACAAACGAGCGTCAGTGCAGAACGGAGTTACATGCAGTGAACAGACGAAGTACATGCAGTACACACTGTGGGCATATGAAGTGCACAAAAGGAAGTACATGCAGTGGAAAATAGAATTCTATATGCAGTCCACCAAACAGGCACATGCAGCGCTGAACGTTGATAAATGCAGTGCAGAACATTCATAAAAATAAAAGTGCTAAAAAGAACTAGGAGACAATTAAAAAAAGAGTATGAAAAAAGAGTTTAAACGAATGAAAAATAAAAAGATGACCGCCCAGGAGGACCTGCCCAACGCCAGTCTCATACTAGGGCTGCGCATACAGGGATCCATAGACGAGTCCGTTCTAAGCCACAATGCGTGGGGACAGGCAAACCAGGGCCCACATGTCAGATAGGCATGTGAGCGAGCATCGTGTGTAAGCGCCCAAGCAGTGTCAAGAGGAGTTCAAAAGCGATGCCTCTCCAGCGCATATAATGCAGTATGTGAGGCTCTCAGCAGACGAGGTGGGACTAAAACTTAGTGCACGGGGGTCATGCGTATGACAAAGTTCAGTATGGGGCTCGAGATTTTATTATCTCGTGTTTCATACAACCTGAATGTTAATCTAGCGACTTGAATAATCATACTTGATGACGGATGTTGGTAGCTGCGGTTTGGTTGAAACATTAGAAGCCACGTAAAATAAAATTTTGCATGAACCAATTAGAGGCATCTAACTTGGTTTTGCAGGGTGGTTTACATGTGATGTGATATAGCAGTGCTCATATTAATTTGATTATGTATGAGATGACTATATAATGTAAATTAACATGGCCAGCGTGTCATGATTCGGCATGATGGCTGGAGCCATATGATTCTCAGTTTAATGACCTGCGTGTCAACCTTAAGTAATGCACTTATTTTATTAGCTATAGAGATAGCAATATTATCTGGTGCATCGACAAGGTGGTGGCAATCTTCGCGAAGGTGAACACCGACGCGAATGCCGGAGACGAAGAAATACAAGACTTCTCCGTCAGAAAGGGCTATACCATATCATGCTAGTGTGAATTGCCTGAGATGTTTATCCCTTATGATGCACCCTTCTTGATTGCACGGTAGTCGCTTTTTATTAGGGTGATCTCTCACAAAAATATCAAGTAGTTAGTGTTCTCCCAAGTGTAGCACCGTCACGGCACCTATCTCTTCGGGGTATCACATGGATGCATGGGTACAAACGATTAGAGAAATGTGAGGCGGGTGAGTTGAGACCTCGCAGCGAGATCACTTGGTTGTCTTGACGTTCAGGCA
Organism: Thinopyrum elongatum; assembly: GCA_011799875.1. NCBI lineage: Eukaryota > Viridiplantae > Streptophyta > Magnoliopsida > Poales > Poaceae > Thinopyrum > Thinopyrum elongatum. The sequence goes on along the minus strand of CM022298.1, from coordinate 71,938,599 downwards.
TGAAAGTCATGAGCTCGGAACACGCGCATCGAAATATGAACAAGAGTCACATAGAGATGTGATTGGCAAGTTGGCCTACTGATTGCAATTCTCGTCACTTGAGATGGATGCATCCTTGGTGTTGAATTGTAATATGGATCTTGAATCACTCACAATCAATTATGAGAGATATTGATTTGAGTGGGAGCGCACTGTAGAATTAACTTGTTTAATTCTCAGTGCAATTAGTTATGAACACTATCTAAGTGTGATTTGCTAATAGTTATAGAATAATGGCTGGCGTTTCCACCCTCCCTATTAAAATTGAATAAGCTGTTAAATATCTAGTTAAAACTTTATGGTTGGTAACGTAATGTGAGGATTGTCCTCAAGTGTGCCGAGAAGGACTTTGTCCTATCGCATGCTTTCGGTATCCTCCCGCTAATGCTATGGATGATGTGACTCTCGTCCTTTGATCCAAAAGCTAGAATTCCGTTATGGTCAAGTGCAATATGTTTGCTTCCATGAGACCCGAACTTCAAAAGTTTTGGGATAGCTATGTGATATTCATGGAACTAAAAATCATTTTCAAACACAAACAAAGGCTAAAAGATATGTGATATCCAAAGCAATGTTTGTTTTGCAAACTGTTAGTAAAAGTGTTTACTGGGCATTTGACTGATGAGAGAGGGATCCAGAAGAACGCCTATCATATGATGAAGTTGGGTGCTTCTTCTGAGAGTAGGAGAAATACTGAAAGTTAAACTATTAGAAGTATAAAGGCAAAAAGAGAGAAGACAGGAATATCCAGCTCATCTATGAATGTCATACAAGTTATTGATGTATAGAAGGCTGGTCAAAGAAATAGTTCTTGGGAATTGTGATTAAATTGTTAGTCACTGATTCTTGGGTATTGTGGTTAGTGTTGATCACAGAAATACCCGCTCGATTGCATTCTGCTGCAACTCGATGCAAGAACTACTACGGCCTAATGACTTGCCGGAATGAGGTTTAGATACGCGCTGGGAATATAGTAAATGTTACTATACCTTCCATCAGTGTATTACATATGTATTTATTTTCATAATTCATTTTAGAGTTTTACACACTCTAGCCCATTGCATAAGGTATCTTGCAAGAAGGTTGTTCATAACAGAACTTTTGATGTTCGGTGTTATGAATAACATAAGGGCCATACTTCCATTATGAATGAGACGTATGTTATGAATATTGATAATAATACATTACCTCTGTGTTTACTTTCATAATTCATTTTAGAGTTTTACACACTCTAGACCATTGCATAAAGTTTGTTGCAAAAGGGTTGTTCATAACAGAACTTTTGATGTTCTGTATTATGAATAACATAAGGGCCATACTTCCATCAGGGATGGGATGTATGTTATGAATATTGATGGTAATATAATACATCCATAACACTAATGCTAAATGTCGCAAGACTAAAAGAATACCACATTTGTGTGGCACTGCATTTGGTCACATTGGAGAAACCCACATGAAAAAATTCCATTATGATGGATTTTGAAGTCGTTTGACTATGAATCATCTGCACTTGCAACTTTCCTCTGAAAAGTGAAGTGACTAAAATACCGTTCACAGGCCATAAGGAACGAGCAACAAACTTATCGGTGACCATACATTATGATGTGTGTAGTCCGATAAATGTTGTTAGTAGTGGATTTATCTATCTTTAGAAATGAGTCAAGTAGATATATGGATATTTACTTGATGAGACGTAAGTCTAGATCTTTTGAAATCATTCAAAAGGTTTTCAATATGAAGTAGAAATTATTGTAACAAGAAAATTATGTTTCTGCAATTTGATTGCGGAAAGGAATATTTGAGTTATAAGTTTAGCGAATGTCTGATGAGTTATGAAAAGAATTCATAACTTACACCTCCCGGAACACCACTGTGAGTGGAATGTCCGTGAAGATGTATTCAAACCATTTATGACATGGTAAGATCAGAGATGACATAAATCAATTTGCCATTATCCCTTTTAAAAGTAATGCTTTAGAGAATGTGGCTTTTACACTGAAAAGAGCTCCATCAGATCTGTTGGAATGACGCCATGGTATGGTACTCCCAACCATGATATATCCTTTCTTAACATTTGGAATATGGGGCTTGTGTAAGATTTTTACAAACCTATTCCAAATCAGACAAGTGCTACTTTGTAGGTTATCCTAATTTATTGGAGTTCCTCCATCACTATACCGAGGCAAAAGGTTTTGCCACCAAGAACGGTATGATTTTGAAAGAAAATGTTTCTTGCAAAAGGTGAGTGGGAGGACAGTGCAACTCGACGAGATAGCAGTATCTTCATCATCAGATAAATGGAAAGGAACCTTGGAAGTGATTCTAGAGTTTCCTACTGCGACTGATACGGAAGCCTCTACATGAGATGTATGGACTTCGGTCAAACTTGCAGCTGAACCACGTAGGCAAAACTCGTGCAAACCTCTCCGGTGCGCATACGAGATATTGTTGTTAGACAATAGTATACCTACGATACACAAGGAAGCGTTGATGGGCCCTGACTCCGGAATTGGCTAAATGCCAATACAATCCAAGATAGTTTCCATAAATGATTCAAGATTATATTTTGCTAAACCCTTCAGAAGACTTGGAGTCTAACGAACATTAATGGAACTATAACTGATGTGGATAAAATGGACTGTTGGGATAGGATGGACTGTTGGGAGGCGTTGGTGGATGAGTGCTGCTCTCCCCAATGGCTAGCCGTCCACAACAAGGCCAGGGATAAGCGTGCCCAAATGCAAGGTGTGCCACACCATCAAGGGAGCTCCAACATGTTTGAGTACGGGGATCACCGGGTATGTGGTTTGCTTCACGATTCATGCAATTTCATTCTTCATGCTAGCGTGAGCCCTTAACTAATATTTTGTTCCTCTCTTTTAGGCGCGACACAACAAGAAGGACGTGCTACCGATGTACGACCTCTATGCCATGGCCGATACTGCCCTGTACAAGAAGGCCAAGGCATTCTCTGAGGATGACCTCGATCATCGAGAGAGCTGCACCAACATCTCCTCCCACAACAAGCTCATGAGGTATAGAGACGTTGGGAAGACGAGGAAAGGGGAGGACTTCAACCCGAGCCAGAGTCCTTTTGATCCAGAGATTGTGATGCTATCTGGTGGCGGGAGGTAGCATGGCTCGGTAGCCATTGGGGATGGACTCATACGTTGTCCTAGAACTCTCCCGGAGATCAAGAAGCGCCAGACAATCTCTGATCCTGAGATAAGGCCTCGTCCACGGCCAATGGAGCTCGCCATGGAGGCTAGGGCCCAGGAGCTTCTGGCGGAGGCAAACAGGCAGGCGGCATAGAGGGAGAGGGAGTTGGAGGAGAGGACGGCTAGTATCTTGGAGGCGGAGAGGAACCGGAACGACGCGTCTCACCGGGCCCTATACGAGCTCCTCGTGGTAAGTTTCTCCTGCATGCATATTAGCCAAATCATGCACGTAATGTTCGTTTCATTACTAACTAATATGACTGATTCATGAAAACAAAATGTGCAGTCTGTGTGCGAGAAAACCGGTCAGATACCTCCGCCGATGCCCCAGATTGGCATAGCGGACATGGTGAGTTTCATTTGAATGGTCATTAGTTACTAGTATTCACATTTCAGTTGCATCATGCTAACGAGACATTGCAAATGATCTTTGGTGCAGCATGCCTCCCGACAAGCATCGAACGATCCTTCTTTGTCTCGCACTGGCACAACCCCGACCGGTCCTTCTCCGTCTGGCACTGGCGCAAACCCGACCGGTCCTTCACCTCCGTGATGATGGTAAGTTTTCCCAAGTGTTTTGCTTAACAAATGCATACTTAGCTTAAGAAATGACCTACTTAGCTCCAAAATGACCTATACTTAGCTTATTTTCCTCGAAAATGACATAATAACCTTACTTACCTCCAAAATGACATATTTTACCTAGGATGGCTATAAAATGACCTATACTTAGCATTTTTTTTCCTCCAAAATGACTTGATATGCTTAGTTAGCTAAAAAATGGCATAACTACCTAGGATAGCTCAATAATGATCTATAATTAGCTTAGCTAGTTCATTTATGACATAATTTGTTCACTTAGGTAAAAAAATGGCATAATAACCTTGGTTTAGCTCCAAAATGACCTATACTTAGCTTATTTTCTTCGAAAATGACATAATAACCTTACTTAGCTCCAAAATGACATAATTTACCTAGGATAGCTATAAAATGACCTATACTTAGCATTTTTTCCTCCTAAATGACTTAATATGCTTAGTTAGCTCAAAAATGGCATAACTACCTAGGTTAGCTCAAAAATGACCTAGACTTAGCTCCTTCATTTCATTTATGACATACTTAGCAGAGTTAGGTAAAAAATGGCATGATAACCTTGGTTTAGCTCCAAAATGACATAGACTTAGCTTATTTTTGTCCAAAATGACATAATAACCTTACTAAGCTCCAAAATGACCTATTTACCTAGCTTAGCTCTAAAATGACCTACACTTAGCATTTTTACCTGGCTTAGCTAAAAAATTGCATTTTTACCTACCTTAGTTAGAAGAAGAAGAAGATAAAGAAGAGGAGAGGAGAAAAAGAAAGAGAAGAAAAATTCTTCTTCTTCTTTTTCTTCATCTTCTTCAAGCTAGTCTTCTTCTTCTTCTAACTTTCTTCTTTCCCAATTTGCAGATTTCCTTTAGATGAGGAATCTTGCATTGATGAAGTCTACTCTTTTCCTTGTGCTTCCTTTATGTTTTTGGAAACTTGTTGCAAACTTGTTGTTGGATATGTATGTATGGATGAAACCATTTTATGTTGGATATGTTGTTGGATAACTTGTTGTTGAAAACTTGTTATATATATGTAGTTGGAAACTTGTTATATATATGTTGTTGGAAACTTGTTATATATATCTGTGAAATTCTGTGAAATTGAATGAATTTAAGAAAAAACAGAAAAAAAAGAAGCTGTGCAGGCTCTTTGCCGTCTGCTGGCAGATGGCAAAGAGCTTTACCATCAGCCAGCAGACGGCAAAGCTGCCACGTGGCAGCTACCTGTGCAACCTGGGGTGTACTGGGATGGTCTATTTGAAAGCTTTGCCGTCTGCAGGCAGACGGCAAAGACCTTTGCATCTTTGTCGTCTGCCAGCAGACGTTATCGCAAGCCACGTGGCAGCTACCTGGGCTGGCCTATTTGGGCACTTTGCCGTCTGCTGGCAGACGGCAAAGCATGCCATTAACCCCCTAACGGACCTATGCTGCCACGTGTGCCGTCCAGGCTCTTTGCCGTCCGCTGGCAGACGACAAAGGCCTTTGCATCTTTGCCGTCCGCCAGCAGACGGCAAAGAGCCCTTTGTCGTAGTCTTTTCAGCCGAATGTGTTGCCGTCTGCTGGCTAACGACAAAGGCATTTGCCGTCCGCCAGGCATGCCTTTGCCGTCAGCCATGGCAGACGGCAAATCTCATGATTCCTGTAGTGGTACTGCAGCTCACTTATGTAAAAACCTACAGTCCACTAACAAAAATGTATGCAGCTCACTTCCCCAAAGAGAAAATTATGTAAAAAACTGCAGTTCACTAACAAAAGTATGCAGCTCACTTCTCCAAAGACTGCAGGTCACTCATGTAAAAAAATGCAGTTCACTAACAAAAAGTATGCAGCCCACTTCTCCAAAGACTGCAGCTCCCTAACACAACAATACGCAGCTCCCTTCTGTAAAAACTAAAGTTCACTAGAACAGTAATGCTAGTTCACTAGCATGCTCATACAATCTTTAACATGCCAAAATAAATAAATAGAAAATTTACATGAAGCACATGGACGAAACAAAAACCTTTAATTTCAAAGATCAAGAGGGATGATAGATCCAATGAACACTTTGATGAAGTAAGCCAACTGTACAACATGGCCTTCCTGATATAACCAATGTGCTCCTGCCCAAATTGAGCAACTCTAATCCCATCCCAGTTCTGCAAGGATTGGAACATATAAAATCCACAATCATGCCTGCCAAAAAAAATTAGTTTCACATCTAAAAACAGTAGGGGAAATCCAAATGCAGTTCACCAGCTAGGAAAAACAATACTGCATTAAAAAAAGATGCACCAGACGATAAGGTTGAGAAGAAACATACCCATTTGGTTGCACTGGGACAATTACATGTTTCAACGAAAAGCCGTCAAGCGTGGGAGGATTTAGTGGCCCGGCACAAGATGAGCTACCTTCTTTCCAAACGCGCTTGATGTTTTTAGCCATCCTCTTAAAAACCCATTTGCTGAAGAGCTGCCAGGTTTATTGAGTAAGTCAAGAAACTCAAAGCGTCTATCCTTGAAATTCAAGGCAACTACACAATAATGCCCAACGCCGTCCTTCTCGGTTGGCGGATCAAATGTTGCAAACATGACCTGTTGGAAGTAAATAAATAAATAAAAATATATATATATATATAGGTCTTAGATATTTATGCATTATGAAAAAAATGAAAAAAAAATCAACACACACAAATGCCTTTGGCCACATAAAACATTACTCACCATATCTTTTTGATCAACACGTTCCTCGGCTATTGAAGAGAACATCAATTTCAACGACTGCTTATAGATCTGCCATTCCAAATACTTATCTGCCAACAAAAAAGGGTGCAAACCAAACATCTCATTACCCAAAAAAATAAGAGGATAAAGCAACAGACAAAAATTCTGCTTGCTTACACAAGCACAGTACGGAACAATCATTGTCGAAGATCCCTTAAACTTATCAACCAGCATAGAAACCCCAACATTTACAAAGCGAGTAGTGAGCATCCTATTCATCCAAAAAGATTGACCAACTTCACCAATGGGAATATCGCCTAACTCAGTCTCAAAAGCAATTAAGTAACTATAAAAAAATTAAAGTGTAAGGACTATGATTTAAAAATATATTAATAGAATAATTTACAAGTTAAAAAAATGTAATACCTTTTCTTCTTGTCCCTCCTAGCCCTGGTAACAGCACTGTACAACTCATTGTATCTTTTGAGAAGAGCTGGATCAACACTTGATGGTGTCACAATAGCAAGTTCATCATCTGCAAAAAGGAAACACAAAAAAGATGAAGTTCACTTATCAAAAAAGAATATGTGTGCTCCAGAAAAAAGTTTATCTAACAATATCTCAATGACGAACGACAGCACACATAGCAAGATGAGCTACAGTTAGCAACTAATATAAAAGGACTAACAAATATGAAGTTCACTTAACACTAATTAAAAAATGACAGAAAAAATATGAAGTTCACTTTTCGAAAAGAATACTTGCCTTCAGTCTCAAATTCATCATGTTGTTGCTCTTCAGAGTCAACCAAAATAGTTTCAGTAGTAGGTTGCGCTGATAGCACTGTAGCATCAGTGGACTGCACTACCTCAGCAACATCAGCCTTGTCTGGTTCTTCAACAGGCCGATCAACTAGAACGTCCTTAGATAACTCATGTACACAAGGCTCAACAATAAAGTTATCAGGAACTTCATCCGCAACCATACTAACAGGATAAACATCAGCACTATCAACTGAAACAACATTCTCTTGCGGCTTTTCATTCTCAACATGAACATCTAAATGTCGAGTAGAGTCAACAACATGAACAGACTCCTGAGCTACAGAAGCTTTTGCACTGTCACAACCTACTGATACAGAAACATTTACACTGTCACCACCAGCAACAGAGCAACCCTCTTGGTTGTCATCAATACAATCACCACCAACTAATTGATGAATTTCTGAAATTTTCTCTCCATCAGTCTGCAAAAAGTTAAAAAGCCACAAGAACACAAATGAGTGAGAGAGAAAAAATAACAAAACAAACATGCAGCTCACTCATGTGAAACACTGCAGTACACTATCACAGCAACATGCAGCTCACTCATGTGAAACACTGCAGTACACTATCACAGCAACATGCAGCTCACTTCTATAACACACTGCAGTACACTATCATAGCAACATGCAGCTCACTTCTATAACACACTGCAGTACACTATCACAGCAACATGCAGCTCACTCATGTGAAACACTGCAGTACACTATCACAGCAACATGCAGCTCACTTCTATAACACACTGCAGTTCACTATCACAGCAAACACATGAAGCTCTTTTCTACTAAAAAAATATAGTTTAGACACAAGTAATAAAAAGTCATTCCATAAAAAAATAAACCTTCTCAGCTACAACATCCGGAGGGGAGAACACATCAGCCAAGTGATCGTCCTTCTCAATATCATCATATGAATCTTGTTGGGCATTAGAACCTCCAACTCCAGTGTACGACATAGAACAAACAACAACAAAAATAAAAGAAGTTAAGAAACAAAAGTGGAAACAAAACTTCAAAAATGCAGAAGCAGTTCACATGTTCCATCCATGAGGTACATGAAAAAATAAAAAATAAAAATAAAGCAAAATACAAGATGAAAAAAGGAATACAGCAGAACATAAAAACATGATGGTAAAATAATTATACCAGCTCAATGCCATCGTCCTGAGATGCATGAACATCAAAAGATCCTTCTCCATACTGCAGCAAAAAAACATCACAAGAGTTAAAAAATTAGATAAAAAATAAAAAGTGGAGGAAAACTACTATCTGAGAAGAAGTACACATAATACACAAATGAGGTACACACGATAGAAAGGAAAAACATACATTATAAGCACCAGCACCAGAGTCCTGCCGGTTTATTTCATTGATAATAACTTCAGCCTCCTTCTCAAACGCGACGCATTTGAAATCCTGTGACTGCTTAAGCTGGCCATATGAAGACCGAATATTCACCACTGTCAACTTCAAGCCTTCAAGGACACCCCGATCAAAGTTGTGAGCAGCCTCAATATCTTCTTCACGGGGGCCGTGGCCAACAGGAAACACTCCAGCAACTGTCCTCAACCTATCACCAGAGATTGGCAAATCTTTATTTAATTTCAAAACCTTCTCAAGAAGCCCATCAATCTCCTCATATTCCCCCCCCCCCCCAATGAAAGCCTATTCAGAACTTCTAGTATTGAACATCCGAGTAGCCGTGAAATCATAAGTAGGCGGCTTATCATGACAGGTAGCAAGCTGGCTAGAAAGAGGATCATGGAACCTAGCAGGACTGCTAGGCCCCGGACAAGAGCTGCTCCCTAAAAGTGCAACAGGATGCTTGTACACAATATCGCCTGCTGCCTTCCACTACAAAAAATTAAAAAAAAAACGTACACATGTGAATATCTAAAAGGTTCAGATTTCCCATGAGTGTAAAAATAAAAAGCTAAAACAAGGATAAGAGAAAAAAATTAAAGAAACTGATGCACTAATCGGCAGCCTCCCAAACTTGTAAGTTTCCAGATAAATCTTTCCCTTTGTAACAAGATCATTATTGTACAACTTCTTCAGGTTGCTAGTAGTCAGGTATGACGCGCGTGGCGTATGGGTGTGCATAACTGATACCCTGTAAAGTTTCAAGCAATCCAGATACATTATCAGGGGGGCAATGATATAGCCCTCAGCATAATTCTGCTTGCTACCTTTCGATTGCCACTTCACCACAGCTACCTAGAGCTCATCAACAACAAGCTGACAAAAGTCCATCTGCGCCATACCCGCATAATCCATGTTTTCAACCATGGCATCAACCCTGCCCAAATGAGCTACTGACCCGAGGCATAGCAAATTCTGATAAAGAATCAAGCAAAAAACCTTCACAGCAAGATCAACCTTTTCAGGGTCCTTCTCCAGCACTGGCACCTTGAGAAATTCAAGCAAGTCCTTAACACCTATACTTCATGAATGGTCAAAGCCAAGCTCATCCTTCAGGGCAGATAAAGAATCATCATGGCCAAAGGTAGCAGGCGTAGGTGAAGTGCGAGCTCCCATAGGAAAATCAAAGATATGATGAACATCCTCATGAGTGATTTCAAGAACCCTGTTAGACCCAAACTCCATTCTCATCGTAGCAGGGTCAATCATTCCCATCAGAAAGCACATAAGAATGCGGAACACATTTTACTTTATTGTCAAGGTAAAGACAACACCAAAACCTGTGTCCCGCACACGATTACGGTGTGGATCTTTCAATAATTCAACAGCTTTGCAGATAGTGGGGATCGACAAATGCACGGTCTTGTTAAACCGGGCATCATCATCCTCGCTGTTATCTTCAGATCTCTTCCTCTTAGTTGTCTTCTTCTGTACGAAGGGAAGTGCAGTCCACATTAGTAAACTAGATTAGTCCACATAAAAAGTGCAAACAACAAACAGATAAGTACGCTATAGAGAAACAAAAGCAGGCAGATAAAGCCAGGACTTCAACAAACCTTTGGAACAACATCCACCTACGCCCCTGAGTCAGCATCCGCATCTTCATCATCACTAACACGCGCCCGCTTCGGTTGCTGCTTGGATGGACCAGAGTTAATCCGTCTCTTGGACTGAACCTTTCTCACAACATCAGCCAGCACAAAATCATCATCCTCTGGGTCGGGCTCACCATCGACATATGGTCGCTTCCGTTGCTAATCCTCTGCACCAGCTCTAATAGTTCTCTTACCAAGGTTCTTGTCCATGGAAGCAACTCGAGGGCTCCGTCGCGGAGTACCACCTTGCTCAGCAACAGAACTGAGACTCTTCTTCTACAAAATAGGCTATCTCACTTTACCAATTTTGGAACTCATCAACCTATCTGCAACCCGCCTCTGCTTCTCTTTCTCGTCAAACTTCATCATTTTACTCTCAAACCTCAACTGCTTCTTATGATTCTTCTCTTCATATGCATGAAGCTGTTCCGGCACCATCCATTCCTGCATGACTTGCTCTGTACCATCAATAGACTGTGATTGAGTTTCAGACAACTCATGGCGTCTAATGCTCTAGTCAGAGCTCACACCAACGAAACCCTCTGCGAAATAACGGTTAAACAAGTGAGTAACATCCTCAATCCCAGGCTCCCCACCAAATAAATCTATCACTGTGACAAATTGAAGTTCATTTACAGTGAGCATGAAGTACACAAAAGGGACAAACAGAGTTCACTTATAGATCTTACACAGTGCTATATAAAAAGAAATCAAGGATGCGATTTTCTTCAAAATTCCATGAAGTACATATTTGTTTACAAAAAAAATGCTGACAAACTTCACGCAGGTCATAGCACTATCTACAACATCAAAACAATGAATATATACAATAAAACAAAAGATGCACACATAAAAATGCAAAAATATATGCATATTAATAATGCAGTTCACAATGGGCAAACACGAATATAATTCACAAAGAAGTGTGCTTCAAAGCATTTTGCAAACTATGAAAGAAAAGAATGACATACCAGCAGGAGGGCCCACACTAATGGGTGAAGTATCGATTGGTGAGTTTACTTTAGGCATTGTCTGACCATGATGCACCTTGCCAGCATCACCACGCAAACCGATCGGCGAATCAAAAACAACACTAGGGCCAGTACCAACACATTTGCCTACTGGATTCAAAAAACCAAAAAAATAATGTATCACATACCAAAAAATGTCAGGGATGCTGAGAAATAACTCAACAAAAACGAATCTACAGATGAACAAAATAACTAGATAAACAACCAAAATATAATAGTTTGGGAGCAAGCAGTCCACATACCTTGATCTCTTCCATCTGCTTTGCTTGGCGAAGACATCTTGTTTGGGCGAGCGCGCAAGCACGGCGTGACGAAGATGAACTACTAAGAGCAGGAACTCAGACGAAGAAACGCTAGATACACCTTGCTCTGCTCCTACGGAGCAGAGGCGAGCACCGCGTCCAATCGAGAACAACATCTGTGGCGGGAATCAAATAACTAGTGGGGAAAACGGCAGATCAGGAGTGGAACAGGATGGAGGGGATGAGGGGCGAGGGAGAGGGAGGGGGAGGAAGTGGAGAGGGCATGGAATGGAGGACTCTGGAGGAACCTACCACCTACCGATAAAAGTGACTCCGCGCGCCGAAGGTTGCTGCGCAGGACGGCAGTTGTTGCGGGCGTCGATGATCTCCATGGGCGCAGGAAGTTGCTACGGGCGATGCTCGACGAGAGAGAAGGGGTTTTTTTTTTCTTCAGCAGTGTGAGGGGGCATGGGATACAGGGCGGCATGGGGTAGAGCTGCCCAAACGGGCCGGCACGGCACTGGCACGGCCCGATTACACCGTGCAATACCGAGCCCATACTGTGAAGAGCGAACACGCGGTCCGGCATGCCAGGCCCAGCCAACTTTACACACTCCATGCCTTTTTCACAAAGGTATAATGTCAAGGAAAAAAGAATAAATTGGGCCCACATGATAGAGAAAAATACAAGTCAAAGGATCACTAAAACTTTACCACTATCTTCTCATCGAAAACTCACACAACCCTCAAAACAAAATGAAGTTCATTTATACTGACTGAGCGGTGCATACATAGAATAGATGAAGTTCACTTTACAATCTTACACAGTACTACCCACGCAGTGCGCTCAATGGGCTCACGCAGAACGAGACCTGTAAAAACCAAAATATGCAAACAAAGATAAATAAAAACAAGGAATACAGATTATAACAAAAAAAGGAATTCAAAAAGAATGCAGTTCACTTTGCACATCAAGTACGTTCATGCGGACACTCAATGAAGTACAGTTAATTTATAAAATCAGTTCACATCAAAAAAAAATACGCATCCATCCAGAGATAGCGTGATGGTTAATAATATATTCAAAATAAAAAACACACGATCAAAAACCCACGATCACAGACGACCCCCACTCTGAGCAATTGCATTGCCAAAACCATGATCACAAACGCCCCCAGCCCATGAACTGCACAACCGCATCGGCAGAGAGATCGTGCACTCATCGGTTGCCACTGTCCCATGCCTTAAATCCAGACCCTCACGCACGCTTCCTCCTCCACAAACAAGCCACATCGCCATTGCGCTGCCATCTCTCCCCTCCTACTAATCGTTCTCCACTGAAACCGTTCTCCCGGCAATGGGGTTCATCAAGGAGTTCAAGGAGGTGCGAGCCCATGGAAACACCATGTTGCACGTGATCCACACCAATGACTTGAACAAGGTGGCGACCACCGTCGAGCAGTACAAGCAGCACGTCAAGAACCAACATCACAAGATCGTCGGCATAGATATTGAGTAGACCAACGAGGATGCAGACAAGAAGAAAGCCGCCCTCGTCCAGATCTCCGTCGGCAAGACTCAGCTGGTGCTGCTCTTTCAACTAAGCACCGCCGAAGACAAGTGCCCGGTGTTCGACAGCTTCCTTCTCAACCCAAGGTACACCTTTGCTGGCTTCTCCATCGACCAGGACATCGAGAAGCTCGATCGCGTTGGGCTGGAGATCACCAACTTCATCGACATCCAGAAGGAATGGAGGGTGCCCGAAGCGACCAAGCCGCTGGACTCGCTTGCAGACGTCTCCAGCATCATCATCGACGACTACTACAGCGACATGAAGAAGAAGATTACTGACACAGATCATAGGTGCTGGGAGTGGATGCCCCTGTCCATGAAGCACATCGAGTACGTGGCAAAGGATGCTTATGCCGCGTATGAGGTATGGAGCAAAATCTCCATAATCCAGAATGGGCTTCGCCGGGCAAAGATCGAGAAGACCAGCAAGCACCCCAGTACCTGGGGAGACTACTGAAGACAAAGATGGTGCCGGCCAAGAAAGTGTCTGTCAAAGTGCTCGAGCCATCATAGATTTCTCATCAGATTTGCTTTCTGTCAAGTTTGTAGTTTGCTTGTGCTAAATTTAGGTTTGCTTGTTTGCTTATGATCTAGTTTTCTTTGTAACCACGCTCGAACACTATGTAGTTTGCTTATGTTATGAACAAGTTTAGTTCTAGTACAATGTTGCAGTTCTCTGTTACAATTTACTAGAGTTCACTAAAACCCATGTACGGGAAAACAAATGATTGTAGCAGCAGCTAGTCTGTGATTCGTGCACTGCACAAAGGAGGTGCGAATGCAGTACAGAACGGACGAACATGAAGTGCACAACTCATGAACAAAGTAGTGCACAAAGAAGGTCCATGCAGTGCAGAACGGACATGCGCATGTAGTGTAGAAAACGAGAGACATGCAGTACATTAAGTTCATAAATGCAGTTCACAACGTGCGTACAAGCAGTGTAGAAAAAGATACGCTAAGCAGTGCACAAAGAAGGTCCATGAGGTGAAAAACGGAGGTGCACATGCAGTGTAGAAAACAAGAGACATGCAGTACATGAAGTTCATAAATGCAGTTCACAACGTGCGTACAAGCAGTGTAGAAAAAGATATGATAAGCAGTGCACAAAGAAGGTCCATGTAGTGAAAAACGGAGGTGCACATGCAGTGTAGAAAATGAGGGACATGCAGTACAAGAAGTTGATAAATGCAATTCACAACGTGCGTGCAAGCAGTGTAGAAAAATTGGTGGGAGAAATGCAGTTCTCTATTACATATATTGCAGTGCCCTATATTAAGAAGTGGAGCCCTCTAAGTGATAACAATGCAGTGCGAATGGTTGAAACTTTGCAGTAACCATCCGGAACAAACGAAGTTTAAAAACCTAACATCTATGCAGTTCTCTTCTAAACAATAATGCAGTACGGTACTAAATACTTTGCAGTTCGCTCGACAACAAAATGCAGTTTAAAAAGTTGAAATCTAAATCAGCTCTCCTGTAAAGTACAATGCAGTTCCACAAGTGTAGTATCGTATTTAAGAAACATGCAATACGCTTGAAAAAATGAAAGAACTGCAATAATTAAAATACAGCAGATGATCAAACATACGGGCAACTAATCATGGTTCACACATTCAGTCGTATCTCGATCGCACACCCAAAAAGAAGTGCAATTACTCAATTTCAAAAAAGAGTGCGCAACTAACACATTCAAGCATTACGGGCGCAAAAAAAAGGGTGAACAAAAAGACGTCATTCTCTAAATTGATAGTAAAAAATTTGATTCAAAAGCAAAACTGTAGATTTCAAACAAAAGAAAGAAATTAACTCATAGATTCAAACCGCATAAATGTGCAAGAACAAAAAACAAAAAAAATACACAGGAGCGGACAATAGCACATCCCGCCTGCCAAATCAATTTTGGTAAAATTGACACCAGATAACTCGGAAGGATACAGATTGAAGCAAATTCGGAGCGATTAAACAAACACAAGAGATGAATTCCTACTTGCAAAAACGCATCAAAGTGAAGAACACCCACATCAGAGATGAACACGAACGAACAGAGGAAGCTCATCCCGCCAAATCACTCGATTTCTGTAGATTTGAGTGCGAATTACCGTAAATGTCAAAGAATAAAGGTCCATGGGCATTAAAAAACATCTAAAAATGACCCGCAACACCCGATTACATCTCGTACACTCCCCCAGCATTTTAGTGCACCTAGTTTTTTAATGCAGTGCACTCGCATTGAGCGTGCAGTTCGGAAGTGTGTGCAGAATATTATTCTGCTAATATTTATATATATAGGCTTGGCCCCGAATGTGTCCTGGCCATGCACTAGTCACCTGCGACTTCTGCAGCCTACTATCTGGCTCTAGTAGGCTATGCACATGGAATCATGTTCCCAGATCAGCTATTTGAGGAAATAAATTGCTACAGCTGAAAATGAAGAAATTTCAAGAGGGAAAGAGTTGGGACGAATCCCAAAGCTAAATGAGCATATGTGATTGCCACCACCCAAATAAACCCTGCTCCACACGTTATGTCGACGGCATTGTCACTTGAAGAATCTGTGTCACTCTTTTTCCACAAGGGAATGTGCGATAACATAGTTTTCTACTTTTTTGAGTGTTTGGTTGGGTTGATCATGATTGGCATGAACTGCGACAAATTGACATCACTAATTGCTTATTTGATGCAAATTGAATGGTTGGTAAATGGGTTAGCACACAAACCCAATAATTAAGGACGGATAGTGTGTGTCTCTTTCGAAATTGTGGTGACATAAGCCCAATAATATGACGTATGTGTAATGACATATATGTGTGTCTATTAGGCTAGTCTCCTAGTGGTCGTCTCTGAGCTAGCACACAAGCTCAATAATTAACGACACAAAGTTTGTATCCCTTTCGAAACTATGGTGACATGAGCTCAACAAGATGACATATATGCGTATTTGTTAGGCCAGTTCCAGTGGTCATCCCTTACTATGCGTATATTAGTTTGCCATGTCACTTATATACTCACCATCTCAAGGACTAGTATAAATATTTTTTACAGGCCAAGTATTAATACACTAAATCTTACTTTTTTTAAGTTCATGCGAGTCTAACTGGATACTGCATATAAATTTAATTATCTATTTGTTGGATTGTCTGAAGAGATGATATATAACATAACACACATTTCATTTTCTCGGTAATTCCATGCTTCATAGATAAGTTTTTGACGTGAAGGATTAGCAGACGATAGTCCAGAGCATTGGAAGAGAGTTTCTTTAGAAATGGCGGGGATCAGAGGTGAAATTGATGGAAGATTGTGATGGGTTAGGCTAACATGGCTGTGGGAAAGCCTACCCCCCTCCCCTCCCCCCCCCCCCCCCAGCTCCTTTTCCCTCGCCGCCAAACAAAGCCGGCAGGCGGCGGCGGGATATTTCTAGCACAACCTCTCAAAGCCGCCCTGGCGACAGATCTTTTCGGCTGTCGAAAGTGTGCGGCCTTGGATTCCTCGACTCTCCATGGTATCCTGGCTATGAGGCAATGTAGGCACGCAGTAGTGGCATACATGGATGGCGCGACCGCATGTAGGCTGCCACGCTGCCCCAACGCGTGTGCGTGCCAAATCTGATGGCAGGGTGTTGCCTCTACCTAGAAGCCGGACCCGACGGGGACCGTGGTCGTAGGACACTCAAATACTTGCTATGAGGGGACTGCAACGGCAACCAGATCTAGTCGGCCGTAACCCTACTTCCAACCACAGGGACCAAAGGCGCCTAACCCAGGAGGCCTAGTGGAGGTCCGGCTTCAGGAGGCAGCCTAGGGGCCCGACTCGAGGCCAGAAGATCATCTTGTCGTGCAAGCCAAGATGTCGGCGGAGTGAGATCGGTTAGACGCCATGTAAACCCTAGCCCTCGTCACCTACATAAGGCTGGGCTTGGGGTAGCCATTCCCATCTAGTCCTGTAGACTATACTCTCGGTAGCCGTACTCATCATCACCCTTCTAACACCCTCGCACCAGGTGCTCCACCTTCAATACAAAACAAAGCAGGACGTAGTGTGTTACCTCACCATGAGGGCCCGAACCTGAGTAACCCCCTTGTGGAAAAACCCTTCTAGTACTTCCGGCCACTTTCGCCACCCTACCGAGGGTACTGACGGTTTCCCGTACTGCCAGGTGCAGCAGTGATTGGAAGTGGCATGATGAGATTCCCAACCGACTATCGATGTTTTCTTCAACGGCGGGAGGGGAGGGGGAGGTCAGACTCTCTGACCATCGGGATCTAGCTAATGCGAGAGGTTGCTAGGTGTGACATATTCGACAGCAAGTATGCACGTACTATAGGTGAAAACCATGATCTTGCCTCTTCAGCTTGTTGACAAGCGTGTGTTGTGCACTTGTTGAAAGTGTTGCTTGAAGCTTTGCTTCAGGAATGAATATTCACATTTCAAACTTTGGTAAGACCTATCAACGTCGACACATGGACGATGATCCCTTGTTGAAGATTGTGTCTAGGAGTAGCTTTTCTTTTTGTTCAGTTACATGTGCTTGACTAGAGGATTACGATCCAGGTCATAGGGTTCTTTGTAGGATATGAAGATAATACAGAGAGGTAAGTCCATTTTGGATGGCCTCAGGCTTCCTTTTTTTAATCAACTTGTTCGGCATCAATGCTTGGTTTTTCTTAGCATATTGAATAATTAATAATATATGATCATGTGCATCAATTGATGTAGATCCCTGGGTCAATTTTGTGAGTTGGCAAGGAGATGTTAATATATTCTTGTTGAGACGGAAGTTCAGTGTTTTTTGAGAAGAAAAGAAAAACTAATATCTCTAATCCTTGCCAGAGAGTTGTTAATATATTCTTGTTGGGATGAAAGTCGCCAGATAACTCCTTAAAAACACTCAAAAAACAAGTGGCTGCTGGAACGTTTGGAAACACCATGTGACGATCCCGGCTTAATCGTGCACTAACCATACATGAAAATGCACATGATCAAGCCTAAGGACTCACTTGAAGATATCACAACACAACTCTAAAACATAAATAAAGTCATACAAGCTTTATATTGCAAGCCAGGGCCTCGAGGGCTCGAATACATAGCTCGATGGCATGCAAGCATCAGCGGAAGCATTAGATATCTGGGTACAGATATAATACAGAATAGAGACAAGCCTTTAGAAGGCGGGGTAAAATAAAACACTACGATCGAAAGGCGTAGGCCTTCTTCCCTGGACCCTCCGATCCTACTCCTGGTCGTCAGTCGGCTCCTCGTAGTAGTAGTACTCCCCGGGCTGGTAGTAGTAGTGGTCATCGACGGGGGCGTCTGGATCAGGGGCTCCGACGTCTGGTGGCATCAAAAGGGATATGGGGAAAAAAGAAAGTAAAGCAAACACGAGTACTCATCCGAAGTACTCAGCAAGCAAGGATCTACACTACATATGCATCATTTTCAAAGGGAGTCTGTATATGTGGACAGGGCTGCAGAAATGCCAGAATAGGGGGGAAAGCTTAGTCCTATCGAAGGCTAGCATCTTCAACATCTTCAGCAGTCTTGCAGCATTAGAAGAGTGCAGATTAACATAAAGTAAAGTAGTAGTAGTGTCATGAACCTCGGCCAGAGATCCTTTCTCGACTCCCTGCGAGAAAGCAATCCCAGAGCCGTACTATCCAGTTCTCATCTCAAGTTCTAGTTGTACCGATCGGGATACAACTCCGAGTGTCCGTTACTGTAGGACAGGCTATCGATAGATAAGTTCTTCCCTGCAGGGGTGCACCAAGCTACCCACCACGCTCGCTTAACTCCGGCCGGACACACTTTACTGGGTCATGCCCGCCCTCGGCCAAACGATACGCCGCAACCTGACTGAATACTTAACAGAGAGGTCAGCACGCCGGACTAAACCTATGCCCCCAGGGGTCTTGGGCCATCACCCAGGGAACTCCTGCACGTTGCGAAGGCGGTCGGAAGCAGACCTAGCAACACTTAATACAAGCACGGTTGCGTAACCAGTCCAATCCAGCGCGCGCCACTCAGTCGCTGACATCCATTAAGCTCCGGCTGAAGTATACGACGCAGAACGCCCATACTATGCCCACGTGATGGTTAGTGCTATCAGGCCAGAGGCCCCTCGAATCAAATATCCAAACCGTTTAGTGGATTAGGAACACGCGGAAACGAGCAGAGACTCACGATCGATGTGACCCCGTCGCCTCGTCTCGAGGACTTGCGGCAAGGGCTAAGAATGCCCGGCCACGCCTCGTATTTATCTCGCGGGCACCCTCCAGGTCAACCCGACTCCACATCACTCCGCAATATGCTCGCGCGGGTACTGTCGTGGTTCTAAGTCTGATAGTAGAATGGGGGGTAGGTATGAGGAGGCAAGATCCTAGCTAAGGTGAGGTTGTGCACGCAAGATTTACGAGTTCAGGCCCTTCTCGGAGGAAGTAACAGCCCTACGTCTCGGTGCCCGGAGGCTAGGTCGATTGACTTATGCGTGAAGTTACAGGGGGTGCGAACCCTTGTGCCTGAGGAGGGGGTGGCTTATATAGAGTGCGCCAGAACCCCAACCGTCCCACGTTACAAGGGTTTCAATGTCTGTAAAGACAGGACGTTACTGATAACGCCAGCAATAAAGGCAAATAAATGATCATTAAGACTACGGAGTGAACGCCTGACCCTTGCCATCCTGAGTGACCTTAGATCTTCTGTCTTCCGAGTGGTTTCCGGTGGGGTCGAGTGAGTACACCCCGGTCGAATGGAATTGGGTTGTCCGAGTGAACTGTTGGTCGAGTGGGTTGCATCCTGTGGCGATTTCAGTCAGTAGATGGTGCCATCCTTTGAATGTCATTCGCTTTAGGGCAGTGTCCTCGGTAAGGGTGTCTAGGTCGGCCTATTACCCTACCCTAGGTACATGTCTTCATCATTAGCCCCCGAATGGATCTGGGTTCGAGTGGAGAAGGGGTTGAAGATGGTTCCGACCCGATTTATATGCTTCAGAGGCATCCTAACCGGGTCGGTGATCTTTGTAAAAACTTCAACTTCATTTTCAGTCGCCTGGGTCCATTCAGAGGTCGTCGAGTGATTTTTTCTGATGAGCTCCGAATGTTGATATGGTATAAGATCCTTGGCGTGATTGGTCACGGTGCCTCTTTCCGGATCTCACGCGATTCGAAATTTGGAGAAGCGCGCGGGACGGAGAGGACCGCAGTAGACGGAGCGGATTAGGCAGGGACGCCTCGATTCTCGTGCCACCTTTTTTGCCACGTATCCAGCACGTGACTATTGCGGGATTTGACTGGATTGCCTGGGCCCACTAGTCAGCCACTTGGGAGCGGACCCATATAAGGCGTCGGGGTCGATGAGCCCGGTACTGTGCTCCCTATCTCCTTCCTCCTCTCCCGTTTCACCACCGCATTCGCCGCCACCTTCGACGCCGCCGCCCCGCCCGAGCGCAGCCTACCGCGATGGGGAAGGAGAAGACGGCGGCCTTGGAGCGTGCGAAGAAAGCGACGGCGGCAGCGAAGGGCAAGAAGACGAGTCAGGGAGGCTCATCGTCGAGATCCGGCCTGCCGCCCGGCTGGATCCAGGGCGATTGGATTCTCTACACGATTCAGCAAGAAGACATGGAGGATCTGGTCGAGGGAGGCTTGATCGACCATGGGTCTTGGAGGCTGCCAGGTGACGAGACCGAGCCACAACCGCAAGAGGGTGAGTGCGTCCTCCTCGCGACTCACGTCGACCGTGGTTTTTCTCTGCCCCCTCATCCTTTTTTCCGAGGTTTTCTGAACTTTTTCGGAGCCCAACTTCATCACTTTTCTCCGAACACCATCACATACCTAGCTGCGTTTGTCTCCATGTGTGAGAATTTCTTGGGTTGTCGACCGCATTGGGGTCTCTTCAAACACATCTTCACCTGCCGCTCACAGTCTGTGAAAAAGGCCAATCCGAGTGATGAGAGGACACACGTGATTCAGATGTGCGGAGGTCTAGGGATCCAGATGAGAGGCAAAAGCACATTTCCACCTATGACTCTTCCCGATTCGGTCAGAGGGTGGCAGTCGACCTGGTTTTATTGTAAGGACAAACCAACTCCTGGTCAGTCGACTGGCCTTCCTCCCTTTACCATGGGGCGAATTGAAAAGCCCTCTTCCTTCAAAGTGACTCCAGAAGAAAAGGTGGAGGTGAACATGTTGGTCGACCGCGTAATCCAACTTGTCCGCGATGGCGTGGCCGGCATGGATTTGCTAGAGGTGTTCCTCACTCGCCACATCCAGCCGCTCCAGGCCCGCGATCATCCTATGTGGATGTATTCGGGCGCCGATGATTCTGCTCGGATCCACCAGGAGGAAGTTGCCGAGGAGACGGTGGCGCGGTGGCTGTAGAGCATTACCGGAAACAGAGACAACCCCAGGGGGTCTAGGAGAATTCTGCCACTCGGCGCTGATAACGAACCAGACAAGGTCAGACCTTCGATGTCGAGTGACTTTTACTCTAATTTGTAAACTGTCTTTGGAACCGACCGATGCTTGTTCGATTCTTTGCTTCACAGATATATACTGAGATGTACTCGATGCCCAACGGGGAGCAGATCCAGGAAGGAGAAGAGAGCGGAGGCGACAGCGGCGACTGGAACTCCGATGGGGAGAGTGATGAAGAGCAGGAAAACTCGAGCAGTGAGGAGGAGGTCGATTCTCCACCTCGCACGGAAAAGCGTTCCAAGCACAAGCACGACCAAGCAAGTATCCGGGGCAAGGTGGTAGCACCGACTGGACAGACTTTGAAGTGCACTCGGACATCTTCTCCGGTGCCGACTGAGAAGGCTCCGAAGCAGCTCAAGACCACGCCGTCCAAGCCACGGAAGGCTTTGCCCAAGATCAAGGTTGATGTTCCCGTCGCCTCTGCGTAAGCGTTTCGTTTTCAGCCTTTGTTTGAAGAATCTTATATCAGTTGCTGACCCATCCACTTGCTCGACCAAGTGAACCTTGAGATTTGCAGTGCTGCTACCTCCGGGACTTCTGCTTACCAAGATGATGGTGATGAGGAGATGGAGGACGCGGTCACCTCCAAAGCGAGTATGACCCCTGTTATCTTCATCTTTTCTTTGCTAGCCAATTCTACAGTCGACTGAACTCTTGTGGTCGATTCTTTTGCAGCTCCGCGAGATGTTATTGAACTTCAAGACGATGATGAAAATGAGCCACAAGAACTCGTGGGTGGGAGGAGCAGGGCCTCAGTCAAGAAGGTGCCAGCTAGCAAGACGTCCCAGTCGACGCCGGCGACAGAACCAGCTATCCAGCAATCCGGGGACTTCAACCGTGCCTCCGTTACTTTTGCGATTCCCTTGTCGAGTGCTCATCCTTCGTCGTCGACTGTGCGGGCCCTTCCTCCGTCTGTCCAACTTCATGCCTCAAAATCTCATGCTACTGCAACTGATACACCGACTGCACCTCCCACCGCACATCAAGTCCCAGAAGACCAAGTGAGTGCTGCCCAAGAGGCTATACGCCAGGCTGGCGTTATGATGGAGCAAATGAAGGTGTTGCGCGAGGCCAGTCAAGCTGCCTATGATGCCAGCTCAGCACTTCAAGCCAATGTCCAGGTTAGTTTACTTCCGACTGAACTCCATCTTGACGCTTGTTCTGTTGGGATATGATATTTAGGAACTGCTGCTTTATCTGCAAGACGTCCGTGGATGAGCGTTTTGGAACCTTTAATTGCACACCCATT
This sequence comes from Thinopyrum elongatum, assembly GCA_011799875.1. NCBI lineage: Eukaryota > Viridiplantae > Streptophyta > Magnoliopsida > Poales > Poaceae > Thinopyrum > Thinopyrum elongatum. The sequence goes on along the minus strand of CM022298.1, from coordinate 71,915,645 downwards.
GTCAGTCTATACACCCACTGGGTGTTTTAATTTATGTTGAGTAGTTTTTCCACTTGAGTCGACTAGGTTGTGCAGATCGAATCTCTGAACCAGTGGGGGCACGCTGAGTGCACCCACTGGGTGTAGTCCCCGAGACCGCCGTCGAATGTTTGATTCGGCGGGGGTCTTTCAACAGATCTTTTCCACTCGGGCTGGGCAGATCATGCCGAGTGGAACCTTTACCACAGGGGGCACGCTGAGTGCACCCACTGGGTGTAGTCCCCGAGACCGTAGTCGACTGCGGGCAGTCGGCTATGGTCTGAGTTTTTTTTTTTTGACTGGACGGACCAAGTCGAATGAAAGAGTCGGACCAGTGGGGGCACGCTGAGTGCACCCACTGGGTGTAGTCCCTGAGACTATTGGCGAATGTTTGATTCGGCAATAGTCTTTGTGTCTGCCGACTGACTATCTTCTGAACACAGAAATCTTGTGATCTTGGAGCCCGGTTTGCTGACTTGGAGAAGAAGCAAACTCAGCTCAATCTTGACGTGGAGTTGGCTCGAAACAACTTGCAGAAGGCTAAGGATGACGCTGCTGGTAAGGAAAGTTTGTCGACCGGTTCTCTTGTCACCTTTTCTCCTCCTTTTTCTGATTCGAATGTTGTTCTTTCTAGAAACAATGAGACAAGCTTTGGAGAAGAAGGACCTTGACCTTGCGGTTGCGAAGAAAATTGCCGAAGACAAACTGGCGCTTGCTGACCAAAAGATGGCTTCAGTCGGACAGCTGGAGGGAGAGAATGCCAAGCTGAAGGCTGCTCTTGACGAAGTCAACAAAAAAGTGACTCGTCTGAAGAAGGACAAGCGAACCCTGATCGACAAAGTAGAAGACATCACCCGCAGGAGGGACGAGCTGGAGAACTACCTGGGAGGACTCGCCAAAAAATTATTCCTCATGCTTGAAGGTACTTTTCTCTGTGCGATTGGTTTGCTTTCGTCGACTCATCATACCGTTGTCGACTCATTATTTTTCTGCGAGTGCAGAATTCTGCCAAGACTTCGAGGAAGAAAGTGGGCGAGTCGAGACGAACTTGGACCCTATCAACTCCCCTGTCAAAGATGAAGCAGCCATGAATGTGCTCCGACTGGAGTCTCACCTCGCCAGTGCCTTGGAATATCTTGCTCGACTCAAGGTCGCAGTTTCGCGGATCGACACGGTGCTCTGGCTAGGGGACACGCTCCGAAACAACCTCGAGTCTCTGATGACTCGACTTAACGAGATTCCTGGTCGAGTGCACGAGTGGAAGAAGTCCGCCGCTCGATGCGGTGCTGACGTAGCTTTATCCCTAGTTCGCATCCACTGCAGGGAAGCCAGAGAAGAGAAGCCAGCAGCAATAAAGGTCGCCAACACCAAGAAACTCGACTTCCAGTCTTTCATGGAGACCTTCATTGCTGCTGCTACTTGAATCGCAGACGGAATTGACCTGGACGAGTTTGTCGAGCCTGCCAGCCCCTCTGCGGAGTGAATGAAACTTTTATGATCTGATTCAATTTGCCTCGGTATGCCGAGTGATTCTGTAACCGTAAAACTCCCTTTGGACCTGATGCCCGAGTACTTTGAGCTCCTTCGTCCGAACTTTTATGATCCGGTTCAATTTGCCTCGGTATGCCGAGTGATTTTGTAACCGTAAAACTTCCTCGGGCCTGATGCCCGAGTACTTTTAAGCTCCTTCGTCCGGACTTTGTTTGCCCTTAAATATGCTTGTTTTTATTTCCGAGTGGAACTTGTATCTTCACTCGGAACAGACGCAGTTCTGTGGATAGGGTCGCGGACGACCTGCACCTCGTCGTCCTTGCAGATCAGGATGGAGCATGTTTTATACTTAGGCGAGTACAGGACTGCAGCTAAGCCTCCGAGTGAGAGGGTTGCTCATCACTCGGTAGGATTTTTTAAACTTAGGCGAGTACAGGACTGCAGCTAAGCCCCCGAGTGAGAGGGTTGCTCATCACTCGGTAGGATTTTTTAAACTTAGGCGAGTACAGGACTACAACTAAGCCCCGGAGTGAGAGGGTTTCTCATCACTCGGTAGGATTTTCTTTAAACTTAGGCGAGTACAGGACTGCAGCTAAGCCCCGGAGTGGAGGTTTGGTCATACTCGTGGAATTTTACAAACTTAGGCGGTACGGACTGCACTAAGCCCCGAGTGAGAGGGTTGCTCTCACTCGGTAGGATTTTTAAACTTAGGCGAGTAAGGACTGCAGCTAAGCCCCGATGAGAGGGTTTGCTCATCACTCGGTAGGATTTTCTTTAAACTTAGGCGAGTACAGGACTGAGCTAAGCCTCCGAGTGAGAGGGTTGCTCATCACTCGTAGGATTTTCTTAAACTTAGGCGAGTACAGGACTGCAGCTAAGCCTCCGAGTGAGAGGGTTGCTCATCACTCGTAGGATTTTTTTTAAACTTAGGCGAGTATAGGACTGCAGCTAAGCCTCCGAGTGAGAGGGTTGCTCATCACTCGGTAGGATTTTCTTAAACTTAGGCGAGTACAGGACTGCAGCTAAGCCCCCGAATGAGAGGGTTGCTCATCACTCGGTAGGATTTCTTTAAACTTAGGCGAGTACAGGACTGCAGCTAAGCCTCCGAGTGAGAGGGTGCTCATCACTCGGTAATTTTCTTAAACTTAGGCGAGTACAGGACTGAGCTAAGCCTCCGAGTGAGAGGGTTGCTCATCACTCGGTAGGATTTTTTTTTAAACTTAGGCGAGTATAGGACTCAGCTAAGCCTCCGAGTGAGAGGGTTGCTCATCACTCGGTAGGATTTTCTTAAACTTAGGCGAGTACAGGACTGCAGCTAAGCCCCCGAATGAGAGGGTTGCTCATCACTCGGTAGGATTTTCTTTAAACTTAGGCAAGTACAGGACTGCAGCTAAGCCTCCGAGTGAGAGGGTTGCTCATCACTCGGTAGGATTTTCTTAGACTTAGGCGAGTACAGGACTGCAGCTAAGCCCCCGAGTGAGAGGGTTGCTCATCACTCGGTAGGATTTTTTGAACTTAGGCGAATCGGATTCGCGGCTAAGCCACCCACTAGAGGATTTTGGACACATGTGTTAGTAACAACAATCATTTAGGAGACTGTAAAACCATGTCTTTGATAAACGAACTGAAAGGTACTCTTTATTACATCTCATTAGTCTGAACACTTAAGTATAAAAACGGCGGAGTAGCTCTGCATTCCAAGCGCGTGGCTCGTCCTTATTATGCTCCACATTGTAGAGGTGATACGCTCCGTTGTGGAGCACCTTGGTGACGATGAAGGGACCTTCGCAAGCGGGGGCAAGTTTGTGAGGCCGTTGCTGGTCCACTCGGAGCACAAGGTCCCCTTCCTGAAATGCTCGACCCTTCACATTTCTGGCATATAATCGATGAAGGTCTTGCTAATAAATGGTCGATCGGATCAAGGCCATCTCTCTTTCTTCTTCCAGAAGATCAACAGCATCTTCTCGAGCTCGTTCTGCTTCGGCTTCTGAGAAGAGTTCTACTCGGGGTGCATTGTGAAGCAAGTCACTCGGCAGCACAGCTTCAGCCCCATAGACCATGAAGAAGGGGGTTCAACCAGTCGACCGATTTGGTGTTGTTCTTAATCCCCAAAGGACTGACGGTAGCTCATCTACCCAAGCGCCGGCCGCATGCTTGAGGTCGTGCATCAATCGAGGTTTCAGCCCTTTGAGAATCAAACCATTCGCTCTTTCTGCCTGTCCATTCGACTGAGGGTGGGCGACTGAAGCATAGTCGACCCGAGTACCTTGGGACGCACAGAAAGCTCAGAACTCATCAGAATCAAAGTTTGACCCATTATCCGTGATGATGTTGTGTGGGACTCCATATCTAAATGTTAACCCTCTGATGAAGCTGACCGCAGTACTTGCATCCAGATTTTTGACAGGTTTAGCTTCGATCCACTTGGTGAACTTGTCGACTGCTACAAGCACATGGGTGAAGCCACTCCTGCCAGTCTTCAGAGGTCCCACCATATCCAAACCCCAAACAGCGAAAGGCCAGACAAGTGGAATGGTCTTCAGGGCTGAAGTGGGTTTGTGGGACATGTTGGAGTAGAACTGGCAGCCCTCACATTTGTCAATTATCTCCTTTGCCATCTCATTTGCCCGCGGCCAATAAAACCCTGCTCGATACGCTTTGGCCACGATGGCCCGAGAAGACGCATGGTGACCATAGGTTCCCGAGTGAATATCATCGAGGATCATTCGGCCTTCTTCCGGAGTGATGCATTTCTGAACGACCCCCGTGACACTTTCTCTATAGAGTTGCTCCCCCATTACTGTGAAGGCTTTGGATCGACGGACAATCTGGCGAGCCTCTTCTTCATCCTTTGGAAGCTCTTTCCTGAGAATATATGCAATGTACGGCACTGTCCAATCTGGAATAACAATCAAAACTTCCATGATCAAGTCGACCACAGCTGGGATTTCAACTACAGTCGGATCAGTGGAACTTTTATGCTGTGGGGGCTCTTCTATGAAGGGATCTTCTTAAACTGATGGTGCGTGAATATGCTCCAAAAACACATTGTTGGGAATAGGCTCCCGCTGGGATCCTATCTTTGCCAAGTCATCAGCTGCTTGATTCTTCAGTCGGGGTATATGGTGGAGCTCTAGCCCTTCAAACTTCTTTTCTAACTTCCTCACCGCATTGCAATAACCAGTCATAGCTTGGCTCCTGACGTCCCACTCCTTCATCACTTGATTAACCACTAAATCTGAGTCACCGTAAACCATTAGGCGGCGGACGCCGAGTGAAATGGCCATACGCAATCCATACAAGAGTGCCTCATATTCAGCTTCATTGTTGGAGGAATCAAAGTGAATCTGGAGAACATATCTGAGGTTGTCGCCCCGTGGAGATACCAGGACCACTCCAGCGCCTGAACCATTCAACATCTTAGACCCGTCGAAGAACATAGTACAATGTTCCGACTGTATCTGGGTCGGTAACTGCTGTTCAATCCACTCGACGAGGAAATCTGCTATCGCTTGAGACTTGATCGCTTTCTTTGCCTCGAACTTGATATCCAGCGGAAGGAGTTCAATCGCCCACTTTGCCACTCGGCCAGTTGCATCTCTGTTGTTTAGAATTTCTGACAACGGAGCGTCACTGATGACTGTAATCGAATGATCTTAGAAGTAATGTGCAACCTTCTTCGTGGTCAAGTAGATTCCATAGACAAGCTTCTGATAATGTGGATATCTCTGCTTGGATGGAGTTAAGACTTCAGAAATATAGTATACTGGGTGTTGAACCTTGTAAGTTTTGCCTTCTTCTTCCCGCTCGACCATGAGTACTGTACTGACAACCTGTCCAGTGGCTGCTATATAAAGCAGTAGAGGCTCTTTGCTGATTGGAGCAGCAAGCACCGGCTGGGTGGAAAGCAGGGCTTTGAGCTCTGCAAACACTGCGTCAGCTTCAGGAGTCCACTCGAACTTATCAGATTTCTTCATCAGTCGGTAAAGAGGCAATGCCTTTTCACTGAGGTGAGAGATGAATCGACTCAAAGCTGCCAAACAACCAGTAAGCTTCTGAACGTCGTGTACAAGCACAGGGCATTTCATTCGTAGGATTGCACCAACTTTTTCTGGGTTTGCATCGATCCAACGTTCGGAAACGAGGAAACCGAGTAACTTTCCACCTGGAACTCCAAATGTACACTTCGACGGATTAAGCTTGATATCATATCTTCTCAAATTGGCAAAGGTTTCAGCAAGGTCAGTCAGCAGGCCGGAACCTTTGCGCGACTTAACCACGATGTCATCCATGTATGCTTCCACATTCCGACTGATTTGAGTTAGCAAGCACTTCTGTATCATGCGCATGAATGTGGCACCAGCATTCTTGAGACCAAAGGGCATGGTGACATAGCAAAAGCACCCGAATGGGGTGATAAAAGCTGTTTTAATTTCATCAGGTCCATACAGTCGGATCTGATGGTACCCGGAATATGCATCCAGGAAGGACAATCGCTCACATCCCGCAGTCGAGTCGACTATCTGATCGATGCGGGGGAGAGGAAAATGATCTTTCAGGCAGGCCCGATTGATATGCTTGAAATCAATGCACATACGGAGTGAATCGTCCTTCTTGGGAACCATGACAACATTGGCGAGCCACTCGGAGTGGTAAATCTCGCGGATGAACTCAGCTGCCAAAAGCCGAGCCACCTCCTCGCCGATTGCCTTTCTCTTCTCCACAGCGGACCGATGGAGGTGCTCTTTCATGGGTTTTGCCTTTGGATCGACTCGCAAACGGTGCTCAGCCAGCCCCCTGGGTACACCCGGCATGTCAGATGGCTTCCATGCGAAGATGTCCCAGTTCTCACGGAGGAACTGGATGAGCGCTTCTTCCTATTTGCTGTCGAGTGTTGTTGAGATACGAGTCGGTGCAGCACTGGGATCGGTCGGGTGAATGTGAACAGGCTTTGTTTCACTGGACGACTGAAATGCAGACTCGGAAGCAGGCTTCTTAGTGCGCAACAAATCACTCGGATCTGCAGTCTTCTTATACTCTTCCATTTCAATCGCTGCCATCTGTTCATCGGCAATCTTAGAGCCCTTCTGGAGGCACTCTTCTGCTTGTTGCCTATTGCCAGTGACCGTGATCATGCTCTTGGGGCCAGGCATCTTCAGCTTGAGGTACACGTAACACGGTCGAGCCATGAAACGGGCATATGCAGTTCTGCCCAGAATAGCATGATAGGCACTGTGAAAATCCATAACTTCAAATGTCAGCTTCTCCTTGCGGTAATTCTTTGAGTCGCTGAAAACCACGTCAAGAGTGATCTGTCCGAGTGAATCAGCTTTCTTCCCTGGAATGACACCATGGAACCGCATGTTGCTCTCACTGAGCCTGGACATCGGAATGCACATCCCACGAAGAGTCTCTGCATACAAAATGTTCAAGCCGCTGCCACCATCCATCAAGACTTTGGTCAGTCGGGTGCCCCCAATGACCGGGTCGACCACCAATGCTTGCCTCCCGGGGGTGGCGACATGCGGTGGGTGGTCAGATTGGTCGAATGTGATGGGAGTCTTTGACCATTTCAAGTATGTCATCGTTGCCGGAGCAACCATGTTTACCTCTCTGTTGATGACTTTCAGTCGACTTTTACTCTCAATGTCAGCAAAAATCATCAAAGTGGAATTGACGTTAGGGAAACCGTCATCATCTTCTTCCTGATCACCATCCTTGTCAGACTCTTTTTCCTTTTCATTGGGTTGTTTCTCTCGGAACTGCTGGATCAGGAGCCGACACTGTCGAGTGGTGTGTTTGGGATAAATCAGATTTCCCTCTACATCCTTCTTGGTGTGAATGTGACATGGCAAGTCCAACACATCGTTCCCAGCCTGATCTTTCACCTTCTTGGGGATCCAGGGCCCCTTGGGCTTTCCTTTGAATTTTCCTTGAGTTACAACTGCAGCTTCACCTGGACCTGCTGGCTCGGCTATGCGTTTCTGCTTCCAACCCACTCCGGTGCCTTGGGCGACTGGCTTGCCCTTCCCACTGCGGAGTCGGTCCTCTTCTTCACCATTAGCATACCGGGTGGCTATTTCCATCATTCGGGTCAGAGACATATCTCCTGTCCGACCGAATTTCAAGTTAAGCTCCCGATACCGAACGCCTTCCTTGAAGGCACAAACTGCTTGGTGTTGGGATACATTCTCTACCGTGTGGTGTAGTGTGGTCCATCTTTGGATGTAATCCCTCAGAGTTTCATTCGGCTTCTGAACACAATGCTGCAATTCTGCCAACCCCGCAGGTCATTTGCATGTGCCCTCAAATGTCCTGACAAACACTCGGGCTAACTCCTCCCAGCTGAATATACTGCCTGGAGCCAACTGATTCAGCCATGCTCTGGCCGACCCTTCCAGCATGAGAGGAAGGTGTTTCATAGCTACTTCATCATTCCCACCACCGATCTGGACAGCCACTCAGTAATCTTCCAGCCAAGTATCAGGCTTCGACTCACCGGTGAACTTACTGACCCAGTCGCCAACCTCAAGTTGGGGGGGATCTCAGCGGCTCTGATAGATCTGCTAAAACACTCGGGACCCGAAACATGAATCCTGCTTCCACTCGGGCGATCTCTGCCTTGCCCCTCTCTGTGTGCTCGGTTCCTGTCGACCAAACCTTGCACCAAAATTGACCTTGCATCAAACCCTGGCTCCCTTTGGTCGACCGGTGTCCGCCACCCTCCACTGTACGGGCGCCTGTCATCATAGTGCCGAGGCACATATGATCCGCTTCTCGGGGGGGGTGTAGGCAGTCGTCGGCGGTCATCACGACCGAGTCGATGATCGTACTGCTCGTGGATCCGACCCAAATGCTGATCCTGGCGATGCACCCGCCCTTCACGCCGCGGAGGCGATCTTGGGCTGTGAGCCGACTGAACTGTGTCAGCCACCACAGATCTGCTATGGATTCTGTCATGCGACTGTGATACTGCAGTGTTTTGGTCTCCTGCTGCCCGGAGCAGAGCCCGGATCTGCAGCAAACCTCGCCCAGCTTCTGACTGGGATGGGTGGATGGATTCTGCTATACGAGCTGCGGCTGCCAGGTTCTGAATTGGAGTGCGGTATACCTGAGGTTCAGGAGGTAATAATTGCCTCCGTCGACTGGACTCAGGAATCCGCTACCGAGCACGTTCATCGAGTGCATGCTGAAGATTTTCCAGTCGAGTGCGTTCAGCCAAAGTGGCCAAGCGCACGGCCTCCAAGGCCTGAGCCTCAGAGGTCTCTCCGACGATGGGCGTGTGGAGTGCTTCCTCGTTACGGCGGTGAAGTTCCTCCCTCCGCTGCGAAGAGAGGGTTTCGGGGTGGTATTCCTCGTGAACATGCGATGGATCGCCCCCGCCGTCGCCGCCTCCGTTGCGATGCATGCCAGGCGGGCTACGCGGCGTGTCGACCATTAGGACCTCCGCCGCAGGATCGCTGCTGTCGCACTCGGACAGAGTCTCGACGGAGCCAGTCGACAGATCGAACAGGCCATAGAGAGATTCATCGGGCTCGATTGCCGCGACTTGAGGGGTGGCCGATTGACGTGCCACTGCATGCTTCACCCACCGCTGAAGCCGCGATCGACCAGATCGCTTGCGATGGCGAACAGCGAGGGACGAAGATGCCATAGGAAACGACCGATATTGGGTCGACGGCTGCCGCAGAAGGACGCCGGGGACACATGCGCGAAAGTGCGTCGCCCCGCGGACGGGGAACGTCTCCACGTCGAGGGGGGCCTCCTGGAGCCAAGCGGAGTCGTCGGGGATGAAGACGAGCGCACCGAGACGGATCTCGTGGCCCTCAGCCAAACCTCCACCCGAAACCATGATGATGGGAATCGGAAAAAATCGCAACCTCACCGGAAAGTTGCTAAGACACCTGCCCCATGGTGGGCGCCAACTGTCGTGGTTCTAAGTCTGACAGTAGAATGGGGGGTAGGTATGAGGAGGCAAGATCCTAGCTACGGTGAGGTTGTGCACGCAAGATTTATGAGTTCAGGCCCTTCTCAGAGGAAGTAACAGCCCTACGTCTCGGTGCCCGGAGGCTCGGTCGATTGACTTATGCGCGAAGTTACAGGGGGTGCGAACCCTTGTGCCTGACGAGGGGGGTGGCTTATATAGAGTGTGCCAGAACCCCAACCGCCCCACGTTACAAGGGTTTCAATGTCTGTAAAGACAGGACGTTACTGATAACGCCAGCAATAAAGGAAAATAAATGATCATTAAGACTACGGAGTGAACGCCTGACCCTTGCCATCTTGAGTGTCCTTAGATCTTCTGTCTTCCAAGTGGTTTCCGGTGGGGTCGAGTGAGTACACCCCGGTCGAATAGAATTGGGTTGTCTGAGTGAACTGTTGGTCGAGTGGGTTGCATCCTGTGGCGATTTCAGTCGGTAGATGGTGCCATCCTTTGAATGTCATTTGCTTTAGGGCAGTGTCCTCGGTAAGGGTGTCTAGGTCGGGCCTATTACCCTACCCTAGGTACATGTCTTCATCAGGTACCCCTCAGGGCCGACCCGTCTTTAGTAACATGGTTCAGTGTAGGACATAGTATCAATAGTAGCCATGTGTCTAACACCAAGGGAGAACCTTGAGGAATCACCCTCGAGGGAGTTCCACCTGATGTTATCGTCAAGGTGAACGAAGGAGGAATCACCCTCGATGTCCACACTTGAAGTGTTGCGCGACGATGTCGTTATCGGGGGTGGTGTAGGAGGAATCACCCTCGCTTACCACGACCAATTAACTAACCTACAAGGTTATCATCAGTAGTGTTGATGAGGTATCACCTTCGGCACTCGATAGTAACCCAGTAGTGTCGGCAACTAAGGGGGGAAGTGATGTGCGGTGCCGGGGCCTGGTCTTCAATCCCGTTGATCGGGTCTTCTGACAATCCAGCGGGGCAGTCGGGATAAGTGGGGGTCTCTGTCGGGTCTCTACCCAGCCTATTCTAAATAGTTTAGGATAACCAGGAAGGTAACAAGGCAGGTTACAATAAACAGGCTATGCAGCAGATATAGGATACAGTAGCAGTAGCAGTTCTAATGCAAGCATAAGAGAGAAGAGAATAGGCGATATAGGCATGCTCAAAATGGGGGTGCTTGCCTGTTTGCTCTGCGGCAAGGGCAAGGTCGTCGGTGGTGTCATCGGGGACGTAGTCATACTCCGGAGCTGCATCTGCCTCGGGAGCTACGTCAATGTTGGGGTCCACCAAGAGAGAAGAGGGGGAAGAAACAGGTAAACATAATGCAAACACATGCAACACAGTGCGTGCGATGCTATGATGCAGTGCAGGTTGCCTAAATATGCATCTAAGTCATTTTAGTTATTTTTAGGATTAATCTGGGATTTATTAGCCGGTATGTGTGCACTATTCATCTACCGGAATCGGGCTCAGAGTTGCAAGTTCTCCTACGTACGAGGTTCCGGCAAGGAAATAGACGACACGATTAGACTTGTCTCGTCGTTCTGAGCAACTTTCAAGTTTTAAGTTTTTCAATCCGAACTACGGTTTAAAAGTTATTAATTTCCAAAGATTAATTGATTTTCTGGAATTATTTTTATTTACAGAAAATGATTTATGACGTCAGCATGACGCCATGCTAACATCAGCAGGTCAACAGCGGCTGACCAGGGTCAAACCTGACATGTGGGTCCAGTGGGACCCACATGTCAGCCTCTGTTATTTAACAGGGTATTTAAATTAGCTAACAGGACTAATTAACTAGGTGGGGCCCTTCTGTCAGTGAGTGTTTAGGCTGATCTAATTAGGTTTTAATTAAACAGATTAATTAGACTAATTTTAACAGAGAGGGCCCACATGTCATCCACCGTGGGTGAACAGTAACCACGTTGACCAGGTCAACGTGGTCAACGGGGGTGCTGAGGCCCCCAGGCAGTCTCTCAGGGGGTGGGTCCCACCTTGCCACGTCGGCGGCGTCGCCGGAAATACGCCGGCGACCAAATCCGCGGCGGAAGATCGCCGAAACGCATCGGAAATCGCCCACAGGGCTCGGTTCGAGCCGTGGTTAGGTGCGTTCGAAAGCCAGGGGACTCGCCCGTCGAGTGGGAGTGGTCTCGTTGCCGGAATCGACCGGAGTCGTCGACGGTGAGCTCGCGGGCGGCGCCGGAGTTCGGGACCGAACGGAAGTGGCACAACGGTGCACGGCAAAGCGAGCTAGAGGGTTCGTCGGGCTCCTGCGAGCGTGCTGAGCACGATGCCGTGCTCGGCTGAGCCCGGCGGCGCGTGTGGCTATGGTGGCGAGCTCACCGACGGCACGCGGTTCGGGCACTACGGGAATGGCAGCTACGAGCGCTAAATCCAGCGGGGCAGAGAGGGGTTTCGAGCGGGAAGCTCACCTAGCGGCGCACGAAAGGCCGTTGGGGGGATTAGTACCTGCAGCACTCGCCGGAGACGGAGGAAGTCGACGGTGTCCCGAGGAAGAAGTCGACGTGATCGGCCGTTGTTGTGCTCCTCAGCTCCGTCCAGTTGCTCCAGGGGACGCGGTCGACCACGGCGCTCCTTCCAGGCACTCGCAAGCGACGCGGGGAGACCGTTGGCCACGGCGGTGAGGCAGCGCGGCAATGGCGGCGCTCTGAGATAGATCTGGGAAGGAAATGGAGGGACAGAGCGACCGAGAGGAGAGGGGAGAAGTGAGGGGAGGACCAGGGGGAGTGGTTGAGCTCACCCTTATCCCCTCCGCGGCCCTGTAGTGTCAGCGGGCGCCGGCGAGTCGGCGCGCGGACGGCGCGCGCGCGCTCAGCCAGGGGGAGGACGACAGCGCGAGGGAGAGAGAGATCGGGCCAGATGGGCCGGCTATCGGGGCACTGTGCACTAAGGCCCAGTGCACAGTGCCTCGTCTTATTTTTCTCGTTTATGCTTTGCTTTTCTTTTATTTATTTTCTGTTTTGAATTAGTTAGGTCACTTTTGCATTTTTGTAAAATATGAGACTAGGCTCTAATATTGTAATGTAATATTACTTGTCACCAAAAACTTGTTTGGACAAATTTGGATTTCATTTGAATTTGAAATGATTTTAATAGTATTAAATATCGCTGTTTCATTGCTCTTTCACCTTGTTGGAGTCATCTAGCTATTCCAAGTAGCATTAGGTATAATTTTAAGAGTGTTCCTGGATTATCTGCTATTAACTGAACATTTTTCCAATAAGGTTTGATCAACTCCACATTTCACTTATGAAGTTGAGTTGATTTTCAGAATTGAATTTGAAGTGTTTCTTTAATCCAAGTGACTTGGCACTGCAAATGGTCATGACTTGGCATTATCATCAGCTGATCATAGTGGCAATTACATAGGGGTGTTACAAAATTCTCCTCCTCTAAAAGAAATTCTCGTCCCGAGAATTTAGGAGGTAGAAGGAAAGAGGCCGGGATATTCTTTCCGAAGATGATTCTCGTGTTCTCAAGTGGCTTCATCTTCAGTGTGATTCGACCACTTTACTTTCAGGAACTTGGTCGTCTTCTGATGAGTTCGACGTTCAGCTTCATCAAGGATGCGGATCGGATGCTCCTTATAAGAAAGATCATCTGGCAGCTCGAGCATCTCGTGATCCACTGCGCGGTGCGGAGATTCCTTGAAGCACTTACAAAGTTGTGACACGTGGAAGACGTCATGGATATGAGAGAATTGTGGTGGCAACTCCAATTTATTCCACCTGTCCACGTCTGGCCATAATGCGAAAAGGACCAATATAACGAGGAGCTAGCTTTCCCTTGATTCCGAAACGACGGGTGCCCTTCATAGGAGTGACACGAAGATAAGCCTGATCACCAGGTTGATAGATCACACCCCATCGTTTGCGATCATAGTTGCTCTTCTGACGGTCCTGAGCTGCTTTGAGATTTTCCCGGACAATTCTGACTTGTTCTTCAGCATGCTGAATAATGTCCGGTCCAACGAGAGGTCGTTCCCCAGTTTCTGACCAGTTCAGAGGGGTTCGACAGTTACGTCCATAAAGAACTTCAAAGGGGGCCATTTTCAAGCTGGCTTGGTAGCTGTTGTTATAAGAGAATTCGGCATACGGGAGAGATTCCTCCCATTTCTTACTGAAGGATATAACACAAGCTCGAAGCATGTCTTCTAGCACTTGGTTAACTCGTTCAACTTGGCCTTGGGATTGAGGATGATAAGCTGAATTCCAGGTAATATGAGTTCCCATTGCTTTCTGGAAACTTTCCCAGAAATAGCCAGTGAAGATGCTGCCACGGTCTGAACTGATTTCCTTCAGAATACCGTGGAGTGAAACAATTCTGGAGATATATAACTCTGCTCACTGACTAGCAGTGATGGTCTCCTTGACAGGCAGAAAATGTGCAACTTTGGAGAGTTGGTCGACGACGACAAGAATAGCATCGTGACCCTTCTGAGACTTGGGAAGACCAGTAATGAAGTCCATTTGCACTTTATCCCACTTCCACAAAGGAATAGGAAGTGGTTGAAGAATTCCAGCAGGTTTCTGATGTTCCGCCTTCACGCGACGGCAAACGTCATATTCAGCAACATAACGAGCAATATCCTGCTTCATCCTAGACCACCAGTACCTTTGACGAAGATCATGATACATCTTGGTACTACCCGCATGGATAGACAGCGGTGTATCATGGGCCTCCTTCATAACTTTGTCTGTCATCAGCTCGAAGCGAGGTACTACAATGCGGTCTCTGAAATACAAGGTTCCGTCTTCAGCAATTGAGAAATCCCTGTATTTTTCAAGGTGAAGCTCCTTCTTCGTCAGACCAATTTCAGCATCTTTAGCTTGTGCAATCTTGACAACTTTCTCTAGATCTGGCTGTATCACAAGGTTATTAAGAGAACCTTGCGGGACGATACTGAGGTTCAGCTTGCAGAGTTCTTCATATAGCTGGGGTTGAGCTTGCTTAACCATGAGGTTGCTACAGTATGACTTGCGGCTCAAGGCATCAACCATCACATTTGCCTTGCCAGGGGTATAATAAATACCACAGTCATAGTCCGTGATTGTTTCCAACCATCGCTGCTGACGAAGGTTGAGTTCCGGTCGAGTGAATAAATACTTCAAGCTTTGATGATCGGTGTAAATCTCACACCGATTACCAAGAAGGTAATGACGCCATTGCTTTAACGCATAGATCACAGCAGCAAGTTCAAGATCATGCACTGGGTAATTTTCTTCATGTGGACGCAATTGTCGCGAAGCATAAGCAATCATTCTTCGTTCTTGCATTAGGACACAGCCTAATCCTTGACGAGAGGCGTCACAGAAGATAACAAAGTATTTGCGGGAATCTGGAGGAGCAAGCACTGGAGCAGAAGTCAGCTTGTCCTTAAGGGTTTGGAAGCTTTCCTGACATTTGTCTGTCCACTCAAACTTAATGCCTTTGTGAAGCAGATTAGTCAGGGGCTTGGCAATCTTGGAAAAGTTCTCGATGAATCGGCGGCAATAACTAGCGAGGCCGAGAAAACTTCTGACTTGCTTGGCATTCTTCGGAGGGGTCCAGTCAAGAATAGCCTGAACTCGCTCCGGGTTAACTGCGATACCATCCTTGGAGATGACATGTCCAAGGTAGGTTACTTCAGAAAGCCAGAATTCACACTTAGAGTACTTGACATATAGCTTGTGCTCTCGGAGTCTCTCCAGAACAAGGCGAAGATGTTCAGCATGTTCTTCCTTATTCATTGAATAAACCAAAATATCATCTAGATATACCACGACGAATTTGTTGAGGTAATCCATGAATATGTAGTTCATTAAGCGGGAGAATGTAGCTGGAGCATTTGTTAACCCAAACGACATGACGGTGTACTCGTATGAACCATAACGAGTAACGAATGCAGTCTTCGGAATATCCTCTTCGCGGACACGGATCTGGTGATAACCCAACCTCAAGTCGAGTTTAGAGAACACCGAAGATCCAGCAAGTTGATCATATAAATCGTTGATCCGGGGAAGCGGATATTTATTCAGAATGGTTGCCTGGTTGATAGGACGGTAATCTTGAACCAACCTATTCGTTCCATCTTTCTTCTTGACAAAGAGAGACGGTGCTCCCCAGGCAGAGGAACTAGGAAGAATGAAACCCTTCCTTAAGGATTTGTCGATTTCTTCCTTAAGCTCGATAAGATGGTGTGGAGGCATTTTATAGGGACGCTTTGCAATAGGAGTGGTGCCAGGCTTCAAGTCGATGATGAACTCGACAGCCCTAGCAGGGGGTATTCCTGGAAATTCTTCTGGAAAAACATCCGGGAAGTCACAGACAACTGGGATGTTCTCGATCCCCTCAAGCGGAGAAGCGTTCAACGCATTCAAGGCATAAATTTGAGGCTCAGCGTTCTGAGTGAGATGAGCATGATAATTCACTATCTCATTCGATGGGTGTAGGAGGTGAACAACTTTGGTGGCACAATTGATTGAGGCATAGTGAGCCTTAAACCAATCCATTCCCAGAATAAGGTGAATCTTAGAAGATTTGAGAATAATGGGAAATGCCTGGAACTTCAACCCTTCAATTTCAATGGTGACTTCGGGGCTGAATAGGGAGGCTCGGCACTGACCCGCGGGAGTGTTAACTGCTAGTGGTTGTTGCAAACTTTCATATTTAATACCATGCATGAATGCAAATTCTTCCGACATGAATGAAGGCGATGCTCCTGAATCAAATAGAACGGATGCAGGTACTGAATTAACAAGAAGTGTACCCATCACAGTATCTGGTTGATCTGGAGCTTCGGACATGTTGACGTGGTAGTACTGCCCACGACCATAAGGGGGTCTGGCATTGTTGTTGCGCTGTTGAGGAATACCACGACCAATACCACGGCCAGCAGAGGGAAGAGCCAACTGATTCTGACTCTGAGAACAATCCCTAGCATGGTGACCTGGCTGGCCACACTTGAAACATAGACCACTGTCAGGATGAGGTGCTGGAGCTCGGGGTGCTGGAGCTTGCAGAGGCTGCCTCGGTGGTGGAGGAGGCAGACGAGGTGCAGCATAAGAAGGCCTGTTCACAGGAGCTGCTGGATGGTACATGCTCTGAGGTATCCAGATGCGGCGCTTCTGGGAAGACGAGCCCGAAGATGAGCCCGCTTCATGAGTGCGTCTGGTCGCTTCTTTATGCTTCCTAAGACCAGTTTCAACCATGATAGCCTTATTCACCAAGGTGGCAAAATCAGGATAGTCTTGGACGAGCAGAGCTAACTGAATATCATGGTGCAGTCCTTCACGGAACTTCTCCTGCCTTCGGTCATCAGTAGGAATGTCTTCTTCAGCGTAGTGAGACAAGTCAAGAAACTCGTGCTGGTAAACTTCCACAGTCTTGTTGCCTTGAACAAGACTACGGAACTCGGCCTTCTTCCGAGCTATGACAGCTTGAGGAATGTAGCGGGCACGAAAAGCAATCTTGAATTCTGCCCAAGTGACGACAGTACCAGGTGGCAGGGTCTGTCGGTGGGTGGCCAATCATTGTAAAGCTGGACCCTTCAGAAGGTATGTCGCGAAGGTGACATAATTGACCGGGGTGACACCAGCAGACTCCATCTCATAGGAGATGTCACGCAACCAGTCATCGGCATCTAGCGGGTTGACTGTGTTGTGGAAGAATGACGGATTGAGTCGCATAAACTCTGGCAATGTGATGGAAGGTGGCTGCTGATTAGCATCAGGACGAGGGAATTGCTGCATAATCCCCATCATAAATTGACGGTTGAGTTCAAACTGTTGCATCATCGCTGCCATGTAGTCAGGTGGTGGCGGCAGTAGTGGATTGTTGTCAGCCATCCTGCTAATTCAATAGGGGTAGTTTAGTAGTAGGTTATGCAAGTGTTTAGCAATTAACATGATGTAACTCGACATTATTGAAATAGTGCAACAGATGCTAAAAGTAGTCATTAAGACATACAGACCCATACACAGTCGGTTACAATTGGGCAACATAACGGCGCAAATTGAAAAGCTAGACATGCTAGGCGGCGTGCAGGCACGCGGTAAGGAAGTACACAACGAGACATAGCAAAGGCTACATCAACGTCGGAGAAACCCACTGAAACGGGGTAGCTGCAAGTGCGGGCGACGAATGCTCGTCGCAGAAGGATCCTAAGCTCCATGTGCACTCTGATGCAGAACCCGGTCTTGAACTGTAAGAAGAGGTCCACGTGCAGGCGTGTGACCTCCCACTGCAGGCCAATCAATCCCTGATGGCATCTCGGTCCTGCGTGGGTAAAGAATATGCTCCGGGTGTATCCCTGCACGAACAGCTAGTAGCAACTGTGTCATAGCCTCGTAGTAGCGTGCTCGAGTGGCGAACAACTCGACGGAAAGAGCCCGAACAGTGCGATCCAGAGCCTGAGTGCACTGAATCAGAATCTGCGGGTCGTAGCGTCGAGGCTCGTACGGGGCACAGATAGCTGTGTAGTATCTAGTAGCATCTCCAACAGGTGCATACGGAATGTATCGAAACTCAGAGACATCCAAGCTAGCGTCGTGCTCTCCTCGGAGACGTGCGATAGCAGAGTAGGCGGCATCATGGACTACCATCTCAATCGTCACGCCTATACCGTGGAAAAGGTGCAGCTTAGTGTCTGAGTCATTCTGCTGATCATAGATACGAACATCAGCATAGTACTGCTCCTGGTTGCACTCACTGTAAACCTCGTAGACCATGTACTCGGGGTACCAGCGGTAACCCAGTCTAGTCAGGAGGGCGATCAGAACAGCTGGAAACCCAGGGGCATCACGAGCCCAAGTGTGAAGCACAGGCTGGGTCGTAGGACGTGGTGGAAACAGTCGATCCATCTAAAAATAGAGAAGTTCAGAGTTATCATAAGACGATGAGAAATATAACAGATCTCGGAAGGAAAGGTTAAACAAAACAATGGAAAGGAAAATGATTATCAGACTAATCAGATCAATGACTGGGAAATCCCACAGATATCTAGCTCTCCGGGAGGATGGGAATTACGAGATCCTAAGTGTCGGTGTTAGCAAAAAATTTAACCCGACATAGAAGAGAAGTCAGAGTCCCAGAGTAAAGGTCGAGGAGTAAAAGAACCTAATACCACCCAGTTGGCGACGTGGGCCCGTAAGCCACACAGCCAAGTTAGTAAAACAGTTTTTTGACATCTAGACTCAACTTCGGCCAAGGAATTGGAAAGGGGGATTCCTAGAGGCAGTCGGCTCTGATACCAACCTGTGACGACCCAGGCTTAATCGTGCACTAACCATACACGCAAATGCACACGATCAAGCCTAAGGACTCACTTGAAGATATCACAACACAACTCTAAAACATAAATAAAGTCATACAAGCTTTATATTACAGGCCAGGGCCTCGAGGGCTCGAATACATAGCTCGATGGCATGCAAGCGTCAGCGGAAGCATTAGATATCTGGGTACAGATATAATACAGAACAGAGACAAGCCTTTAGAAGGCGGGGTAAAATAAAACACTACGATCGAAAGGCGTAGGCCTCCTGCCCTGGACCCTCCGATCCTACTTCTGGTCGTCAGTCGGCTCCTCGTAGTAGTAGTACTCCCCGGGCTGGTAGTAGTAGTGGTCGTCGACGTGGGCGTCTGGATCAGGGGCTCCGATGTCTGGTGGCATCAAAAGGGATATGGGGAAAAAAGAAAGTAAAGCAAACGTGAGTACTCATCCGAAGTACTCAGCAAGCAAGGATCTACACTACATATGCATCATTTTCAAAGGGAGGCTGTATATGTGGACGGGGCTGCAGAAATGCCAGAATAGGGGGGAAAGCTTAGTCCTGTCGAAGGCTAGCATCTTCAACATCTTCAGAAGTCTTGCAGCATTAGAAGAGTGCAGATTAACATAAAGTAAAGTAGTAGTAGTGCCATCAACCTCGGCCCGAGATCCTTTCTCGACTCCCTGCGAGAAAGCAATCCCAGAGCCGTACTATCCAGTTCTCATCTCAAGTTCTAGTTGTATCGATCGGGATACAACTCCGAGTGTCCGTTACCGTAGGACAGGCTATCGATAGATAAGTTCTTCCCTGCAGAGGTGCACCAAGTTACCCACCACGCTCGCTTAACTCCGGCCGGACACACTTTACTGAGTCATGCCCGCCCTCGGCCAAACGATACGCCGCAACCCGACCGAATACTTAACAGAGAGGTCAGCACGCCGGACTAAACCTATGCCCCCAGGGGTCTTGGGCCATCGCCCCGGGAACTCCTGCACGTTGCGAAGGCGGCCGGAAGCAGACCTAGCAACCCCTTAATACAAGCGCGGTTGCGTAACCAGTCCAATCCAGCACGCGCCGCTCAGTCGCTGATGTCCATTAAGCTCCGGCTGAAGTATACGATGCAGAACGCCCATACTATGCCCACGTGATGGTTAGTGCTATCAGGCCAAAGGCCCCTCGGATCAAATATCCAAACCGTTTAGTGGATTAGGAACGCACGGAAACGAGCAGAGACTCACGATCGATGTGACCCCGTCGCCCCGTCTCGAGGACTTGCGGCAAGGGCTAAGAATGCCTGGCCACGCCTCGTATTTATCTCGCGGGCACCCTCCAGGTCAACCCGACTCCACATCACTCCGCAATATACTCGCGCGGGTACCCCTCAGGGCCGACCCGTCTTTAGTAACATGGTTCAGTGTAGGACATAGTATCAATAGTAGCCGTGTGTCTAACACCAAGGGAGAACCCTGAGGAATCACCCTCGATGGAGTTCCACCTGATGTTATCGTCAAGGTGAACAAAGGAGGAATCACCCTCGCTTACCATGACCGATTAACTAACCTACAAGGTTATCATTAGTAGTGCTGACGAGGTATCACCTTCGGCACTCGATAGTAACCCAGTAGTGTCGGCAACTAAGGGGGGAAGTGATGTGCGGTGCCGGGGCCTGGTCTTCAATCCCGTTGATCGGGTCTTCTGACAATCCAACGGGGCAGTCGGGATAAGTGGGGGTCTCTATCGGGTCTCTACCCAGCCTATTCTACACAGTTTAGGATAACCAGGAAGGGAACAAGGCAGGTTACAATAAACAGGCTATGCAGCAGATATAGGATACAGTAGCAGTAGCAGTTCTAATGCAAGCATAAGAGAGAAGAGAATAGGCGATATAGGCATGCTCAAAATGGGGGTGCTTGCCTGTTTGCTCTGCGGCAAGGGCAAGGTTGTCGGTGGTGTCATCGGGGACGTAGTCGTACTCCGGAGCTGCGTCTGCCTCGGGAGCTACATCAACGTTGGGGTCTACCGAGAGAGAAGAGGGGGAAGAAACAGGTAAACATAATGCAAACAGATGCAACACAGTGCGTGCGATGCTATGATGCAGTGCAGGGTTGCCTAAATATGCATCTAAGTCATTTTAGTTATTTTTAGGATTAATCTGGGATTTATTAGCCGGTATGTGTGCACTATTCATCTACCGGAATCGGGATCGGAGTTGCGAGTTCTCCTACGTAGGAGGTTCCGGCAAGGAAACAGACGACACGATCAGACTCGTCTCGTCGTTCTGAGCAACTTTCATGTTTTAAGTTTTTCAATCCGAGCTACGGTTTAAAAGTTATTAATTTCCAAAGATTAATTGCTTTTCTGGAATTATTTTTATTTACAGAAAATGATTTCTGACGTCAGCATGACGCCATGCTGACATCAGCAGGTCAACAGCGGCTGACCAGGGTCAAACCTGACATGTGGGTCCAGTGGGACCCACATGTTAGCATCTGTTATTTAACAGTGTATTTAAATTAGCTAACAGGACTAATTAACTAGGTGGGGCCCTTCTGTCAGTGAGTGTTTAGGCTGAGCTAATTAGGTTTTAATTAAACAGATTAATTAGACTAATTTTAACAGAGAGGGCCCACATGTCATCCACCGTGGGTGAACAGTAACCACGTTGACCAGGTCAACATGGTCAACGGGGGTGCTGGGGCCCACAGGCAGTCTCTCAGGGGGTGGGTCCCACCTTGCCACGTCGGCGGCGTCGCCGGAAATATGCCGACGACCAAATCCGCGGCGGAAGATCGCCGGAACGCGTCGGAAATCGCCCACAGGGCTTGGTTCGAGCCGTGGTTAGGTGCGTTCGAAAGCCAGGGGACTCGCCCCGTCGAGTGGGAGTGGTCTCGTTGCCGGAATCGACCGGAGTTCGGGACCGAACGGAAGTGGCACAACGGTGCACGGCAAAGCGAGCTAGAGGGTTCGTCGGGCTCCTGCGAGCGTGCTGAGCACGATGCCGTGCTCGGCTGAGCCCGGCGCGCGTGTGGCTACGGTGGCAAGCTCGCCGACGGCACGGGGTTCGGGCACTACGGGAACGGCGGCTACGAGCGCTAAATCCAGCGGGGCAGAGAGGGGTTTCGAGCGGGAAGCTCACCTAGTGGCGCACGAAAGGCCGTTGGGGGAATTAGTAGCTGCAGCGCTCGCCGGAGACGGAGGAAGTCGACGGTGTCCCGAGGAAGAAGTCGACGTGATCGGCCGTTGCTATGCTCCTCAGCTCCGTCCAGTTGCTCCAGGGGACGCGGTCGACCACGGCGCTCCTTCCAGGCACTCGCAAGCGACGCGGGGAGACCGTTGGCCACGGCGGTGAGGCAGCGCGGCGACGGCGGCGCTCTGAGATGGATCTGGGAAGGAAAGGGAGGGGCGGAGCGACCGAGAGGAGAGGGGAGAAGTGAGGGGAGGACCAGGGGGAGTGGTTGAGCTCACCCTTATCCCCTCCGCGGCCCTGTAGTGTCGGCGGGCGCCGGCGTGTCGGCGCGCGTGCGCTTGGCCAAGGGGAGGACGACAGCGCGAGGGAGAGAGATAGATCGGGCCAGATGGGCCGGCTGTCGGGGCACTGTGCACTAAGGCCCAGTGCACAGTGCCTCGTCTTATTTTTCTCGTTTCTGCTTTGCTTTTCTTTTATTTATTTTCTGTTTTGAATTAGTTAGGTCACTTTTGCATTTTTGTAAAATATGAGACTAGGCTCTAATATTGTAATGCAATATTACTTGTCACCAAAAACTTGTTTGGACAAATTTGAATTTCATTTGAATTTGAAATGATTTTAATAGTATTAAATATTGCTGTTTCACCTTGTTGGAGTCATCTAGCTATTCCAAGTAGCATTAGGTATAATTTTAAGACTGTTCCTGGATTATCTGCTATTAACTGAACATTTTTCCAATAAGGTTTGATCAACTCCATATTTCACTTATGAAGTTGAGTTGATTTTCAGAATTGAATTTGAAGTGTTTCTTTAATCCAAGTGACTTGGCACTGCAAATGGTCATGACTTGGCATTATCATCAGCTGATCATAGTGGCAATTACATAGGGGTGTTACACACCACAACGGGGTTGTGTTTTGTGAGCGCCGGCCAAACCTGCAGCACCTCCGTTGGGCGTGCTGTGATGAAGCTCGGGCTTGGCGCATACGTCATCCTAATGTCCATAGTATTCATGTCAACTATTGGCTCTCATGTTTTAGAGGCTAGTTGCTGGTGCTTGATCCATGTGTGTGTGGGCCTCCCCTCCCTCCTCCCTTCTGTAACTTCTGCGTGAGACTTGTCTCTGTTGTAGTAGGGAAATTTTGTTTTTGCCACTCTAGCTTTTACCCCTTTTTCTTATGCCACTCTAAAATTTGACATTTCATTTTTTGCCACTCTAGGTTTTGACAATGTACCACAATTGGCACTCTGAATTTTTTGCTTTTGACACAGAATGGCAATTGTGATTATTATCAAAAGCTTATTAGAGTGGCAAAAGTGAAATGTCAAGGGCTAGAGTGGCATAAGGAAAATGGGCATAAGCTAGAGTGGCAGAAACAAAAAATTCCCGCTGTAATACCCGACCGTTCTGGGCCTTTTTTAATACAAAATTCAGGTGGGGAACCTCCCCGCACGGTGAAAATTCAAAAAAAAAAGAGAAGCAAGTCGCTAGGCAAAGGAGTGAGCATTACTCCTAACCAAGTGCATAAGCTCATGAGTGACACCATTAGGGAGGAGCTAGCCTGAAGTTCGCTTTCATCATCTCCTAAAAGATGTGCTCCAGGAGAGACCGGTCCTTGCCATGCGCCATCAAATTTGCAATATAGCCAGAACCAAGATCGAGCTACGAGAGGTAAAGGCCTATCGCGTTGGACATTTTGTACAGTAGGTTACCATCTGCCACATCAGACTCGTATTTGCAAATTGTGCATCCTGATAGCCTGCGAAATATGAAGCGGTGAGTGCTACGTCATGTTCATGAGTGGCCTCATAATGTCTCAAACCACTTAAAATGCCAAAATGTCGTTCAAGTGGAGTTTATGTGTAAAATTTAGTTTAAAGTAGAAAAAAATTCAAAATGTTGTTCAACCTAGCATTATGTATCACATATCTGGCTTACTGTAGAGTTTAATCTTTTTTTATTATACATCGAAAAGATGAATGGTTAGGGCCTTGGGTTCTTTGAGGATTCTGACCCATAGAACCTTTTTGTATGTGTGTTGTTTGATTTGTATAATGCAAGTCATATTTTTTTTTAAAGGAGGAGTACCCCCGGCAGCTGCATCAATTGATGCACATAGCCATTTATTAAGAAGTCCCAAATAACCAAGTTCCAAGTACCGAGCTCCAGAAAAAGAAAAGTAAAAAATTACAGGACGAAAAGCCACGTCATATGAAAATATTCTTATAACTTATTAGCACCAGATTCCATAGATGTACATTGATCAGAATCAATTGGACAAATATCTTGTGTTTTTCCTTTGCACAACCAAATGTCCTCTCAATCCAGTTGTATTTCAGATGACATTAGTCACCTCTCAATCATTTTGTATTTTAGATGACAGGAGTCTCTAATCCTGCGCTGATAGGTATATATTTTAGAAGTTGTATGCAACTTCTAGCTTAAATTTATGCATACATTCTTTATCTTACAGTTACAAAATGGTCATCTGAGAAAATCTTTGATAACCCAGTGAAAGTAAACTCATAATTTCAGGTCAATCAATACACAACTTTGTAGGAAATTGTGTTTTTTCAAAAACGTTTGGACACTCATCAAGCAAGCCAGAGTACACTTTACGCACAATGGCAAAATCAACATGGAGATTATAGAACATCCGAGGCATAGGGGAAGAGGTGTTTTGAGTTATAGTAAGAGCTCACTGCAAATAAATAGATATCGATGATTTATTACGTCTTAGTTTTGTAAGAGATATTGCTTATCTATACTCTTGGGGCAACCGCAAAAAAAAAAAAACTCCTGGGAAATCTTGTGAACTGTTGGGAAATCAATCATTACAGACACGAGATTTGGATTCTTGCACGCTGGGTCCATAGGATCAATCCTTATCCACACTCCCGAGCACTCCATGTACCACAGAAGCCCAGGCCGGGAAAGCAAATTATTGCCCAACACTCTTGCCAGCCACTTTATCATTGGTGCTCCAAGGTGGCGTTGGCACATCGCAATTGAAGATTCTCTGAGTGATTGCGTTTCTCTTTCAGATGCTCCACGTGGTGTTGATGACATTGTCATTTGAAGAATCGGTGAAGGGTAGCCTTCTTATTCAAGAAGTGTTGGGATCACAAGTTTCTTTTTGTTTTTGGTGTTTGGTCTCTGGTTGGTTGATCGTGAGCAACGAAAACTGCAACAAACGCTCAATAATTAAGGACCCATGGCGTGTCTGTGTCGAAGCTGCGGTGGACACTACACAAGCTCACTGGTATGACGCACAACGTGTATCGTCATGCACACAATTATTCAGCGACAGCCGGATCAGAGGTGAAAGTGATGGCACACTGATGAGCTTGTCGCACACTACTTTGTGTCATTCATTAACACTAGCAGGGCCTACTTATCTCTTGAGTTTTTTCTAGATTCCAATAGGATGAGATGAGTACTAATTTACTTACTATACGTATCAGTGTATGATCAGGGCTATCGACGACAGTGCTCGTTGCCAGCAGGTTTTTTTCTTTCTTTTTTCCGATTCACAAACTTCCATTGCTTACTCATGGAGGGTTACAATCGTATGAGATACAAGTAGATAGAAAAGCAGGAATATGCCTACTCGTCGCCAGCAGCTCACTTTCCTGTGAATCAGTAGCAGGGCCTAGTGGCCTACACATGTTGTGAGTTAGTATTACCATTCATGCATGTACACTTCCTTTTTCTTGACACAAATAGAAGGATGGGTTTATCAGGGCCATGCACCCTTCCGTCGCTCATCCCTTTAGGAGATTTACAAAATGAAGTAGTAGTATTTATTTGGGAATACTCTGTACTCACGACACAAATCTGACAATGAACTAAACCATATTTTCATAAACTGAACCATATGATGTGTTCTGAACTAATCCACGTAATGAGAGAGTTTTTTAGGATAAATCGGCCCCGCTGGACAGCCTGATCAACCTCATCAGGGGCACTGCTTTTCGAGTGGTTTAAGGCGGGGGCTAAGTGCTTTGATTGTGTGTTTGTGTAGCTTAAATGATTCACTGTTTACATCAAAGCGACAGCACGTTGGACTATTAGGTATGGTAATGTATTTTTGGCTCAGATTTCCCGTGTCCATCCATGCCAATGACAGACCAAACTATCCACACACAAAATATGGTGTTCATGATTCTTCACTGAGTACTGTGAACACATCTCATCTGCAGGGGATAATGCATGTGTGCCTCGCAGATTTGAACATGTCCATGGCTTGTGAAGGTTGAGATCAGCAATTGTAAATTAGCAAACCCAATGGACAAAATTATTTGGTGTAAAGACAACATTGCTCAAGCAAACATTTCTCAACTGTTTTCTCCACTACATACATTTCTACACTCACCCTAAATTAAACCATCAGAGTGCTATTTCTCATAACAATTCACATGCTTTGTTTCAGTGCTTCTGTTTATGCCCCCCATATGAGTGAGCTCTCAAGTGCAAACCATGGTGTCAAAGGCAGCCACTGCAGAATTGAGGGCTTGAGGGCTTGAGGCATTGTATCACTACCAGCAATCATACCATTTTAGTCTGCATCGCCACATCCATACTCCTGTCACGGACCTAGGGAAACCAAGAATAAAATTAATTGTCAAATACGGGAGTATATTCACTTTAGCACGGGCGCATTTAATACATAGCCGAAGATGGAGAAGGCATCCCTAAGTTGCACTACTAGGAAAAGGGCTATAGCTAATATGGACATTAATGGCGCACCACATATGTGGTGCGCCACTGCTATATAGCAGTGGCGCACCATATGTAGGTGCGGACACTAATGGCGCACCACATCCACGGTGCGCCACTACTAATAATTTTTTTTTTCCAAAACTAGTAATGGCGCACCACACACTCAGTGCGCCACTACTAACAAAATTTTTTTTTTACTTTTTTTTAAAAAACTAGTAATGGCGCACCCGGGTATAGTGCGCCATGGCGCACCACAACCACGGTGCGCCACTACTAACAATTATTTTTTTTATTTTTTTTGCAAAACTAGTAATGGCGCACCACGTAACAGGTGCGCCATTAGTAGCCAGGGTTACTAATGGCGCATTGTTAGGTGGTGCGCCATTGGTAACCTGAGAGCAGCTAAATATTTTGGACAGCCACCTACCACACTCACTTTCCCCATTTCATTCTCTCCACCTCCTCCTCCAAGCTTGTCTCGGCTGCCTCCTCCTCCTCACCTCATTTGCACCATAGATTCACCCAAATTAAGTAGTTAAATTTCCTTTTTTTGATAGGTAAGTAAGGGGAAAGCTTTCTTTATGTTGTAGATCTACTTTTTTCTCCCTCCAACAACGTGCACATGCACTTTTTATGGCCTAGATCTACGTATGTTTGTGGTGTTGCATATGTTTGTGGTGTTGCATATGTTTGTGTTTGCAGGTACCGGTATTTGAAATGCGATAGTTGCCAATATTTTGCCGGAATGTTGATTCATTTCCGTTTCGGCGAGAATTTGGCACTATGCATTCTTTTTTGTCCTATTTTTAGGCAAAGTCATGCCAAATTTTTTTTTGGTTCTAAAATATCGTTTTGCTCTACCCCGGAGGCAACCATGGTCCGCACGATGACCGAAGGCATCGTGAATAGGTTTTTGAGCTCCGCGAAGGCCGAGATGCTTCAAAAGAACGAGACGGAGATAAGATGTCCGTGTCGAAGATGCAAGCTGAAGAGCCTTATGGACCCGGATTCCGTACAGGTGCGGGACCACCTGCTCTTGCGTGGTTTCATGGATGGCTATCGGTGGCAAGGTGATGAAGATGATTATGAAGTCGTCCATGGGGGCCGGGCAAGAAATGAGGAAGGGCAGCAAGACAACCGTGGCGAGGGCGGGCGAGAAGACGAAGAATCTCCAGGACATGATCACGAAGTAGATGCAGTACACAGTCATCATGTAGAAGATGCCGGACATGATGATGAGGAATATCAAGACGAAGGGCATGATCATGAAGATGAAGATGCCGGAGCAGACGACGATGGACCATCGATGGGCTGGGTTCAGGACCCTCATATTCAAGAGCTGCCGCCCGAGAGAAAGCCAAGCTGGATCAACTGGAGATAGACGTGGTTACTCCATTGTATGAAGGATGCAGGCCCGAGGATACCCGCCTGAAAGTAACGCTCATGGCTCTGGAGATGAAGGTAAAACACAAAATGACCGACGCATGCTTCGACGAGAACATGTCATTCTGGCACGAACGACTTCCCAAGGGGAACAAGTGCCCGACCAGTTTCGAGGAGGCGAAGAAAATCGTGTGTCCTCTGGATTTACCGCACGTGAAATACCATGTGTGCATGAACGATTGCATCATTTATCAGGACGAGCACGCGGAGTCTACCATATGTCCGGTGTGCAGCGTCACTCGATACAAGAAGAGGAAGAAAGCTCCTCGAAAAGTGGTGTGGTACTTTCCGATCACTCCTCGTCTGCAGCGGTATTTCGCGGACCCTAAGGCAGCAAAGCTCCTGCATTGGCACGCGGATAGGGAGGAGAAGAAGCGAGAAGATGACTGAAATGATCCGGAGATAAAAAGAAAAAAGACAAGATGCTGAGTCACCCTAAGGATGCGAGCCAGTGGCAAGCGTTGAACTTCGAACACCCAGAATTTGGGGACGATCCAAGGAACATCATGCTGGGTGCGAGCACCGATGGAGTCAATCCGTTTGGCAGCCAGAGAAGCACACATAGCACCTGGCCTGTGTTTGTGTGGATGTACAACATTCCCCCCTGGAAGTGCATGAAGAGGAAGTACATTCACATGAGTATGCTAATTGAAGGGCTGAAACAACCAGGGAACGACATCAATCTGTATCTGGGGCTGCTGAAAGAGGAGCTAGACACGCTGTGGAAAACGCCAGCCAATACGTGGGACGCCGCAGAGAAAGAATATTTCCCTATGAGAACCGCACTGCTCACGACGGTGCAAGACTATCTCGGTTACGGATATGTCGCGGGGCAGGTGGTCCACGGATTTCGTGCATGCGTCAGGTGCATGGATGACACAACGTATCGCCAGCTAGATAGAGATCCCGGGTCTTCGAAAACCATGTTCATGGGACATCGAAGGTGGCTTCGCGACGATGACTCATGGAGAAAATGCAAGGATCTGTTCGATGGTGAAACCGAACCCCGAAGACGCCCGCGTACGAGGAGCGGCGAGGAAATAGACGAGCTGTTGAAAAATTGGAAAGAGTGCCCACCGCCGGGAAAGAAGCGAAAGGCGCCAGAGCCGCTGCTGAAGGTATGGAAAACGAGGTCGGTTTTCTGGGACTTGCCGTACTGGAAGATCCTCCGTGTGCCTCACAGCCTTGATGTCATGCATATCACGAAGAACGTGTGCGAGAGTCTGCTTGGTACCCTACTCAACATGCCAGAGAGGATCAAAGATGGGCCGAAAGCAAGGGCGGACTTGAAATCAATGGGCATCAGGGAGGAGCTTCACGCTAATGATGATGATGATGAGGCGAAGGACACGGAAAGTCGTCGCAAAGGCAAAAAGGCCAAGAAGATCGAAAATGACTGCCCTCCCGCGTGCTTCACTCTAAGTCAGGAGGAGATCGAGCAGTTTTTCACCTGCCTAGTAGGAGTAAAACTTCCTTACGGTTACGCGGGGAAGATAAGCAGATACCTAGACTCAGCGAAGCAGAAGTTCAGCGGGATGAAGTCTCACGACTGTCACGTGCTGATGACGCAGATACTTCCAGTTGCAATTCATGGGATCATGGACGCGCACGTCCGTGAAACGCTATTTGGCCTATGCAACTTTTTCGACGTCATCTCTCGGAAGTCGGTTGGCGTGAGGCAACTCAGAAGGCTACAGGAAGAGATCGTGGTGATACTATGCGAGCTTGAGATGTACTTCCCGCCCACATTCTTCGACGTTATGGTGCATCTGCTGGTCCATATCGTGGAGGATATCATCCAACTCGGGCCGACGTTCCTGCACAGCATGATGCCGTTCAAAAGGATGAATGGTGTCATCAAAGGATACGTTCGCAACATGTCACGTCCAGAGGGAAGCATAGCCAGGGGCTTTCTGACCGAAGAGTGCATCTCCTACTGCACAAATTATCTAGGCATCGAGAACCCCGTTGGTCTGCCCGTCAACAGGCACCTCGACAGGCTAGCTGGATGGGGTCACCGCGAGGGTCACCGCAAAATGCATGTCGACTTCGAGGGTTGACTCACCGACTTTGAAAGAGCAAACCTAGTCGCGCTACAACACATAGACATGGTCGATCCTTGGGTGGTAGAGCACAAAACCTTTATTGAGAAGACGTACAATGACCGAGGCCAACAGAGGACAGACGGAGATATAATCAAAGAGCACAACTCATGTTTCACGCGTTGGTTCAAGGAGAAGCTTCTGTCGTACCCTTTACATGAGGATTCTTCCGCGGAAGAAAAACTCATATTCGCCTTGTCACAGGGCGCCGAGCACAACCTGATGACCTATGAAGTGTACGATATCAACGGCTACACATTCTACACCGAGGAAAAGGACATGAAGAGCGATGGTTATTAGAACTCCGGGATAACGATGGAATCCTACATCGGTAACGACAAGGACAGATACTACGGAAGGATCGAGGAGATCTGGGAGCTGAGCTACGCTGGAGAGAAGGTCCCGATGTTCCGTGTCAGATGGGCCAAGAGCGTCCTAAAAGAAGACCGGTATTTCACCACCATGGTTATACCCGAAGCCAAATCCAAGACCGCGGGCGCAAACATCACCGCGAAAAATGAGCCATGGGTACTGGCTTCCCAAGTGGACCAATGCTTCTTCATTACCGACCCGTCAAAGCCCAGTCGTGTTGTCGTGAGGAGAGGCAAAAGGAAGATCATCGGAATGGATGGAGTCGCCAATGAGCAAGACTTCGACAAGTACGGCGACCCGAAGATGGAACATGACGACGACGATGAAGTGCCATACACCACAAGAAGAAGCAGGACCACCCTACCTAAAGGACGTCCGTTCAAGAGAAGAACTCCATTTGCGAAAAAGAAGGGCAAGAAGATTGTGAAAAGATAGCTAGCTAAGATCGATTGTATTTAAATTGTAGTCTTCATTTCTCGATTGTATTTCGACATATGGAAATGACATTTCTTCTGTTCTAGTCCTCATGAATATTTATTTATGTTTATTCTGGCATTGAATTTCTAACTCACAAAAAGTATTGAATTTGTTAATATTTTTTCAAATTTGATGATATTTTTTCATATTCATAAATGTTTTACCAATTCACAAATGAATGCAACTAAAAATCCAAAAAAAAGTTACTAATGGCGCACCAGGGGAAGGTGCGCCATTGCTATCACTGTGTTTATGGCGCACCCCCAGATGGTGCGCCATTGCTAACCTTCCCCCCTCTGTATGTATGTGTGTGCTGTCCATCTCGCCAGCCGTTCGTCCTTCTCCCAATCTCACATCTCTCTCAGCCGGAGCAGCACCCGACCCACTGCGCCGCCGCCCCACCCACTGCGCCGCCGCCCCTACTGCACCGCCGCCCTTGCCCGTGGGACGCGTCCGCTCCCAATCCGCGCCCCCGCCGCCTCCCTCTCCCCATCCTCCCCTTCCTCCCCCTCCGACCCCACCCCGCTCGCTCGCTCGCGCGCCGGGACGACGACGACGACCTCGCCTCCGCGTGCCTGTGCTCGCGAACGGCCGACCAGATCGAGCGCACCAGCCTGATTGCTCCGTCGCGCCGTCGTCGAGGTATGCACTCTCTCGCCCAATCTTCTCCTCTTCCCTTCCCTTCCCTTCCCTTCCCTCCCCTCATGCCCTTGGTTTGCTTCCTCAGGCAGGTGCACTCACGCGTCCAGCGGCGAACCCTAGCCGTACCTCGGAGCGGAGACGGCGCCTTCCCCAACACCTCTGTCTGGCACAAGCCCCTCTGGTAAAACTGCATCTTTGCCACTTAGTGATGCTCTGTTTGCTTGTTTTCTCGATCCAAATGGGTTACCAAGTTGGAAGTTAATTGCAGATAGATGAGGAAGTTGAAGTATTCAGTGCTATCTTGTGATCATTTCCTTCACACCATCCTGTAGGATGTTTAAGATGTTTTTAAAATGGGCAGTAAAATGACCAAATAATCAGATGTACAGTTTTTCACGATGTACACTCAAAACTAATGACTCTGAATCTCTGCTACTGAACATCATTGCCAATTGTGCAAGGTCTTTGTAAAAATACTTGCTTGCAACTGTACATTTGCTGTACATTTGCTTGCAACTGTACATTTGCTTAACTATGGGATCATTTGCTTGCAACTGTCCAAATGGTTTTACTGTCCAAAAAACAGCATAAATTGGAAAACAAGCAATACTTCTAAACCATTTGCTTGCAACTGTCCAAATGGAAATGCCCTACATTTTATGCCCATCTCCAAAGTTCCAATCCAAATATCCCATTTCATTCCATCCATAAGTCCCAGAACAACAAGTCTGGCTGGGGCCTCCACTCTGAGATCACAGCAATGCAGATGGATGGATGGATGGATGGATAGAGCAGTTCAGTGGAATCTATCTATACTCCTCAAAGTAATACTACTGGTAACAACAAATGGAGTGACAAGAGAAAAGAATAATAGTACTACTAGTTGTACTGATTACCATTATCAGATGGCTAAGTGCTAGCTCAGATCTTTCATAAAAACAAATGCAGTATAGGGTTATCTCGGTTTGTCGTCACAATCAGAATTACAATGTGCAATGCAATGCAATGCTATAAGGAATGGTCAGATGAGCTGCTCCAGTTGTACTGGTTTTAGAAGTATTGCTTGTTTTCCAATTTATGCTATTTTTTGATCTTTTATGCCAATTAAGTGTATTACTTGTGATGATGCTGCTGCTGCTGTACTACTTGTGATGATGCTGCTACTGTACTACTTGTAATGCTGCTGCTACTTGTGATTTTGTCAAGTGATGCTGCTGCTACTTGTGATCTTCTGAAATGACCCCTTTCTCCTGAAATGTTGATTAATTTCCGTTTCGGTTGAGAATGGGGCACTCCTAGGTCAAGAAAATTAGCAAAGGTCATGCCCAATTTTCTTGACCTAGAAGGTGCCCGATTCTCAACCGAAACAAAAATTAATCAGCATGTATCTTGACATCAACCAACTTTCTGGACACATCGCTCGACAACTAGGTTATCTTGAGAACTTAGAGGAGTTGTGGCTTTGGAAAGAGGCATTGGAAAGCTACTCCTACTAGCTAGATGGAGATCTGTGCTCTGTTGTGGCACACACTAGTTAATTAATTAACCAAAACTAATCTCTGGTCAAAATGATGGGCTAATCATGATTAAATGATAGGAGAGGGATGCATGGCAGTGGCACCCATTGGAGCCATACATATATACAAAGCTATAAAAATATTATACAATAGTAGTGATCTAGTGCTTTAGTGGTTGGATTAGTTTAGTATTTTTTCACACACTCAGACACCCTTGCTTGCCATGTGTGTGAGAGAGATAGTGAGAGGAGACAAGAAGAAGGGGGTTAGGAATAACTCTAGTAGCACCCTCTACAAGCTGCTACTGCTTCCAAATAACCTAACAGCCATCGAAATCTAGTTTGAATCAGAAAAATGTGAGAAAACCCATCGATTGAGGCGGACAACTAGTTGTAGATGAGGAAGGGCATTTGAGGCCCCATCGAGTCTATGAAGATGTGATGGGTCCTGATATATTGATTTGTGGATTTATTTTTTCCTAGACTGCATTTAAGAAATAACTCTAGTAGCCTTTTTTCCTATTTAGAGCGAACATGGCCCACAACGATGAGGCCGGCGGTTCGGGCAAGGCATTCTGGGAGCTGTCCCAGGAGATGGAGGAAGAACCTCACCGCTATGAGGACGCCGCGGAAGACACCGATCCCGACTACACAACCCCTAGTGGCGTCGGGGATGACACCACTGATGGTGCCGCCGAGGATGCCACCACTGATGATGGCAGCGCACGCACAGATGGCAGCCAACTGAAGAGGCAACGGAAGGACCGGCGCCCGAACGTGCTCGGCACCGTCAAGGAGGAATTTACTGAAGTGTCCTCCAGTGGGCATCCAACGGCGCCCAAAGAATTAGTCAAGGGGTACTCGGGACAACTCGGGTGCATTCTCCGGAGCACCGTCTCGATCAACACCGAGAACCTAAGGCATCATGACCGAGGGAATTTGCGCAACCTCCTCTTCACGAAGCTGCACGAACGATACAAGTTCCCCGGTGAGTTTGCAAACACATGCCTCTCAGGGAATAAAGTGAACAGTGCCGCCCTCACGAAGATGAGCACGGCCCTGGCTACTTGGAGAGCCGCGGTGAAGAGAGGGATTCTAAGAGGTGATAGTTATGAGAAGATCAAGGAGAAAAATCCTTCGATCAACGAAGCTGACTACCTAGAGTTCAAGATTAAGTGCGAGAGCAATGCATCCGAGGAATCAAGTCAGTGGGGGAAAGATATGCGGGACTTGAACTTAGGGGTCCACACACTCGGTCCCGGCGGTTACAGAGTGGCGGAACCTATATGGGACAAGGAGGACGCGGAGCGTGCCGAGCAAGGCCTACCGCCCCTCTTCGATAAATGTCGTGACAAGCAGACCAGGAACTATGTTAGGGCCCGGTACAAGGTGGACCCCGTAACAAAGGAGCTTACCACGGATCCGAGGACCAAGGCGCTTGAGCTTGTTCTGGTAAGGAATACACCCCCGCGTAATTAGCTCCATATGGTTGCATTCTAATTAATGAAGCCAAATTTCTAAATGGTTCACGTTCCTTCCGCAGGAAACTGAAAGCAGTAGCGCGGGGTCGTCTCAGAGCTCCCCTTGGGACACCACTTTAAATAGGGCGTTGAACATAATGAAACACAAGGATAAGTTCAGTAAGCCGTCGTCAGCTGGTCGTGTGGCCGGCAAAGGCTTGTCCATGAAATGGTCGGAATACTATAACACTGGGCGAAAGGAGAGAAAGACCAGCTCGGAAAGCCAGGAGCGCGAGGTTCAAGAACTCAAGACACAAGTGGCACAGATTTCGGAGATAGTCGAAGAGCAAGTGCGAGACCAACTGGGAGCGACGATCACCGCCATTGTGCCTACCTTGATTGAGGGGCTGCAGGCGTGGATTGTGGGCGGCCAACAGGGGCCGCCCCCAATTCCCAGCTTCACGGGCAGCAACTCGCACAACGCGCCGGCGGCGCCATTGGTGTCTCCGGCGGAGGCGGCATTGGTGTCCCCGCCGTCGGCGCCGGCATTGGAGCTTAATGCACCCGGCCGGTGTGGGAAGAATACGCCGGCCGGCACCTCGGCAGCAAGCGGCCCCTCCGTCACTTGCACGCCCGCCGTTGGCGGTGCCTCGACATTAGCCGAGCTCGACGCCATCACGGTAACTAAGCCTCTCGGCCGATGACTTCATCTCCTTGCCTTTGACTAGGCATCCCTGACGCCCTACATGTTTTCGCAGGGCGCCGCCGACGTTCCATGCACTCTCCTGCACTTCGTGGGCGGCGAGTTGATCGATGTCGCCAAGGCCAGAATCGTTCAACCGGGCAGCCGCGTGTTCCACGGTAATCCGATGCCACCCACCGTGTATAGGGTTCAACTGGTTCGGGTGCTGCGGGGCTACGACGACTTGTTACCTCCGTATCGACCCCCTGGGGCCGACGAAGATGATGTGATGACCCTCAGCGCCTGCATAAGCTGGCCCATGCTTTGGCCGAAGAGCCAGATTCGTTTGGGGGCGGGGGACACCACCCCACAGACAACACCGCCAGTCGTGCCGGCGCCAAGCCATGGCAAGACCGCCGCAGCGCTACCACCATCAGCTGATCCGGACATGCATATGGCACAGGATCCGGATGATGACGACGGTACATTTACCAACGTCGATAAGTACTTCAACGAACATGGGTACGATGACGAATTCTTGGGGCCTCCTTCTCAAGAACCCAACCCTGCAAAAGATGATCGTGATCTAGCTGGTACCGCGGAGAAACCCAATTGCAACAGGCATCGTCTGGCGTTCAGTTCTCAGGAGACGCCTCCAGCTGCCGCCTTCACCGAGCCTCAGATAGCCGAGGTGCGAAATATTATCAGCCCCAACACACTCAAGAAGGTGGTCTCTGAGCAGAACTCGATCCCATTACAGCAGAAGAAGCAGAAGGGACGGAAAAGAAAGAATAACAAGGGTGCGAGCCAGCCGGCACCGAGTACGATCCGTGCTCAGGACGGGCCACCTTCACCTAAGGATATCTCGAGGAGGGTGCATGTGGCGGGTAGGCCGATGCTACCGACTAATCTGCTCAATGCTGCAACCGGTGCTATGCGGAGTCTGCATGACAGTGTTCTTTCTTTGGAGAAGTGGCGTCTCTCCGAGAATGATGTGGCATACCCGGTTTTCGTGGCCAAGGTGCCAGAGTGCAAGGGCTTTGTCGATAGCACCATCGGGGGTATGATCGTCCTGCGGTTTGATGACATCTTCGCTATGTTTAACCTTCATCCGCTGCACTACACCTTCATTCGGCTATTTTCGCTCAGTATGGAGATGCGGATCATTAGAGACAAGACCCCGGACATCGTGATAGTCGACCCCTTCTACATGCGTGCCAAGATCTTGGGCAGCACTGGGGACCGGCAAGTCGCGAGTTCATACCTCAAAGGCATCATTCTGGCGAACCCAGATAAGGATAACTTCCTCGTGCCTTACTTTCCCGAGTAAGTCATCCCCTCACCGCCCCGTAACATATGATTTCTTAGATTTCGATCGTTATTTTTTTTTCTAACATTCCGTGTTTTGTGCAGTGACACACATTGCACACTCATCCTCTTAAGCCCGAAATATTTCATGGCCACGTATTTTGACTCGGACCGTCAGTCGAAGAAAGACTACACAAATATCAAGAAAGTTCTTGATGATGCTCTCCTCGGCTACGCCAAATCTGGAGGCACCTTCAGGAGGCCAATTCGTAGGTACGGCAAGCACGTGTTCACCCACGTAACGACGTTCCCCTGCGTCAAGCAGCCGCCTGGCGGTCAGAAGGATGCCTACTACGCCCTCCATCACATGCGGGCAATCGTACGGGACCATAATCACCTTCTGCTACCAAATAATCTCAAAGATTGGGCCGCACGCTTGTCGGCAATCCAGGACGCGGACATCAGACAAGAATTCTTTCGCATCCAGTCGGAGTTTGCGGAAATCATCCATCAAGATGTCCTTCGTACCTCGGGGCAGTTCTACCTCAAATATCAACCGTCCAACAGTGAAATAGAAACAACGCTACAAATGCAGGCTGACAACGATCGCGATTTCATGACCATCACGAAAGACGGCGGCTTCATCCATGCTCCGGTCCCTGAGTCGAGTCGAAAGTAATGATGCTATGTAGTTCTAAAATATCGATTAGTTCATGTTGTAATTAAACTTTAATGAACTTGTATGTCTCTTTGGTTTGGACAGTCGTTCAACTTATATGTAATCGATGCTATTTATTAGTAGGACCATGAATCATGCTATTAATGTGTTGCTTTTCTCTTCCGATCCTTTTGTTGCATACTTATATATTGCTTATGTATTGTCTGTGAATTGCTACTAACGTTTTGTTTGTCTAGTGCATAGAGATGCCGTCGTATGTCGTGTACAAGGGTAAGGTTCCCGGAGTCTACGACGACTGGGAGGAGTGTCAGAGACAGGTTCACCGTTTTAGCGGTAACAGTTACAAAGGGTACACCACTAGGGCGGAGGCGGAAGCTAGATACGCGCGCTATCTAGCGGGAGAGAGGAGGGAGCGGAGGAGGAACCGGATGAAGACCAGTTTCATCGCGATGATGCTCATCGTGACCGCAGCTCTCTTTTATGTGATGGTAGTTTAGATATCGACTTGTAATGTGAAGACAAACTCGCTACTCGCGGTCTCGAGACTTGTAATGTTCTAACTTTGTTCGGTATTTTGAATTCGGAGACTAATATGATGAATTGTATTCGGAGACTAATCTTCTATTGTATTCGATAAATCTGTTGTTTATATGTTGTGCTGTCTATATTCTGTGCAGTAATATATTTTGTAACCTGTGCAAATATCAGAAAAGAAAAATAAAAATAATTCCTAATATTCATACTAGTGGCGCATCATACTGCACTTTAGTGGCGCACGGCAATAAACACACTAGTGGCGCATTATCTAGAAGTGCGCCATTAGTAACCCAGAGCACAAGGTAAATATGGCCCCTATGAGGCATAGTAATGGCGCACCGTTTGACATATTAATGGCGCACTGCCAGGTGCGCCACTATTGTCTGGTATACTAATGGCGCACCAGGGGTGCGCCATTAGTATTTGTTACTAGTGGCGTGATGATAGTGGCGCACCTATAGTGCGTCATTAATGGCCAAAACAGGTGCGCCACTAATTAGCCTTTTCCTAGTAGTGTTGAGCAGGAATTATGCAGTTGCCGTAAAAAATCGGAAGAAACAAAGGATCGTCAGTTTCTCTGATGTTTCTTCTCACAGTTTTGAATCACAAACTCGAACCTGTCAACACAAATACACAGAAAAAAAATGGATAAGATAGCGATTAGATCCCCTATTAGGCTTCCTCTTCCTAAGGGTCTGATCCATGGCCTAATGAATGCATGCTCTGCGATTATCACGGAAGACAGATATCGACATCTTTTTTAAAGAAATACTGACATGGCTGATCCAGACGCGTAGATTGAGTGCGAAAAATCCCAATCAAGGGCACCTGGCTTCACAGTGGTTGCACCTAGCTAGAATCTGCACATCTCATTAGAATGTCACAAGTTGTTTGTCCCTACTGAACAAGTTCGATAACCTTTTCGTCATAAAAAATGAAACCTGATGTCAATGTGTTTGTTTCGATCATGGTGGATAGGTTTCTTGGACAATGCAACCGCCGAGTTATTGTCCGCAAACGGCGTGACCGTCCTTGGCACTATGCATGCCCTTCAAGTCTGCATGGAGTCGACAGAGCTATGATGTGACCATCTGTTGCCGCTGCCTCAAAGTATTTCGCCTCAAATGATAATTATGTGACGATCTTCATGCAAAGAATCTCTTTCTCGGTGGATGTCAAATAACATATTAACACATGGATAGAATATCATGACACACTTTTATCTTGCGAGGCAGAATACATTGAAGCAGCGGCCGCGGTGCGCCAAGGCCTATGCCTTAGTCGACTCCTTTTCGGACCTGAAGAGCATGTAAACAAGGACGGTCAAGCTAGGGCTGGACAACAAATCAACAATTGCGTTGTGCGAGAATCCTGTCCACCATGACCGGAGCAAACACATAGACACAAGATTTTACTTAATTGCTGAATGTGTTGAAGAAGGAAAGGCGCACATCGATCGATCATGTCAACATGGATGAAGAAGTTGTTGACATTGTAGCCCTCATAATGCTAATCAAGCTGAGGCAGAAGCTAGGCACGATCTAAGAGCCTTGGATGTTAGTCCAGGATCAAATCACTAACTCGAACCGGTGGATGCCACTACACTCTAACACACACGAACTCTTGGATGAAAGACATGGGTTGAACATGTCAGCGAACCTCTCTTCTACAGCTGGGCTGGACCATGGGCCGCCACTCATGGACCTCGGCCTGCTCGAACACTACAAGAGACGGCCTGTACAGATACAAGAGGGATGCCCATGAACGGGGGTTTGGACTGGAACGGCGGCTTCGGCCGATAGGCTTGGCGTGGCTAGGATAGACTCTGTTCATCATCCCCTTCCTCTGTTCTTCATCTTCTTCTCAATTTCTCCTTTGTAATCTCCATATCCATGTCAATTGAGTGATTGAGTACTGAGATCCTAACATTTGGTATCAGAGCCGTCGATCCTCCTCCAAATTCCTCAAAAATTCCACCAAAATTTTGTTCTCCATCCTCCGCTTGCAACCTGTTCGACAGAATGCCAAGCCACAAATTCGCCTGCCTCAAGGGCGTTCTTCACGCCCGGATCAGCAATGTTCACCAGGCGGTCACCGTCGAGTCGATTCGCTAGTTGTTTCATCGCTCCGGTGATGGATATGTGATCTGCACGTACGAGCGGGTGGTGGACAGGATGTACGGTGTGGAGGCGTCAAGTTCCGGTCTCGATGGAGGGCGGCCCAAGCTCGAGATGCCCTGGATGGCCATGCTATCTACGATGGCTGCTGCATCCTTGCCGTCGACCTCGTCCCACCGGTCTACACCACCATCACCATGCCGGATGACGACAGGATGGCGCCCTCGTACTTCTACGACGACACTCCCTACGTGGAATGGGTTGCAGTGTTGGTCGTGGTTGAGCGCCATGATGAGGCACCCGCTACATCCACCGACGACCTCCAACTCAAGGCATCCATGGGCGCCATCAGCACGACTCCGTCCGAGCTTGCCGTGCCTACAGTACCAACTCCATCAACAACCACCGACAACGCAATCCTGGAGCTCAGTGCGAGTGACAAGGTGCTTGAAGTCAACAACACTAACGATGCCGCTCCAAAGCCCACCAACTGTTTGACGGGGTGCCCAAGCTGCAACGCACCCGAGGAGTCGGCGCTCACCTCGTCCGCAGCACTATCAACATCCATGATCGTCGACAACGTCGCTCATGATCCTGGACTCGACCACGACACCGACAAGGATGTGGCGTGCCCGACCCATTGGAGTGTGACTACTATTAGAAATATGCCCTAGAGCCAATAATATTTATATTATTATATTTTTGTATTCATAATTAAAGAGTTTATATTCTATGTTATAACTGCTATGATCCTAGAATATGCGATTCAGTGAAAAACTCATATGCACGTGTGGAACGATAAACGGTTAAATAAAAGGTTCCTAGTCTTGCCTCTAGGACTAGCTCAAGTGTTGTTGGTGATCACGTTTTCTGGATTTTAGGATATCGTTAAGTGTAAACGATAGTCCTAAAACAACATTGAGATTATGACGCTGGAAGAACGATCATATTGAATCGACCCAAACTTGTCTGTTATGAATTGAGTTTAGTTCGTTTGTAATCAATTATAATAGCACGGAGTGTTAACATGTGATTTTGCTCCTTAGACCATGAGAGTATCGTAGTCACTTCTTAACATACGGTGGACTATGGGGTTTCTCAAACGTCACCTGTGACATGGTGATCATAACAACAACTTACAGGCTCATCGAAAAGTTTGACAAGGGACTAGATAGCTCAAGAGTGGGATTTGCTCCTCTGACGATGAAGAGATATTCTTAGGGCCTTCTCAATGTGATGGCATCCATCATCGCCTGGCCAGACATAGGTGACTTCATCACAGGGATGCCGGAACACGATAATAAGAAAGAAGAACAAAAGTGGTAATTAGGATAACGGTATAATGAGCATGTGATGACTCAGGAGGATGCCGAAACATCCCGGGTTTTCTGAAGTATCACGAAGCAAACGAAACATCACATGATAACCAAAGGTTCCCTCGAATGCCGTTCGTGCGCTCATAGGGATCGATATGGACGTCCATGGTTCCACTATCGGTCATTGAACGAACGGTTTCGTTCATGTCTATGAGTTACCGAACCTACGGGGTCACAAGCTTAAAGCAATCATCATCTGTAGAGTGTTAGTAGGACGGGAGTGATGAGAATATATTTCTGGAATTGTTTCATAAATATTCAAAATAGTTTCAAGAGGATCCGGAAGCATTTTGGGGTCACCGGAAGGATTTCAGAGAGTATCGGGTATTACCGATAAATAATATATAGGTGAAAAATATTTTTTGGGCTGTTAAATTATATATAAAAGGGTCTAATATTTATTAGAAGGCTTTTATATTAAATTTAATACCAACGGGCCTTAAAAGGCCAAACCGGGGAAGGAGCATTGGGCCAACTTGCCCCAATAGGAAGTGGCGCCCCCCTTCCTTGTGG
Source organism: Thinopyrum elongatum (assembly GCA_011799875.1). NCBI lineage: Eukaryota > Viridiplantae > Streptophyta > Magnoliopsida > Poales > Poaceae > Thinopyrum > Thinopyrum elongatum. The sequence goes on along the minus strand of CM022298.1, from coordinate 71,873,782 downwards.
GGGGGGGCGAATTTGAGTTGGGGAGGTGTCCAACACCTCCTCCTAAGGCCGGCACCCCAAGGAGGGACTTTCCCTCCTTGGTGGCTGCCCTCTCCCTCCCCTCCAACCTATACATACTAGGGGTTTTTTCTCTATGGAGATACACAAGTTTGGAGCCTCCTCTAGTTTTCTCTAGTTCTAGTTCTAGTTGATCCTAGTTGATCTAATTAGAGCTAGACCTAGATCCTCTAATCCTCATAATTAGAAGCCTAGTGTGGTTCTAATCTCCTTCCTCTAATTCTTCGGCGATGATTAGCTTTGGACGGCGAAGCGCTGCCGGATCGTGAAGGCCGCACGCTTGCAACCAAGTAGATAGGCCGTGCTTTCGGTCTTCGGTTCGAGGGACTATTCGTGGGTGGTTCACGGGATCATTCATCGGCAATTCGAGGGACTCCAAGTACGATCTACACTGACATGTTCTTCTTCCATTGCAACTCGGTGACGGTAACGATCATGATCCCAACCCGTTATGCATCTTCATATTGATCTTGGATGTGTGTAGGTGCGATTTTTTTTGTTTTCTACTACATTTTTCAATTGTGGCATCATGAGCAGTTATATGAGTAGGTGTAGGTTGCGATCTAGATAACATGTGGATGTGAGGGTTTGATGTTCTTGATATGCTTCCCTCGAGTGTTTCTTTGGTTCGATTCATTGACGGCATGGTGAGGCTTTGTACTAAGTTCTGACAATCGCTCGGCTCTGGCTGTCAATGATCTGCTAACAGTTCTTTAGGCCTCATCATAGTCAAGAATAGTGAACCGTCGCGTACACAAGAGGGTGCTGAAGACGGACGATCTTCTCGGGGGTCATGCGTATTTGACGAAGTTTAGTGTGGGGCTAGAGATTTTTTTAGTCTCTTCCCTCACACACCCCAAACTTAATCTAGCATCAAGAATTATCGCCTATGTTGTGGACGTAGGTAGCTAGTATTATTTGTTAAAACTGGTTAACCGCATAATTAAAATTTTCTAAAATCGATTAGAGAACGTCTAACTTGGTTTTGCAGAGTATGCATATGATGTGGTATAGCCTTCGTCATGATAATGAGTTTATGTATGAGATGGTTATATGTTGTAATGTTAAGTGGCCTGCGCATCACGGCATGATGGCTGGAGCCACGAGATTGCCACGTTAAATGTAAATATCGTAGAGATAGCCTACATGTTACAGGTGATGGTGGCAAGCATACACAGAGGACCCCGACGTGGAGAAGGTGTACTAGGCGCGGGACGAGGATCTATAATTTCGTGCCATGGCGGAATTTTTGAATTTGGTGCCACAGCAACGTTTTCTGAAATTGCAGCCACGGCAGCGTTTTTGAAATGGTTGCCACGGCAACGAAATTTTGGCCGTCACGATGAAGCTTCAACTGAATATTGAAGATGATCATGAAGGATTCCCGGCGCCCAGGGCTATACCATATCATGCTTTTATGAACTGCCTGAGATGTTTATCCCTTTGTTGTTTGCACCCTTTGATTGTGTAGTACTCAATTATTAGGGTGATCTCTCGCTGTTAATATCAAGTTAAAAGGTGCTCTTTCCAGTGTTGCTACCGCCTATAACACGCAACTTTCTGGAGTATGTCATGTCCACATGAGTACAAACGGATCGTGAGGTGTAAGGCGGGCGTGGTCAGACTGAGCAAGCAGATAGACTTGGTTGTCTTGAAGTTCTAGCAGAATCGTTCTGAGCTCAGAGCATGAAGCATCAAAAGATGAATAAGAGTCATATGGAGATATGATCGGTAAAAGTTTGCCCACCGGTTGAAATTCTCGTCATCAGTGATATCCACATCAATGGCTGAAAGCTAGATCAGAATCTTGAATCACTCACTTTCAATTATGAAAGATATTGATTTGAGTAGGAGTGCACTTTATATTAAAATTTGTTTAAACACTCGTGCAACATTAATTATGAATAAATGTCTAAATAAATTTTGTGTCTATCATTGTAAATCAATGGTTCGCAATATGTTCAACTTAGCCCCTATGTTAGAAAAAGAAAAGTTGGCTGCTAATGGTGGAAACTATGCGGATTGGATCCGGAACCTAAGATTTGTTCTCAGGAGTGCTAAGAAGGAGTATGTGCTGGATCAGCCCCTGGATGTTGCACCTGCAAAGGATGCACCATCGGAAGAAGTTTTTGCTTACGCTGCTCATAGTGATGACTATGATTCAGTCCAGTGCCTCATGTTAATTTGCATGGATCCTGAACTACAGAAGTGTTTTGAATGATCTACTACTCAATTTATAATTGGGTCACTGGAAGTTCTGTACAAGAAGCAGGCAAGGACTGAACGTTTTGAATTAACCAAGGCCTTGATTGAATGCAAGATGAAAGAGGGTTCCTTAATGAGTGAGCATATAGTAAAGCTTGCTGGCTATATTGATAGACTGGCTTCTCTGGAATTTAGAATTCCTCCAACACTCGGTACAGATATTGTGCTTGCTTCACTCCCCCCATCTTATGATGGCTTTATCATGAATTACAACATGAATGGGATGAAGAAAAATGCAAACGAGTTGTTTTCTATGCTCAAAACTGCGGAAGCTAGAATGCAGAAGAACAAAATAGTGTTGATGGTCAATAAGACTGCCAGTTTCAAGAAGAAGGCAAGTTCAAGAAGAAGAAATCTACTGAAGCCGGTAAGAGCGAGTCTCAGAAGAGTAAAGGGCGGAGCCACTAAAGAGACTAAATGTTTCTACTGCAAGCAGAAGGGACACTGGAAGCATAACTGCAAGAAGTATTTGGCGGATAAGGAGAATGATTCTTCCGGTAAAAGTATAATCGTTATACAAAGTTAATGTTATTCTATTTGTAAATTTCTGTATGTCATGAGGATTTGATACTGATCGGTTGCTCTTGTTTTGCAAACCGATACAGGGACTACAGAGAGCTCACAAGGAGAGAAGAAATGAAGTCATGAGTATTTGAAAAATTGCGTATTTTTTTAGGAATTTGATGTTCTATAAACATGTGGAAATTGAAGTTCAAACTCATATTTATTTGGGAGGTAAGAAAAAGGCAAATTACGCATGAATAATGATGTTGTACTATTTGTAAGTTTGTAACTATTCATTTCCTAGGTATGGTTTTTTGGTACCTTCCAAATGAATTTGATTTTGAGTTTCAAAGTTTACATGTTTGTAGAACATCACCTCTCCAATATACTGTATTTTCCAGAATTTTTAGAAACTTTGAAACATACCTTTACGTTATTTTCGTCAACTTCCACTATAACTTGGTTTCCACATTATATTTCCTCGCCTGAGAAGCCGGGTCCCAAGATTAGTTGCTTCCTTGGCGCCAACCCGAGTATTATGGCGTTAGAAAATCACCATGAAAGATACTTTGACTGTATTTCACTTTCAGATGCTCCACGTTATGTCGACGGCATTGTTACTTGAAGAATTTGTGTCACTCTTTTTCCACAAGGGAATGTGCGATAACATAGTTTTCTACTTTTTTGAGTGTTTGGTTGGGTTGATCGTGATTGACATGAACTGTGACAAATTGATATCACTAATTACTTATTTGATGCAAATTGAATGGTTGGTAGATGGGTTAGCACACAAACCCAATAATTAAGGACGGATAGTGTGTGTCTCTTTCGAAATTGTGGTGACATAAGCGCAATAATATGACGTATGTGCAATGACATATATGTGTGTCTATTAGGCTAGTCTCCTAGTGGTCGTCTCTGAGCTAGCACACAAGCTAAATAATTAACGACACATAGTTTGTATCCCTTTCGAAACTATGGTGACATGAGCTCAACAAGATGACATATATATGATGACATATATGCGTATTTGTTAGGCCAGTTCCAGTGGTCATCCCTTGCTATGCGTATATTAGTTTGCCATGTCACTTATATACTCACCATCTCAAGGACTAGTATAAATCTTTTTTACAGGCCAAGTATTAATACACTAAATCTTACTTTTGTTAAGTTCATGCGACTCTAACATGAGCTCAACAAGATGACATATATGCATGTTTGTTAAGCCAATTCCAGTGGTCATCCCTTATTATGCGTATATTAGTTTGTAAATCACTTATATACTCACCATCTCAAGGACTAATATAAATCCTTTTTACATGCCAAGTATTAATACACTAAATCTTACTTATGTTTCATGCGAGTCTAACTGGATGCTGTGTATAAATTTAATTATCTATTTGTTGGATTGTCTGAAGAGATGATATATAACATAACACATGTCTCATTTTCTCGCTAATTCCATGCTTCATAGATAAATTTTTGACGTGAAGGATTAGCAGACGATAGTCCAGAGCATTGGAAGAGAGTTTCTTTAGAAATGGCGGGGATCAGAGGTGAAATTGATGGAAGACTGCGATGGGCTAGGCTAACATGGATGTGGGAAACCCTGTCCCTCTCCCCCTCCCCAGCTCCTTTTCCCTCGCCGCCAAACAAAGACGACAGGCGACAGCGGGATATTTCTAGCACAACCTCTCAAAGCGGCCCTGATGACATAACTTTTCGGCTGTGAAGGTGTGTGGCCTTGGATTCCTTGACCCTCCATGGTGTCAAGGCTATGAGGCCATGTAGGCACACAATAGTGGCATACATGGATGGCGCGACCGCATGTAGGCTGCCACGCTGCCCCAACGTGTGTGCATGCCAAATCTGATGGCAGAGTATTGCCTCTACCTAGAAGCCTGGCCCGTCGGGGAACGTGGTTGTAGGACGCTTGTTCGGCGGATCTATGAAGTAACTGCAACAGCAACCAGATCTAGTCGGCCGTAACCCTACTTCCAACCGCAAGGACCAAAGGCGCCTAACCCAGGAGGCCTAGTGGAGGTCTGGCTTTAGGAGATAGCCTAGGGGCCGGACTCGAGGCCAGAAGATCATCTTGGCATGCAAGCCAACATGTCGGCAGAGTGAGATCGGTTAGGCATCGTGTAAACCCTAGGCCTCGTCACCTATATAAGGTGGGGCTAGGGGTAGCCATTCCCATCTAGTGTCGTAGACTATAATCTCGGTAGCCATACTCATCACACCCTTCTAACCCTCTTGCACTAGGTGCTCCACCTTCAATACAAAACAAAGCATGACGTAGGGTGTTACCTCACCATGAGGGCCCGAACCTGAGTAACCCCCTTTTGGAAAAACCCTTTTGGTACTTCTGGCCACGTTCGCCACCCTATCGAGGGTACTGACGGTTTCTCGTACTGCCAGGTGCGGCAGTGATTGGAAGTGGCATGACAAGATTCCCAATCGACAATCAATGGTTTCTTCAGCAGTGGGAGGGGAGTGGGAGGTCAGAATCTCTGGCCATTGGGATCCAGCTAATGTGAGAGGTTGCTTGGTGTGACATATTCGACAACAAGCATGCACGTACTATAGGTGAAAACCCATGATCTTGCCTCTTCAGCTTGTTGACGAGCGTCTGTTGTGCACTTGTTGAAAGTGTTTCTTGAAGCTCTGCTTCAGGAATGAAGATTCAAATTTCAAACTTTGGTAGGACCTATCAACGTCAGCGCACAGAGGATGATCCCTTGTTGAAGATTGTGTCTAGGAGTAGCTTTTCTTTTTGTTCAGTCACATGTGCTTGACTAGAGGATTACGATCCAGGTCATAGGTTCTTTGTAGGATATGAAGATACTACGACGAGGTAAGTCCATTTTGGATGGCCTCAGACTTCCTTTTTTTAGTCAACTTGTTCGGCATCAATGCTTGGCTTTCCTTAGGATATTGAATAATTAATAGTATATGATCGTGTGCATCAATTGATGTAGATCCCAGGGTCAATTGTGAGTTGGCAAGGAGATGTTAATATATTCTTGTTGGGATGGAAGTTCGGTGTTTTTTTTAAAGAAAAGAAAAACTAATATCTCTAATCCTTGCCAATGTGTTGTTAATATATTCTTGTTGGGATGAAAGTCACCAGATAACTCCTTAAAAACACAAAAAAAAAACAAGTGGCTGCTAGAATGTTTGGAAACACCACAGCGGGGTTGTGTTTTGTGAGCGCCGGCCAGACCTGCAGCACCTCCGTTGGGCGTGGTATGATGAAGCTTGGGCTTGGCGCATACGTCATCCTAATGTCCATACTATTTCATGTGAACCATGTGTGTGTTTGATGGTGTTTGGCTCTCATGTTTTAGAGGCTAGTTGATGGTGTTTGATCCATGTGTGTGTGGGCCGCCCCTCCCTCCTCCCTTCTGTAACTTCTGTGTCAGACTTGTCTCTGTTGTAGTAGGGAAATTTTGTTTTTGCCACTCTAGTTTTTGCACATTTTTCTTATGCCACTCAAAATTTCTTATGCCACTCGAAAATTTGACATTTCATTTTTGCCGCTCTAGGTTTTGACAATGTATCACAATTGTCACTCTGAATTTTTTTTCTTTTGACATGGAATGGCAATTGTGATGTATTATCAAAAGCTTAGAGTGGCAAAGTGAAATGTCAAGAGCTAGAGTGGCATAAGGAAAATGGGCAAAAGCTAGAGTGGCAGAAACAAAAATCCCCGCTACAATACCCGGCCGTTTTGGGCCCTTTTGAATACAAAATTCAGGTGGAGAAAAAAAAAAAAAAAAAAAAAACAAACAAAAAAAAAAAAAAAAAAAAAAAAAAAAAAAAAAAAAAAAAACAAAAAAAAAAAAAAAAAAAAAAACAAAAAAAAAACAAAAAAAAAAAAAACCAAACCCCCCCCCCCCCCCCCCCCCCCCCCCCCCCCCCCCCCCCCCACCCCCCCCCCCCCCCCCCCCCCCCCCCCCCCACACCCCACCCCCCCCCCCCACACACACACACACACACACACACACGGTGAAAATTCAAAAATAAAGAGAAGCAAGTCGCTAGGCAAAGGAGTGAGCATTACTCCTAACCAAGTGTATATGCTCATGAGTGACACCATTTACGGTCCAGCGATGTCTTCGAAGCCTGAAAAATAGGGAGGAGCTAGCCTCAAGTTCGCCTTCGTCTCTTAAAATATGTGTTTGAGGAGGGACAAATCCTTGCCATGCGCCATCAATTTTGCAATATAGCCAGAACCAAGATAGAGCTACGAGAGGTAAAGGCCTATCGCATTGGACAATAGCTTACCATCTGCCACAATAGACTCGTATTTCCAAATTGTCTATCCTGATAGCCTGCGAATGAAGCGGTGAGTGCCACGTCATGTTCATGAGTGGGCTCATCATGTCCCAAACCACTTAAGATGCTGCAATGTTGTTCAAGTGGAGTTTATGCGTAAAGTTTAGTTCAAAGTTGAAAAAAATCGAAATGTGGTTCAACCTAACATTATGTATCACATAGCTAGCTTACTAGAGAATTAAGTCATTTTTAACTATACATCAAGAAGATGAATGGTTAGGGCCTTCGGTTCTTTGAGAATTCTGACCCATAGAACCTTTTGTATGTGTGTTGTTTGATTTGTATGATGCATGTCGATTATTAGCACGTCATATGAAAAGAAAAGTAAAAATTACAGGACGGAAAGCCACGTCATATAAAAATATTCTTATAGTTTATTAGCACCAGATTCCATACATATACATTGATCGGAATCTATTGGACGAATATCTTGTGTTTTTCCTTTCCACAACCAAATGTCCTCTCAATCCAGTTGTATTTCAAATGATATTAGTCTCCTCTCAATCCTTTTGTATTTTAGATGACATGAGTCTCTAATCCTGCGGATATATGTATATATTTTAGAAGTTGTATGCAACTTTAGCTTAAACTTATACCCACATTCTTTATCTTACAGTTACAAAATGGCCGTCTCAAAAAATATCTGACAACCCAGTGAAAGTAAACTCGTAATTTCAGGTCAATCAATACACATCTCTGTAGGAAATTGTGTTTTTTTCTTCAAAAACATTCGGAAACTTTCATTCAGGCAAGCTGGAGTACACTTTACACACAACGGCAAAATCAACATGGAGATTATAGAACATCCGGGAGAGACATATGCGGAAGAGGTGTTTTGAGTATAAGAGCTCATTGCAAATAAATAGATATTGATGATTGATCATGTCTTAGTTTTGTAAGAGATATTGCTAGGCTATGCCCTTGGGGAATCTTGTGAACTGTTGGGAAATCAATCATTACAGACATGGTGGCCTGGTCTTTTCCTATCCAGCCCTTTCTGGATGCACGGAGCGCCCCATTTTCTGCGTGGCCGGATGGCAGACATGAGATTTGATTTCCTGCACGCTGGGGTCATTATCCACACTCCCGAGCACTCCATGTGCGGATGTGCCCCTGATGCACAGGCCAGGAAAGCAAATTATTGCCCAACGCTCTTGCCAGTCACACCATTATCCACACTCCCGAGCACTCCATTGACGACGGCAAATACTTGCGTCCAAAAGGGTTCCCGTTGTACGAGGAAAGTTGCCAAGGTTGATTGGTGCTCCAAGGTGGCGTTGGCACATTGCAATTGAAGATTCTCTGAGTGATTGTGTTTCTCTTTCAGATGCCTTCTTACTCAACAAGTGTTGGGATCACAAGTTTCTTGTTTTTGTTGTTTGGTCTTTGGTTGGTTTTAACGTAAACTGCAACAAACACTAATATACTTATTTGGGGACGACAAACACACACGGGTTAATTTTTTTTAATGAAGACAAAAGACTTGCTTCATTCACTAATTAAGAAGAAAAGTTTTGCGTACGTAACACCAGCTCCACAACATAGCCCGCCAGATAAAGAAATATATATGGATTATTCTAGAGGCATGATGATGCTCAAGTGGCTAGACCTGTGGTGACCCAAAACTTTGCCTCGTATTGCATAAGCTTGAGAATGTAGTATATGGTGTATGTGGGTTTCTTCCTAAACACTTTAGCATGTCTCTCGTTCCAAATAATTAAACAGACAAGCATAGTAAAAGGGCTCAATAATCAAACGCATGGTGCGCGTCTGTGTCGAAGTTGCGCGGTGGACACGACACAAGCTCACTGGTATGACGCACAACATGTATCGTCATGCATTTTATTATTCAGCAACAGCCGAATCAGAGGTGAAAGTGATGGCACACTGATGAGCTTGTCGCACATTGCTTTAGATGTCAATCAGTAGCACTAGCAGGGCCTAAGTACTTATCCCCTGAGTCATCACCATGTAAACTTATTTTTTCTAGATACAAATCAGATGAGATGCCCCCCAAAGAAAAAACTCTGATCAAACTCAAATCGGATGATGTGTTCTGAACCAATAGTGCTACACTTAGGGGATGAATCCTACGGATTCAACCTACGGACTGATGTGGCATGCAGCCATGCAATGGCGGGGGACAATTTCAGAGCAAATGAGTTTAGTCTTCCAACTGTAAGAAGCCACATTGCGTCTGTAACTTGAATGCGTAGCTATTTCCCGTAAGTGCAGCATTATTGGTACTGAACTAATCCAGATAATGTGAGAGTTTTTGAGGACCCATCGCGTAGCTGGACAGCCTGATCAACCTCATCAAGGGCACTGCTTTCGAGTGGTTTAAGGTGGGGGCTAAATGCTTTGAATCTGTGTTTCCGTAGATTGGTGTTTAAGGCTGGGGCTTAGTGCTTTAAATCTGTTTTTATGGTCCTTGTAATCCTGTTTGTGTGAGTTGTATATAAGACGACAACACGTCGGATTTTCTACCCTGGTTTCCCGTGTCCATCCATGCCAATTAATGAAAGACCAAGCTATTCACACAAAGAAACGGTGTTCATGATTCTTCACTAAGCACTGTGAATACATCTCATCTGCTGGGGAAAATGCATGTGTGTCTCGCAGGTTTGAACATGTCCATGGCTTGTGAAGGTTGAGATCAGCAATTGTAAATTAGCAAACCCAATGAACAAATCTTTTTGGTAAATATGACATTGCTCAAGCAAACCTTTCTCAACAATTGATGCTTGTTATCCATCTCCATGTGCTGTAGTTTTTGTGCTTCCGCTGAAGTTTCTTATCATATATTGAAAAGAAAAACTTGCTCTAACAATGCTCCCTTGCTTGCTAACCAGGTGCTAACACTTGGGACCATTTCAAGATGTGGGTGCACAAGAGGGCGATCCACCTCAACAGCTTCCCGGATGATGTCAAGCAGATCACCTCGATTGCCATTGATAGGTCAAGGTGGCCATCGGCGAACAATTGTTACCTTAGGGAGCCAAGGACAAGCAACTACGTGCGGGTGGCCCTGTGAGGATGCCCACCAAGGTGCTCAACATCACCACCAGGAAGTCGGTTTGTGGCAAAGGTGACCTCTCTTGCCTCTCTATTGGGATCCGATTTACTTCGTTAATCTGTATCGTACCTGCTCCTGCCAACATCGCTAGTATTTCTATTTTGGTCTTTGCTTGCGGCTGCCTCATAGTAGTAGATCACCTTGTTGATGAAAGTATTTGTGCTTTGCAAGGATTTGTGGCCACTATGTTGTGCTGCTGCCTATGCATATGATTCACTAAATAGGTTCCCTTTGGCATTTCATTTGATTCACTAAATAGGTTCTGATTCTCACTATGGGTTCTTGTCATAGTACATGATATCAACCGTGTCATGTGCATGTTTCGGTCATCTTTGTAGTGCATGATCTCACCATGTGATGTGCATGTTTGGATCTTCTTTTAGGAGCAGATTTCTTAGGAACAAAGAAACCTAAACTTGGTTGGTTACTTGTCAATGACCAAGCATAGGTGTGTTGATAATGGCTCAAGTTTTGACAAGTGAAGCACTAGGTGGCTCTTGAAAAAGGCCCCCTTCCTTGATTATACACCCTGAACTGATCATATATTCTGAGCAAACATACTCAAATATTAATTCAACTGCAATCCACAATGTCTTCAGTGGGTAGCTTTACAATGTTGTTCATTATATTGGTGTGCATCCTTTCTTGCTTGAAATGTAGACCTTGTACTTCACTGGGTTCACAGGTAGCATTAGTACAAGGTCTACATTTCAAGCAGTTTGGCTACCATGAACAGATGTTTTAATTCTTCCTAGAGGCATGACCTTTCATGCTTTTTTTGTTAGCATGCATGTTCATCAGAGAGAGACCTGACTCTGTTCTTGGAATATTACAGGAGATTATAGCTAAAGGAAAAAAAATGATCTGGAGGTTCCAGCAGTTTGGCTACAACCATGGCGTTGGTGATTGCCCCTTCCTTGGTTCTGGTGATGCCCTTGGACTCCTCTATGTCTGCATGTGCCACTGGTTGTACCTTAGGGCATGGTTTTATGTTCCTAGAGTCAATATTATGCTCATATTCCTTTTAGAGTCTTTATTAATTATTCTACTGTGATTTGTAGAGATCGCTGAAGATGTCTTTCTGAATCCAAATGATTCATCGCGATGATCTTTCTGCCAGTTTTGATCACCGCATCTCATTACTATTTCAGTTATATCATGCATGGGTGTGAGTGGTTTCCCTTTGGCTATAGGTCATTTTTATTCTCTTATCCTTTGAGTGTCACCAATGATCGATAATGCATCTAGAATAGGACTGATTGGGTGTCACCAGTATTTTCTGTTTGCTGAGATGGATTCGGTGACGAATCAGCTTTCTGCTTGCTGCAGTTTATATTGTGATCCAGTGGTTGAACTAGACCAGTTGGCCTCCTTGCTCCTGCAGTATTAATTAATTTTCGCTAGTGACTGGGATCTCTTTTTCTTGGCCATGTTTGACTGTTTTATTCTCTAGATTTTGATGACTGATATTTTGTCACCAACATATTGTCAAGTAAGATATAATTTTTTTTCTCTTCGATCTTGAAGAGTTGACTGACTGATACTTTGAAAGGTTCATTATCCTTTTCCAATGAAATGCTCAATGCTCTTTGTAGATAATTGATGTCCACATTACATTTGATATTCCATATGTTATATCATAAATTTGAATTGAAACTGGCCTTGATAATTACCTGGTATTAATCTGGCAGAATGTGCACTAACAAGTGTCGAGGTTTCTCCAGTTTAGTGTTCTGTCGTTACTTCAGGGTCTCTGTATTAGTATTTGAATTCTTTCAGGCCCGCATGACATGGAAAATAAGTACTCCCTCCGCCCCACAATTCTTTTCGTGGTTTTAGTTCAAATTTGAAGTAGAACCACGACAAGAATTGTGAGACAGAGGGAGTATGCTCGTGGTGCTGGTTCTACATGCTCGCTGTCATGTTTAATTCCCTGATTTGATGATTTCTCTGGCTTTATTATAAGTCTCTCTATGAACCTACTCTATTTTTTTCAAATGGGTAGAAACATTCAGGGGCTGGTCAGTGTTGCTATACTATAGTAGGTTTGACAGTTTGCAATTGCAGTTTGCAATTATAGTAGGTTGCTAGAACTTGAATACATGCCAGGCCTGTCTTATTTTCCCCATTGCTAGCTTTGATGATGTACCAGTAAATCTCTCCTGATCAATCACTTGCTAAGCTAGTTTGATAATGCCTTTGTTGTTCTTGGTGTTTGGTTGTGCATACTTGTGTGTGCCAAACATTCAATGAAAAAAAGATACATTGATTTGCCATTGCATTTCTTGATTATGGTGCCTCTGTAGTTGTTTGGTTGTGTTTTTGTTCGTAGGCATGATTCTTTAAGATATCATCTTTACTGAATTCCTTGATTTGATTTATTTTCCAGAGTGGAACCAAGGAACCTACTCTGTTTCTCTTCCTCCCTCAGCTGCACAACGATGAGCCGATCCGCCACGCATGGATCGAGCGCTGGCGACGAGGCCAGGAGGTCGCCGTATCCGGTGGATCCATGACGCGACCCACCCTGCCGCCAAATCTTTATTTAAGTGCTGCTGGTTGGCTCTTAGCCATTGTGACTGAAGAAGGGAAGGACGGCTGTCGTCGTCTCGTCAAGACAGGTTAGTTTGTCTTGCTATTTTCTGAATTGTGAACGCTTTGGTAGGATGCATTGGAGTAGCAGTAGCTTTTAGAAATCATCCATCCATCCTGGTATCGATATTGATGGTATTGGAGGAAAACGGTAAATTCACTCTCATCTCAGTTGTACCGTTGCTATGCTTGTCAAATTTCCAGCCTCGTGGATCAAAAAAATGGTCGGGGGTTATCTCGGTATAGTACATGGTCACTTATGCCATGCATAGATGGATCATATAGCCTTGTTGCCTGTTTGAGATGTGTTTTTATATTATGATATCCCTGTCAACATAATGTTTACTGGACTGTTTTGCAGGTGCTTCTGCAATGATGTGTCAAAAGCTTTGTTGGCGTCGTTGGAGGAGAAAGGTTTTCTCTGGTTAGTTAGTTGAAGGAAGAAACTGAAGATGTAGAAGGACTAGCTATGTAAGTGGTCTGCTTGGCTATTTTAGCAATGGAGGAGAAACGATTTTGTTTGTTAGCTGATGTTTGTATTTAAGAATGTGCTGCTGGCTGGCTCTTGGCTTGTGGTGCGACTGAAGAAGGACGGACGTCGTGGTGCTGTCCATGATGATGGCACGAGCCGTTGGTTGTTGTCAAGATTAGTTGATACTTCTTTTGAGAATAATTGTGCTCCTGGAGTAGGATGGATGCATTGGAGTAGGTAGGTAGGTAGTAGCTCTTAGATATCATCAATCCTGGTATTGATGCGTGGTACTCCCTCCTTCCATCTATATAGGGTCTAATGTGTTTTTTAAGACCGCTTTTGACTATTGACAAGATTAATAGTACATGACATGCACAATGTGAAAATTATATCATTGAAAGCTCCTTTCACACACGAATTTAACGGTGTGCTTTGTGTAAGTTGCATGTCATATATTATTGCTCTAATATTTGGTCAAAGTTAGACTCGAAAAACGCATTAGGCCCTATATAGATGGAAGGAGGGAGTACAAGATGAGGTATTTCTACCCTCAACAATCCTGGTAGCTCTTAGATACCATTTTTTTTGTTACAGAGCATGCTTCTGTGGTGGTATGATTTGGAGTGTGCATTGGTGTATGTATTTCTGGATGGTTTGATTAATTGGGGTTGCGGCGAAATATAATAAAATCATGTCTCTCCTTTTGTGTGTTTTCTCTGGCTGGCTGATGCTCCTAATTGCATGTGTGCTCATCTGCTATATGCAAATCAAAGGATATGGATGAAGAAACAGACATTGGCTTACAAATAGAGAAAACATCAAAGAAGAGAAGGATTGCGCATTTCATTAGAAAGAAGAGATGTTCCAATAAGTAATAGCAAGCTCACTCTAGAACAATTGAGTGTGATCCACCTTGGCTGTTTGGAAGAAAACCTGGGAAATTTGATTCGCTAGAAAGTACAACATTTTTTAGGGCCATTGTAGAAGCAGGTAGTAGGTAATTACTAACTTGGCACCGCAGCGAGAAGCAAACAAATTGCTCTGCTGGTCACTACTCCCTCCGAACGGGAGTATTAGTTGGGAGGGCCTTCCGAGCGCGGCACAGGCGTCCAATTAAAACTAACCAACCAACACAGGTTAATTTTTCTCATAACTGTACCGGAATCAGTGCCATGATTATCTGCATGTCCAGCCCAAGCAATCACCACCGAACAGCTGCTGCATGCATTGGTCAGCCGTTTTGCTTGCAGGCTCGAGTTAATGCCGAACCAGTGGTTGCTTCCTTCCGATGGAATCGCTAATTAAGGAGATGGGCAGGAAAATCTGAGCCGGCTAAATACACGCATCCGGGGGAGAACCCATGCCTCTTAATTTTTTTTTTATAATAACTGGAGTGAATGCCGTGCGCCTAGGGATGTCAGCGAAGCGAGGAGGGAGGGTCCGTCTTGCGCCACCTCACTGATCCGCGGCACGTCCTTGCGTCTAGCCATGGACACCCCTCCTTGTTCTCTACTACTGCTAGTCCTCACCCATTCCTCCATCTCTCTCTATATATACAGAAAGTGGTCATTCATCCGCGTGCGGGGTGCGCGTGCGACTTAAGACTTCTTGTTGAGGGGTGCACGTGCGGGGTGCGCGTGCGGGGTACGCGGGAGGGGAGGGGAGCTTCTTGTTGTTTGGAACAAACGGAAAGTGAAGTATGCCAGGTCTGCGTCTTCTTCTCCTTTGGTTCTTCTTGCAGCATAGAAGACAGACGAGAGGGTCGGGCAGTCGTATTCTTTTGGACTTTTTGCCATAGTAGAGGGTGGTGTGTAGGTGGCTCCGGCCCTTGCACGCCGATCGAGTCCCCTCGGCGGCGGCGGTGGCGCGCGTCGCGTACGTGGAGAGGAGGAAAAGAAAGAAAGAAAGAAAGATGCGGCGATTGTGCTCCTATATGTATAACTGCAAGCAATCGACGGGGGAAAAAGAGAGAGATTGTTGAGGAAATTTTAGTCGACGATGGCGGGTCGGCTGTAGAGGAGGATCGCTGAGCTGAGCGGCCGGAGAGGAAGGATGAAAACAAATCCTTCATGTACGTACCACGGTACCAGCCTTAATTTGGTGGAGACGCGCCAACACTTGAGCATCGGCGGCGCGCCACGCTCGCAGCCTGTGACACCGACGCTGGACACCGGCAGCGACGTCGTCTGGACGCAGTGCCAGCCCTGCGCCAAGTGCTTCACCCAGCCTTTGCCCAGGTTCGACCGCCCCCTCCAATACCGTCCGCGGCCCTTTCGATATGCATATATGGTGGCCTCGTCTTTTCTTATCCGGCCCTTTCGATCCAGGAAGAAGCGCCTCATTTTCTGCCGGACTGGCTGGAAAGACATGAGATATGGGTCCCTGCACCATGGGCCTATAGCATCAGTCCCTTATCCACACCCCCGAGCCCTTCGATTCATGTCCCCCAGATGGCCATGGCAGGAAAGCAAATTATTGCCCGACACTCTCGCCAGTCACGCTACCGGCCGTATCCGTACGTCTCATTTTTGCAAGCAGCAATCATCGACGACGGCAAATACGTACTTGCGCCCAAAAGTTTTGGGTTCTCATTGAACGAGCATTCTTGTCCCGAAGCCATAGCCATGATGGCTTCCCTTTTACGCTCGCAGGGTAGCTAGTTTGTTCAATCTTATATGTATACACTTAGCAAGGGTGGCTTTGGCACATCGCCACGTAAGATTCTCTGGGTGATTGCGTTTCTCACTAAAGTGCTCCACATGATGTTGACGACACTGCCATTTGAAGAATCGGTGCGCGGGTAGTCTACTTATTCAGGAAGTGTCTTGGGAAGTTGGGATCACATGTTTCATTTTTTTGCATTTGGTCTCTTAACCCTATTCTATCCCGCAACGTACACACGAGCTCAATAATTGAGGACGCATAGTGCGCGTCTGTGTCAAAGCTGTGGTATGACGCATAGCGTCTGTTGTTATGTCGATTATTCAGGAATAGCGGGATCAGTGGTGAAAGTGATGGAACACTTTGGACGGGTTTGTCCACATTCATCCGTGTCAATCAGTTGCAGGGCCTACTTATCTCCTGGGTTATCACCATATAAGCATATTTTTTTGTAGACCCGAATCCGATGTTATATTATTGATTTATTTGCTGTGGGTATTCACCTTGTCAGGGCTATCGACAACAATGGTCGTTGCAAGCAGCTCACTTTACTGTCAATCAGTAGCTGGGCCACATATGTTGTGAGTTATCACCCTTCATGCATGTACACTTCCTTTTTCTAGACACAAATAGAAGTATGGGTTTATCAGGGCCGTGCACCCTTCTGTCGCTCGTTCCTATAAGAGATTTACAAAATGAAGTAGGGAGTAGTATTTATTTGGGACTACTCTGTACTCTCCACACAAATCTGACAGTGAAATAAATTATATTTTCATAAACTGAACCATGATGTGTTCTGAACTATTTATTTTCAAGGATACACCATGGAGAGGTGCGCCAATAACATAGAAGAGGAGCCAAGACGGCCGATACAACTGATACAACGTGACACACCACACACACTCACCACCATTACTGACCCACTGTATAATTCAAAGCGAAAAAACGATCGAACTATTAGGTGTGGCAATGTTTTTTCGGCTCTGGTTTCCTGTGTCCATCAGTGCCAATCAAAGACCAAACTGTCCACACACACAAAATGGTGTTCATGATTCTTCACTGAGCACTGTGAACACATCTCATCTGCAGGCGAAAATGCATGTGTGCCTCATAGATTGAACATGTCCATGGCTTGTGAAGGTTGAGATCAGCGACCGTAAATTAGCAAACCAAATGAACAGTTTTTTGGGGGGTGTAAAGACGACATTGCTCAAGCAAACATTTCTCAACTGTTTTCTCCGCTATATACATTTCTACAGTCACCCTAAATTGAACTATCATGCCATTTCTCATAACAATTCACATATGAGTGACCTCTCAAGTGCAAACCATGGTGTTGCAGGCAGCCACTGTAGAATTGAGGTATTGTACCGCTACCACCAACCATACCATTGTAGTCTGCATCGCAACATCCATGCTCCTGTCACAGACCTAGGGAAGCCAAGAATAAAATTAATTGTCAAATACGGGAGTATATTCAGTTTAACACGACGGGCGCGGTTGATACATAGCCGAAGATGGAGACGGCATCCCTAAGTTGAGGTGGAATTATGCAGTTGCCGTCAAAAATGGGAAGAAACAGAGGATCCTTAGTTTCTTTGATGTTTCTGTTCAGTCTTGAATCAGACACTCGAACCTGCCAAAGCAAATGCACAGAAAAAATGGATAAGATAGCGATTAGATACCTTATTACGCTTCCTCTTCCTAAGGGTCCGTTCCATGGCCTAGAGAATGCATGCTCTACG